>CM034151.1:295303299-295903299 GCA_019776745.2 Taxus chinensis
CATTGCTGATGAATCCTCTGCCTAGTTGTATTTTGCACCCCATCCGCACAGTCGAGCATTCTGATGGCGGGCACCTCCAGAATTGAAATTCCATTGGTAGAGGGCAAACCCCTAACTCGAGCCAGCAGAATTATGAAGTCGGACAATTCTTCATTGAAATCTACCCATAAAAGGGTTTTGGTCAGACGAAAAGCTCCTTTCGTAGGGTTCTTCAGCCAGGACTTCGCCACTCGTGCCTTATATTTGTCACTGTCTTGGTTGAACAGGGCCTGTGCTTGATCCCGGGAAACGACTATGGCATTATCCATCTCTGGAATCCTTAGAGCAGTGTTAATGGTGGCAGCATCCAGTTTGGCGATGAGTTCCCCATGGATATTGGTCAATTCACTCGAAGCGTGGTCCAAGTGAGCTTCGTATGAAAGCACGGTATCAGCACACTGTACCGAGATCGGGAAACCGCCAGCAAAGGCCAAACCGCTATCGTGAATCATTTGTGCCATTGGTGTAGGGTTTGCATCTACCACCCTTGCCCAAAAATCACCGAAGTCGAGATGTCGAGCTTCACTGTCCCCAATATTGAGAACGGCAGACTCTAGTGGTGAAACTTGTTCCTGTCCCTGGAATTTGATCTTCATATTGATAGTCTCAGAGCCGCAACCTAAACTCGGGGAGGAATTATAGAGAAAAGGGATACACGCGCAGGGAATTAGGTTGCAAGGGTAGCATGGAAACAATGTGAAAAATGCAAAGGGGGAATACCCGTTATATAGCCGTTTAGGAGAGAGAAAGGCCATGAATGCACATTTAATATATACCCACCAATTTGAATAAGCAGGATATTCGGGTAGAGTGGGAAAAATAAGCACGAATGGCACTTGGTTCATTTGGGACATGTGAGACGCAGATGCGCGAAACACACGGCTCGGCCGGTTCGGGCGAGGCGGGGAAAAGACGCACAAATGTCTTTTGGGACATGCGGGACATGAATGCGCGAAGTGCGCGATTCGGGCGAATCGGCCGAAAAGGTTCCAATGGGTCTGAAAAATTTTGGGACATTTGAGACGAAAATGTGTGAAGTACGCGGTTCGGGTGTTTCGGCCGAAAATGGAACAAAAGGCCCGTTTGAACTTGGGACATTTGGGACGAAAAGTTCCGGAGTACGCGGTTCGGGCGTTTCGGCTGAAATTGGAACAAAAGGCCCGTTTGAACTTGGGACATTTGGGACGAAAAGTTCCGGAGTACGCGGTTCGGGTGTTTCGGCCGAAACTGGAACAGCTTGCATAATTGAAATTGGGAAAGTTGGGATAAAATTGTCCGACAGGCCCGAAATACATACAAAATGACCCAAAACTGCAGAATTTTCTCAATCTCATGACTTCGGTACATTAGAGAAAATACTTAAACTCAAAATTTTGAAATTTTTACTTTCATCAAAGCAGGGAATTTTGAGTGGACAACAGGTCCCACATTTTTCATTTATATATTTGATATGTTTTTGTTCATTTTCATACTCTTCTGCGTATTTGACATGTAGACAATATTTTACATCTTTCCATTTATGTTTTCTGGCTATGCTGTCATCCTTTAGCTTTTGGGAAATGTATATTTTCCCACAGTGCTTTTCAATTGTGTACAGTTTGATTTTCATCGTGTGTTCCTTCCCCTATTTCCAACCACATATTTTTCATCGACATTGTGTTGGAACAACATTATAATTTTCAGTGTACACAGGTTTCAATAAAAGGATATTTTGCAGCCCATTCGAATTGGAATTTTCTACCAATTTTCAAGTTTTCCCTCTTTCTTCTGAAATGTTTTATTTTTTTTCTTGGGATTTAACTTCTGCATCTAAGCTGTCAGCGGGAAAATTTTGATTCTCATTTCTCCTTTTCCTGGAAATAGAACTTTGAGTAGAATCTTCCTCTACTGGTGTACTTTGAGAATTCAATGAATTTTTTTGTACTTCTAAGTCATCAAGGAACGAAATGTTTTCCTCAACATATAATGGATCATCAATATCTTTAAATTGATTATTCTGTGAAGGTATTTCTAAAATGTTTGCATATAAGTCTATAAAATTGTTACTTATATAGTATTAATTTTATCTATAGTTAATTTTTTACAGAGTATAAAGAGTTCCAAAAATAGTATGATAAACATAATTATTAAATTCTGTAAGATTAAAT
Source organism: Taxus chinensis (assembly GCA_019776745.2). NCBI lineage: Eukaryota > Viridiplantae > Streptophyta > Pinopsida > Cupressales > Taxaceae > Taxus > Taxus chinensis. Next base: position 295,305,486 of record CM034151.1, read on the forward strand.
AACTAGTAAATAGCACATGTCACATACCGATATTTTTCAGATGATTCAGAAATGAACTTTTTTTTTGTGATTTTCCCAAATAGACAATAAATTATTTGCACCCCTTTTTGAACTAGTGAAATTTGTAATCTTCTTGCCCTGATTTCTAGTATCCATGACTACTTACTACTTAGGCCCTTAGGGATAGCTCTTATGTTCGAAGGCTCTGAGAATAGATGGTTTAAGGTTAAATGGTATTTTTGGATAGTAAAAGGTTGGATGGAAAAGGGTTAGACGACTGATTCACTGAGTGGTTTGATGGCTCATGACTGAGGGGTTGGATGCCTAAGTTATTGGGTGTCTTAAGCCTTAGGGGTCAGACGGCTCAGGTTTGGATGACTAAGGGGTTGGACGTTTCAGGGTTGGATGGATCGGGTTGGATGGATAATGGGTTGGATGGCTACGGGTTGACCATTTGACAGCAAAGGGTTGGACGACTAGGTGTTGAATGGCTAGAGGTTGGACGGATCAGAGTTAGATGGATTAGAGTTGGACGGATCAGAGTTGGACGATCAGAGTTGGATGGCTCAGGGTTGGATGGATCAGATTTGGGTGGATCAGAGTTGGACAGTTTAGAGTTAAAGGGATCATTTTTGGATGAATCAGTGTTGGGCGAATCAGATTTAGATGGCTAAGAGGTTATACGGCTCATACTTCAGAGTTAGATGGGTTAGGGTTGGATGGCTCAGGTTTGGACAGCTCAGAGTTAGATGCCTTGTGGTTGGATGACTCAGATTTCTGTGTTGGTGGCTGTGGATTTTGAATTTTATTATGTTTACTTCAGTGAATATGCACACGATATGATTTGAAATTGTGGCAAATTAAATTCATAAGCTCTTATATATGTGTAAAATCTAGGCGAAACTATGTATAATTAAGAGTTGAAAAAGTTATGGAAAGAGGTTAAAGAACCTCAAAGCTTTCCTAAAATCAACCATGTACCATAGGATAAGAGCTAAACAAGAGAAACTAACATGAAAGCATTATAAATTTGACAAAAAAATCAAAAAATAACATGCATACTACTCTCTACTCCATGAAAGCTTAATGAAAGTGAGCCTAGTATAGATCCTAAGCAATCAAATTGTGTGATTATTTGTTTTCCTTTGGAGTGGATGGATGTAAGATGGGGGAGCTATTAACAATGGATTATGGCCAAGATCCAAATGTTCTATAGCTTAAAGCTATCACAAATGGTTTCTAATGCCAATATCTCCAAATTTGAGAGAGAAGGACTTGTGAGTAAATTTGTCTATAAAGTGGTAAGTTGAATAGGTAGGCTTGGCCTTGCATTTATAGTTTTCCAATTGGAAGAGTTTGGAATTCTTGTGCATGTGTGACTAAAACTCAAAAATCACTTTATTATTAGGAGTTGATAAACATGCTTTAGACTTAGTTAACCTTGGATTAGGCTAGTTAAACTTGATTAGAAAATGATTAGAGACTCATTGAGAGTTGAGAGGAGTCTGGATAACCAATTATGGCTGATAGATAGCCTAGGAAGCCAATAGAATTGGTCTAGAGAGAACTAGGGATGTTCTGAATCGTCAAAAGGAGGAATGTTTAGCTAATAAGAGAGATATTATCCAAATACGTTTATTATAGGAGGAATACAACCAAAAGAGTGTCGTAAATGGGCATCCGAGAGTGGAGAGAAGTATGGGGATTTAACGAAGTGTCGTTAATTGATTGGATTGGATGAAATGCTAAGTGTAATAATATTTTAGGTGTCTACATTTTCCCCTCTTTGGGGTGGTGTAAGTGACATCACTTCAAAGAAAGTAGACAAGCATAAACAAGTAGAAAATTTTTGAAGGGATAGAAGAAAAATGAGAAGAATGGAGGATGCCCCCTCGATTGTCGATGGGGTGATAGAAGAGCTCAATCGACGATCGAAAATATGACAGAAAGAGAATGGAAGAAAGAATAGTGTGAAGAAGTAGACAAGAAAGGGGATGTAGAAGAAAAGGGGTATGACGAAGGGGGAATGAGCTAACATCCATCCAATGTCCTTTTAAACAACTTTATTTTTCATCATATTGCTATAGATATTCATCATCGGTCCTTATTAAAAAGAATGAACAAAAGTGTAGTGTGACATGCAAAGCCATATACGAACAAATTTCCATTGCTAAAAACACCAACTCTATGCAACATACAAAATGAAACGCAATACGAGAAAGTAAAATATGCGTAACTCCATGCAACATACATAATGCAATGCAATACGAGAAAGTAAACAAGCTAAACCTAACAGAGAAACAAGTACCATGTTTTTTTATCAAGCTTCAGTTCCAACCTATTCGAATTAATGAAAAGGGTTAATGATGGTGCCCCAAGCAAGGATACATGCAAAGGGAAAATGGAGGACACTTCATTCTGATGAAAAAGCAATGTTCACTACGAAACAGTACCAGGAAACTCATTGTGCCCCAGAATACAGACGAAGTAAGCAGCCTAACTTTTGTTGATGGAGGTAGATCAAGATGATCCGCAAGTCGCGCACATGGACAGGTGAGAAACAAAGAGTGATGTTTTGTAGGATGATTTTCAATTTTAGAATTTTTCTTAAACATATTTGAATGTTTTGATTTTTCTAACATATTTGAATGTTTTTTATTTTTCTAACATATTTGAATGTTTTTGATGATTCTAACATATTTGAATGTTTTTTATTTTTTTGAAAATTTCTGAAACTATATACAGGAAGATGAGGAATTGTGGATGCCCCTAGCGATAGATGGGATGTACAAGGGCATAAGACCACGTGCGTATGAGAAAGGTGAAGATGCAAAAATGCCCCAGCGATTAGGTGGGAGTATTCAAAGGAAAACTCTTCACAGTTAGAAGCGGGACCCAAGGCCATTATGGATAGGTTCAACATGATGGTGAACGTAAACCAATGAAGTGCTGGGAAGAAGCAAGGATGCCCCCAGTGTAAGTTGGCCTAAAAGCACATGATAGAAAGAAAGGAGAAGATTGTTTTTGTGAAAGGGGACAAAGGTGTCCGAGAACATGGCAAAAAGGTAATCTTATACACATGGATGTTCTGAATGAAGTAAAAGAACGATGTGAATGATATGAATGTAGCTTAGAAGCCTTGCAATGAATAATTTATTATCCAAAGGCACAAATCATGAGACGAGATATGGACTAGAGTAATATTTTGAACAAGGTCCAAAAAAAAGACACTTGGTAACATACTAATCATGTTTACTCATAGAGATCCAGTGTGTGTACATGGAATTTAATTACCTCTTGAAGGGAAGATTTAATAAACAACAAGTGAATACACCCTAGCCAATGTGTAGGGATGATTGATTTTGTAAGGTGATTTTGTGAATGGATGGTGAAAGGATAACCGTACATTTATCCACTGTCAGCCAGGAATCCATAACCCCGACATAGATGTATTTGATTCTAATCACAACATTTCTCTACTGCCAGTCAGGAATCCATAGCCCCGATAGAGATTATTGGAAATAACGCAAGAGAGAGTTATATATCAATTTGCTTTTGCTTTTAGATTTTAGCTTTTGATTTTTTTGATTGATTTTGATTCTTGTTCTTTCTGAAAACTTATTTCAACTCTCTTGTTTGACAAGGGGTTAAGAACCACTAATTACTTGATGGAAGGAGGTGGAGGTGATAGTGATGATGACATTGGCTAGTGTCAAGAAATATGTCCAAAAGTTCTTCGCAAAAAATTTATTAGATGTTGAATGTGATAGGATCTCTAATAGGCCAGTCGTTCTTTAATTTACCAAGGTGATAAAATTCCAGGGTCAAACGGATACCATAGAGATAAATGTCACAAAATGCATGTGAATAAGCTAACCAAAACATCACCGAAGGGATGAAAATGGTAGGGAGACTTGCAGAAAAATATCAAGGAAGGGAAGAAAGAAACATCCATGTGTATAAAATACCTGATTGCAATGTTTGATCTTTGTACCTTTGATTTTTGTTGTGTTTTCTCAATGTTTTTTGTATTTTTTTTATTTTTTTTTATTTTTAGATTTTTGAAAATTTTAAGAGGTTGGGACTAAAAAATTCACTCTGTGTGGTAAGATCCAACAACAATGTTTGTGACTTCCTTAATAAGGGAGACTAGGTGCATTTGTTTATCGAGAGTGATATTATCCCTGATCTCGATGATTGAGGTGAGTTCACACTCAATAAATGACTATGATTTTTTCTGAAACATGGATTTCATATGCAAGAGCTTGAGTTCCCTATCCAAAATTTTATGCACTTTGCACCATACTTGATGGCTACGTTGATGTGCATTCTTGAATCGCGCTTGATTTAGAATTTTGAGATTGTTTGATTTGTTGGGAGCTATAGAGCTCTTTACAGTTTTGATCTGGGCTTGATTAAGAAACTGTTTGGGTTTCTTATAAGCTAATGAATGACTTTTCTAATCCCGAGAAGGAGAAAAAAGTTAACGTGGACGTTTATAACTTATGTAATAAATGACCATGGGCTTGCCACAACCATTGATAGAAGAAATATGTGATGGCTGAAATGGATATGGTCCAAGAATTGAAGAGGAGGGGCTACCGGGAGGCGAGCTACTGATAGAAGATGATGAAGGGCTTCTAGGATGTGGCCCAAGAATAAAAGAAGAAGGTCTACTAGGATGTGACCCATAGATAGATGATGAAGGGATACTAGGATGTGGCCCAAGAATAAAAGAAGAAGGGCTACTAGGACGTGACCCATAGATGTAAGATAATGGGCTACTAGGATGTGGCCCAAGAATAGAAGATGATGGACTACCCGGGGGTGATCCATACCTAGAAGAAAAGGGGCTAGTTGGACGTGCCCCAAGAATAGAAGATAGTGGGCTACTCAAAAATGTCCCACAAATAGCAAAGGAAGGGCTACTAGAAGGTGACCCACACCTAGATGAAGATGAAGGGCTACTTGGCGTTGACCCCATAAGAGATTGTGATTGAGGAATTATGATAGATAAGGAGTGATTGGGTGATGAGAAGATAGGCCATGGATCAATGTAAGACCTAGGAGTTTCCTCACTTAATGAAGAAAGTGAAGATGGAAGAATAAGAGGAGGATCAAGTTGCATGATTTGAGGCTCTTCCTCTATTTCTTGATAAAAGGAATCAACATTTTTCTCAGAATATATGGGTGCATCGAAGTCTAAAGAGAATCCTTTCTTGTAATATTCTAAAGGAATATCTTCATGTGCCCCTATAAATGCCTTGATTGTTTCTTCATTCTCAAAGAGGTCAATCAGTATGATTTGTTGATCGACCACCTGGGGTTGATTGGAAGAAAGAGGTTCACTTGGTGTGGAAGAATTAGAAGATGTTTGATGATGATTAACAAAAGAAGATGACATGAGAGACGAAGAAGATGTGTAGCTAGATGTCTCAGGAGTAGAAGAAGGTGGTGTGGACCTACCTATATGATGGTATATCATCTATAAACTAGTAGGATTAAGTCCAAAGTCTATAGATTGCGATGCATGGGTCGATTCAAATGTTTGACTCGAATGACTTTGAGTCACACAAATCTTCATAGAAGGAAGACTCTGTGGGGGTGATTGATGAAGAAGGTCATGTGAAGATAGGGAGGACTGTGATTCAAGAATCGCATTAGGTGAAGGATAACAAGGGTCATGTGAAGAAAGAGAGGACCACGATACAAGAATTGTATTAGATTTTTTATTGGAGGGATTTGGAGTCGCATGTATCTTCAAAGGAAGAAGACATCGTTGGGGCGACTGATAAAAGGGGTCCTGCGAAGAAAGGGAGGACCACGATGTAGGAGTCATATTAAATGTATGATGAAGAGGTTCCTGGGAAGATAGGGAGGACCATGACATAGGAGTCACATTAGATGACTTAGGAGTCGAATTGGATGAATCCAAATAGTAGTTTGGATCTGAATCCTCAGAAGATTCAGAGGAAATATTTGGATTGGAATCCTCAAAATAAGAGGAAATGTTTGGATTAGAATTAGAATAAGAGTGGGGGGAAATCGAATAATAATTTGGATCAGACGCGTCCAAATCATACCACCGACTATGAGATGAAGGTGGGGAATGAGTTACCCACATGGGCTCTCTAACACGAAGAACCAAACGAGGTTTATTTGTAATGGGAATCTTTTGATTTGAATTGCTAAACCTAGGTTCCATATTTTTGTAAGTATGGGGAACTGCGTGATAGTCAGTCATTTTGGTGTTGTTTTAAGAAAAAATTTCTAGATCTAGATAGTGTGATGGAACTCCTTCAAAGGGAAGGAAGTGACATGTCGATTTTGGTAGCATAATGACACCAACTAGACATTTCATAAGTATTGATATGTGTGCATGATTTTCTAAAGGTCTAAGGAAAATAGACATTGTGATGATGTAATATCGATGAGATAAAAAGGGATTGTCCTAGAAAATAAGTTTTATGAATGAATAATCATAAGGAACAATCATGCAAGTGTGAAACACAAAGCCAATCAACAAGGAAATACACCATATGAAAATGCATGTGCAAATTTCGATGCAAAGGTGATCAACACAATGTAAATATTTATGTCAAGCTCAAAATGAACAAGGCATAAATATTAACAAAGGGTAGATGCGACTCCCAATCAAAGGATACCACGAAAAGTTCAACAACCAACAAGATCTAAATGTTAAAGGGTGGGGTTTACAAATGTAAGCCACGTAACCACACCAATTGGACACGTCTATCAAGCTTCGCGGAGAAGTGAGATATTAGTGTCACAGTGGTATCGAAATAACGCAAACAAAGTAAGCGACAACTTTTAAGATTTAGGAAAATGTTTGAAATCAAACTAAGTCAAAGTATACTAAGGATGTGTTAAAATGTGGGAAGCATAACGCCACAATGCGGAAACTTAGATCATGTTTACGAGAAACATGACATAAGTATCTTAATTATGTCGAGACAATGCAAATGAGGTAACATGTCAAAGGGAGATAAAATGATGAATCAATCGTAACTATGATGACGTCCTGACGTGGGTATCAAGATCATAAAAGCTACCAATGAATTAAATACACCTCCACACACTTTAGATGTTTAACTTACCTAGCCACAAACATGGATGGGCGTAAACGAACAAAAACGTGGTAGAAGAAATTGATTGGTAACACAATGGTAGTCACCCTTCCTTTGATCAACAAAGTGTTAAAATAATGTGAAGGATGTAGATCAAAATGGGGGTGAAAAATGTTGGCTTTACTTTGGAAAAGTTTCACCTTACCTTAAGGTAAGTGAAGAACTAGGCCTGAGTAACACGTCACACGTTTCGTGATGAAAATGATGGATCACAACTCAACACAATTTTTTAGAATGGTCAAAGTGGGCTCCTGGCTAAAGTATATTTTCCTAGGTGGTTATCTTGTCCTAGGTGCTACAAATATTATCCATGAGTGGGATGATTTACCCAAAAAGTCACACTAACTAGTTTGGGAGTATCTTGACTTTTCCCCCTTCAAGCATAGTGGGCATCAGATGCATCCAATTGTGTACTTAAAAGGGTCGCGTAGGGACAACTTGTAACTCTATCTCACAAAGGAATTACTAGTCAGATAGGTAGTGTGGAGCACTTCCCATTTCGTCCACAAGGTTCCCTCTTGCATGGACTACTTTGGGGTTCCTCAAACCACCCCCATTGTTGTAGCTTAAGGCGTTATGCAAAAGGGGTTATGTTCCACTTGAGTGGAGAGGGACGTACCCTTTTCCGAAACCTGCAATACAGTGTTTTGAATATGTTGTTCATTTTATATTTTTTAATTAGAGGTGGTTTGCTCGAACACCGTTTGGCAACCTGTGTAACAATTGTATTAGTATTTTTTTGACTTTTTTTTTATTCCTCTGTTTTTTGGCAAGCAATGGCATTTTGGTCCTGTATGACAATTTTAGTAATTTTTCATTGCAAATTGATATCAATAAAGGGAATTTACACCTTGCTTTTGATTCCTAAGATCGCAAAAAGGTGTAAAGGAACAACATACACAGTGTGAAAATTCTTACTAAATCATATAAAAATTACTTTATTTTTTAGAACAAGTGTTTTTAACATATGATACAAAGTCTAGGAGACTCACCAGGGCTTCTAGGAGACTCAACCTTGAGACTCTTGCAGTAGGGAAAGAGCCTCTTGATCTTGACATTGCACGTGACCTGCTAAACATAAGTAGTGCCAGTCCCCAGGAAGCACAGATGGATAACCCTTCCAAGAGACTGGAGGCCTTAGAGGCTGAGATAAAAATGCTGAAGGATGAGGTCAAAAACCTAGCTAAACAAAAAGGTAAGAAAAGCATGGAGGGGGAAGGGAGCATTGACAATAGTCAGATTGAAGACATATACAAAAATCTGACCTCCTTGGACTCCTGCCTTGGGAAGGCTAAGACTAGGCATGATTACAACATTGCTGCCTTTAGGGCCATTGAGGAATTCATCGCGGGGCATGCCAAAAGTGTTTCCAACCTCAGCGGTGTCCCGGCTGCACTTTGGGGCAATGAAAAAGAGAGAAAAAGAACCATCGAGGAGCTCAATAAGACGGATGCTGCCCACATGACCGCTTTGGGTATGTTTCATGCTTGGAAAAAAGTCAAGATCAGTGTTGATCAAGCAGCCAAGAAGTAGTCCTGCATGCTTCTACTGCTCTCTTTTGTTATTCTTACTGTTTCTCGGCTGTCAGGTTACTGTTTTTTTACTGTTGTTTTGCTGTTAAGTCTTGCTTGTGTAGCTGTTTCTGGGCTACGTGGAATTTCATTGTATTACCTAGACTTGGTTAGTCCTGCTATGTTTCTCACTCTTATTCTGGCTTAAAGGCCTTATTTTGTATTCAAGGGTATAGTCCCTTTCAAAAAACTATTTGCCATTATTAAAAAAAACATATGATACAAAGTTGTGCAAGTGTTTTTGATCTCCAAGATCACTTTTGAAGGCGCGAGGAGAGAGTGTAGTGCCCACATTTTTATAGCTCCAGTTATCTATTGGTTCCTTTATTTCTAGACATGTTTTGATTGAGACTCTGATAGACGTTGGACATTTTACTATGATATTTTATTCTCTTGGACATTATGGCATTTTGGAAAAAACAAAATGAGAGGAAGAATTAGAAAAGAGGGGAAAACATAAAGATATTTAGGGCAACTTTAGGGTGGATTTGAAATCAAGGGCCAAGATTGAATTAGATCCTAGGGCTCTCATTCAACCCTACTTTTCTTTAAAACCTAGCTTGTAATGGGATTGAAAAAAATAAATTAAGAGGGGTGTGGGGGTAGATTAAATTAAAAGGGGGAAAATAAAATTAAATTAAAGAGGGTGTAGAAAAATAAATAAAAATAAATAAATAAAATAAATTAATAAAAAGGGGGAAGATTATTTATTTGTCTAGGAGTGGAATTTTAATCATAACCCTAGGAAGTTTGATAAGGTGAAATAAATTAAATTATTATTGGGTTAGTGTTCATTTGATTTTGAGTAAATTAATGATTAATATAAATTAATTATTATGTGAGAGGCTTAAGCAAGCATTAGTAATTATTGACCATTTCAAAAAAAAAATTATTATTAATTGACGTTTTCCGCAACTTTAAAATTAATTAATTAATTAATTAAAAATAAATAAATAAATAAATAAATAAAAAATTTATAAACGTTTTTACTTATTTATTTGTTTTTATTTTACCTTGGGTTTAGGATGGCACCCAAGAGGGGACGTTCAGCTCAAGGTTCGGGTCGTAGCGCACCTATGCAAGAGCCGCCGGTGCCCGATTTTGGGCCTCAGATATTGGAGACCCTGCAGCAGCTGATAGGTGTCGTACAGGAGCGTCTTCCACCACCACAGGTGCCGATAGAGGAGGATATTCAGCTAGGAGATGAGGAGTTGCTTGGCGAGGATGCCCATCCAGAGCCACCTGAGCACGACATTTTGAGACGAGAGAGGTCACGCAGCCCTTCCATCCTTGGCGAGAGGGTGGCCTTGTTTCGTCACAACCGTTCACACAGCTTCGAGGGACCTTTTGGAAATATGCGACCCCTCTCACCTGTTAGACCACACTGTCAAGATCGAGACACAGGCAATGTGATTCGAGACCTTCTTCACCTTCAGCCACCCACGTTTACTGGTTCGACAGACGACTTTGGGGCGGAGTCCTGGCTCCTTAGCTTGGATAGCTGCTTTGGCTTGCACTCTCATGAGAGCAACGTCAAAGCCAGGTTCGCCATACACCTCCTCCGAGACGCAGCAGGCATTTGGTGGAGGAATGAGGAGTGGAAGCTCCATTTGACTCAGGATACAGTGACATGGGAGTTGTTCGAGGAGCGATTCAGGGCCCGGTATATGTCAGAGCATTTTGTGCAAAAGAGGATTGATGAGTTTCATGACTTGCGATAGGGTTCTGGCTCAGTGGCGCAGTACGAGAGCAGGTTCTTGGATCTCTTGCAGTATGTAGACTACCTGCAAGACGAGAAGTTGCAGGTAAACAGGTTCATTCGGGGTCTGAATGTAGATATAACAGGAGCTGTTAGGATGTTATCCCCTCCCACACTCGAGAAGGCCGTTGAGAAGGCCTACTTGGCTGAGGAGAATAGGACCAAGGCTCAGGAGCACAGAGATAGGAACAAGAGCAAGTTCCAGGATAGAATTCAGGCATTCCAGAGTCAGAGAGCATGGGGAGCATTACCACCCCCTAGAGGAGGATTCTGGTCTTCTCCAGCAGCATCAAGAGCTCCTCCACACCCACCACAGCAGACACAGCATCAGGGACACCAGCATCAGAGGGGTAGACAGACTCAGAGTTTTCAGCGAGGTGGGTCTAGAGGTGGTTTTGGTGGGTCTAGAGACAGGAGGCCGGGTACTCATCACTCCCAGCCAGCCCGCTCGCAGCAGTCTACTAGGGTTGGACCGGCAGGTTCAGTTTGCCAGAGCACAGGAGGGACCCCATCTCAGAGAGGTACAGGAGGATGTTTTATTTGTGGGGCTCCAGATCATTATGTGCGTATGTGTCCCCACAAGCCCACTACTACGGATATGCAGAGGGCTCCTAGATCCGAGCAGACGGTGGGTGACGTGGGACGTGCCCATCGTGTGTATGCAGTGGTTGACAACCGCCAGGCTGAGCATCAAGCCACAGTCATTGAGACGACAGGTACTATCAGGGATATTTTTGTCTCAGTAATTTTTGATTCAGGTGCTTCAGATTCCTTTATATCACCTTCTATAGTGGACCAGTGTGGGCTAGTGGTGGCTAGGTAGCTAGATAGTTGGCAGGTTGAGTTGGCTTCTGGGGCTAAACTCGCCGTGGACTCGTATGTGGAGAGTTGTGTACTTGATTTGGGAGTCTTCTCCACTACGCTTGACCTCTGAGTTATTCCTTTAGGATCCTATCAGGTAGTGTTGGGTATGGATTGGCTCGAGGCTCATCGAGCTAAGGTGGATTGTAGAGAGAAGGTCATAGAGTGTCAGGATGATTTGGGTAGTGCAGTTGTGATTTCAGGGATGCAGAGACCCATTTCTTTGCGTATGATCTCGGCTAAGCAACTCAAGTGGAGCATGCGTAAGGGTTTCCAGTTGTTTGCTATCACTATCAGTGATCGTTCGGACAGTATTCCAGAGCATTCACCCCTTGATGATCACGCAGTTTTGAGGGAGTATGCAGATGTGTTTCCAGGAGAGCTTCCAGGTTTACCACCTAGTAGAGAGGTGGATTTCACCATTGACTTAGTGCCTGGATCTACACCAGTTTCTAGGGCACCCTATCGGATAATGACTTCAGAGCTTCATGAGCTCAAGATTCAGTTAGAGGAGTTGTTAGAGAAGGGTCTCATTCGCCCTAGTGTATCTCCTTGGGGAGCGCCAGTCATATTTGTGAAGAAGAAGGATGGTTCTCTCAGGCTTTGTGTAGACTTCAGACAGCTCAATAAGGTCACAATAAAGAACCTTTATCCGCTCCCTAGGATTGATGACTTGTTTGATCAGATGCGGGGAGCTAGAGTGTTCTCCAAAATCGATCTCAAGTCAAGGTATCATTAGTTGTGCATTTCAGATGCAGACATTCATAAGACAGTGTTTCGCACACGTTACGGGCATTATGAGTTCACAGTGGTTCCATTTGGTTTGACTAATGCCCCAGCTGTCTTCATGAGCCTCATGAATGGATTATTCAGGACATTTCTGGATCACTTTGTTTTAGTGTTCCTTGATGACATATTGATTTATTCTCGTTCCGAGGAGGAACATGAAGAGCATTTGAGGCAGGTACTGCAGGTTTTGAGAGAGCAGAATTTGTATGGGAACTTGGAAAAATGCAGCTTCTTTCAAACAGAGATTCAGTACTTGGGTCATATCTTATCAGGCAAGGGTATCTCCGTAGATCCCTCTAAGATTCATGCTGGCCAGCACCCACATCAGTCACTGAGGTGAGGAGCTTCATGGGTTTAGCAGGGTATTACCGCAGGTTTGTGTAGGAATTTTCTAGGATTGCTCACCCTATTACTTCTCTTCAGAGGAAAGGGAAGAAGTTTAATTGGTCAGAAAAATGTGAGCAGGCCTTTCAGTTGCTTAAGGAAAGATTAACCATGACGCCCATCTTAGCAGTTCCAGACCCGACAGAGGATTTTGTTGTTTGCACTAATGCTTCACTAGAGGGTTTGGGAGAAGTTCTTATGCAAGAGCGTTGGGTTATTACTTTTGAGTCTCGTAAGCTCAAGGACTACGAGCTTAACTATCATACTCACAACTTAGAGCTTGCAGTAGTTGTTCATGTACTTGTGCGTTGGTGACACTTCCTTTTGGGTAGACCTTTCATCTTGAGGACAGATCATTGTAGCTTACAGCATATCTTCTCTCAGCCGAACCTCAACGCTCGTCAACGGCGTTGGATGGAGTTCCTTTGTGAGTACGACATGGAGGTGCAGTATATCAAGGGAAAGGAAAATGTTGTTGCAGATGCACATAGTAGACGACGGCATGTGCTTGCTTCTTTGACACTGCAGTCAGATTTGAGAGGCAGGATACTTGAGCACCTTCCAGAGGACAGGTTTTATGAGGGTGCTAGATAGGTGTTGGATTCTCAGGGTTCTTTTGGGGGCAGATATTCTGGATGCATGTTAGAGTCCGATGGTTTGCTTCAGTTCCATAGGCGCATTTATGTACCTAAGGCAGGTGATCTGCATAGTTTCATCCTTACTAAGGCTCATCGAGCCCCATACGCAGCACATACAGGAGTGAAGAAGATGCATGCCGATTTGAGAGAGTTATATTATTGGCTAGGTCTTCGTCGAGACATAGCAGATTTTGTGGCACGTTGTCTGGAGTGTCAGAGAGTCAAGGTAGAGCATTCTCATCCCGCAGGACTCTTATACCCTCATGACATTCCTGAGTGGAAATGGGATGTGATCTCCATGGATTTCATAGTAGGACTTCCTATGTCCTCTTATCGTCATGATGCCATTATGGTCACTGTGGATAAGTTGACCAAGGTTGCGCATTTCTCACCAAGGTCACCTATAATGCACAGGCCATCGCCAAAGTGTTCATGGAGGATATTGTCAGATTACATGGGATTCCGAAGACGATCATTAATGACAGAGACACTATCTACACATCAGTTTTCTGGACTTCTTTTCAGGAGGCCTTGGGTACACAGATTAATTTTAGTTCAGCATATCATCCAGAGACAGATGGGCAGACAGAGAGGGTTAATCAGGTTCTTGAGGACATGTTGAGGATGTACGTGATGGACCAGCAGAAGAAGTGGGAAGACTATTTTCATTTAGTTGAGTTTGCCTACAATAACAGTTATCATAGCTCCATTGGCATGGCTCCCTACCAGGATTTGTATGGACGACCTTGCAGGACACCTTTGAGCTGGGACAGACTATATGACAGGATTATTTTGGGGCCAGCTTACCTTTAGGATTTAGAGCAGCAGGTTGTTCTAATTCGGCAGCGTCTTGAGCAGGCTAGAGCACGCCAGAAGGTGTATGCAGACACCAAGAGGATCGATCGTCACTTCTCTGTGGGTGACAAAGTCTTCTTGAGGGTTCGTCCTCATAAGAGTCCGATCCGTTATGGAAAGGGTTCTAAGCTATCGCCTTGTTTTGTGGGGCCTTTTGATATTCTTGAGGTCATCGGTCCAGTTGCCTATCGCCTAGCTTTGCCACCACGCCTTGCACGGGCCCATGACGTTTTTCATGTTTCTGTACTACGTAGATATATACCAGATGTTTCTCATGTTTTGGATTGGTCGGCAGTACAAGTAGAGGACAGAGGGCAGTGGAGATTGGAGCCCGTACGCATACTGGAGCACCGGAGGTTGGCCCTTCGGGGTCGAGATTTGGACCAGGTTAGAGTGCAGTGGGACCGATATGACGAGTCATCAGCTACCTGGGAGGATGCTACACCACTGAGGGCTAGATATCCCTATCTCTTCCAATGACTTCCAGGAGGAAGTCTAATTCTAGGAGAGGGGGATGTAGTGCCCACATTTTTATAGCTCTAGTTATCTGTTGGTTCCTTTATTTCTAGACATGTTTTGATTGAGACTCCGATAGACGTTGGACATTTTACTATGATATTTTATTCTCTTGGATATTATGGCATTTTGGGCGCGTAGCACCAATTGGATTAGATTCATATACTGATATATTTCGTATGATGTGATGACACTAACAGGGTTATATGATAGACTTATCGGTTAGATATTAGTCTCTTGTGGTTAATTTGATTGATGATATAGTGTTTTGGATTTAATGATGGTGATTTTCATGCTAACCTAAGTGTATTTCGTTACAATTTTATGTGCTGATGATTCATGGCAAACTATGTGGATAATTGGATGCATTGCACTATCAATTGTAAATTATGTTCGGACATTATAAGTTTGATTGAAATTGTGATGTATAGATGTTGTTTACTATATTGGACAGGTGCGGTTAATGTGTGCAATGAGTGTGCAGGTGACAGGTATAGGAGAGCATGGGTTTCAGGGTAGCTACGCAATTGTGCACAAGCGGCCCAAGGGCTGAGTCCTAACCATGCTAAATGTTTGAGGCCTTAGAATAGATGTAATTAATTGGGCACCATGGGTGAACCCCTCAATTTTTAATGTAATTGTGTCTTGTAAAATTAATTATGTTTAGGGTGTGTTTTATTAAGTAAACTAGCTTAGGGGTTAATGATCTTATCTTAAGTTAAGTGTTTGTTTTGGGAAGTGTGTGTGTGTTGGTAGAAGAGATTGGGGACCACATGTGAACCTTGGGTGAACCCCACACCCTCTACCCTTGTGCCCAAGCATGCCAAACCCGAAATTGGGTTATTTTGGGTAATTTTAGGGACCCCTTTTGAGTTTGGGGGTTCCCTTAGCATGAAAATGGGCCCTTGGACCCTACCTAATAGGTAGGGGGGCCTATTTCCAAGGTTTGGAGGGAGTTTCCCTCCCATTTAGCCCTCTTTAGTCACCATCCATGTAAGATGGTTGGGTTGTGTGAAATTGTTAAAAGTTGCTCCACTTTGTTTTATTTTAGTTTTTAGCATTTTGGTGAAAAGGGATAAAAGGTGAGTTTACTCTTTCTTATTTGGTTTTTGGAATCTTTGACTCTTGTGAGGAGAGGGGGTGACACTTGTCACTTTCCCATTGGTGAGGAAACTTTTGGGTTTCTCTTTTTATTCTTCCTCATGTGGGAAGAAGGGGTCTTCTTGGTTCATTTTTTTTGGAGCACTTAGAGAATTTTGGAGCTTGGGAGGGAAGCTTGGACAAAGGGGAAAAGCTTAGAGTTTTGGAAAGCTTATTAGAGGTAGGGTTCTTATCCTTTTTCCTTCTTAGTTTTTCTTATCTTGTATGTATGCTTGATCAATGAAATAATGTGTGTGAAATATGTGTTGAGATGTGTATGATGAATGTAGTTGTTGTTGTTCTTGTGGTTTTTCTTGTTTTCTCTCCACCATCATTTGGATTGATGGTTTTTGGAGAATGTAGGGGAAGAGAGAGGGATTTCCCTCTCAAACCTCATGGTTGTAGGTCAAGCCATAAAGGTCCCTTCTCATCCCCTCATATGGTTTGAGGTGGGAGAAAGGCTCATATGGCTTGAACCTTTCCCCATTCTTGGTGAGGAAACCCTTTGGGTTTGAAAATCCTCCCAAGAAGGATTTCTATAGCATAAGGAGGAATAAGGAGGATGTATGATTAGGAGGTATAAGGAGTTTTTATATATATGTATTTATTGGTGCTCCTATGGTTAGACACCTTGATTTGGGAATCCTTCTTCCTCTCTTCCCCCTTGTGAGGTTGATCTTGTTCTCCTCATGTTGTGGTTTTCATTGTATAGTAGGTCTAAGTGGTTGAATGGTTTTATGTTTTCTCTTGTTTTGTGTTTAATCCCTATTATTACTTGTGCACATTGTGGAAGCTAGTTCCTCTCTCCCATGGGCTTGGGGGAGGCTAGCATGACTTCCAACCATGGAAAGGCATGTGATGATGCCTATTGGTTGGGTGGTAAACAAGCCATGTTCTCTTGGAGTTGGATTTTGTAGGAGTATTGGAGTTGGAGCTCAAGTTGGAGATAGGAGAGCCTCTTGTCATCTTGGACTTACTCATCTTTTGTGGGCATTACCTTCATTTTGTAAATAAGTGTAGCTTTTTGAAATTCTTATACTCTTGTAAATATCCATTATTGTACTTATTGCTTCTTATAAACTTTAGTCATTACTAAGGAAGTTTTTACTTTATGGTTGCAAGAATTTTGTAAGATTATCGTATTGAAATCATAATGGAACTATGAGTTTCTCTTTATTTCAATGTCTTCATTTGGAAGAATTTGTTGATTAGAAATATGCAAAATATATAGTCATGAAATATACATTTAAAATATTTAGTTGTGCATTACATACAAAATCTACAAAATTTAGTGTGTTTGCTTTTCATTTTATTTCAACAAAACAATATGGCACTACAGAGAGCATACACACTTTACAAACCTTGCTCAAGCTAAGAAATGAAACACTTAACTAAGTTAGTCAAAAATAAAACCAAAATAACCCTGCAAATAATTGATTAATGCTAAAAATATTTTAAAGTGTTAGAATGGCCAAGAAAACATTTTTTTGAACTTTAAGATACGTGAGAAAATGACTATTTAACTAATAATGTAAACCATAAATTTTGATTAAGTAAAAATCCTAATTTTATGATTCCATTGTGTATTTCACTTCAATACCTTTCCAACGCAACAAAAACGGAGTCATTTCGAGTTCGGGAGCAAAAGTTATGGCCTCTGGAAGATTGCTAATGATGCCTGCGCCACTGTTAGTGTACCTGCGCCCCTTTTTTGGTGCCTACGTACGCCTGTGTAAAAAAAACTCAATGAGAGTTGTTCCTGTGTGCACAGAAAGGTATGTGTGCCCCTTTTCCTGTAGGTGGCTAAAAAACACGTGATTTTTCAAAAATATCAAAATTTTATCGATTTGGTTCAATTTTTGGCAGCACTTCACCTCCTTTGATCCTACAAAGAGAAAAAAACAAGACAAACCTAGCTAAACTAGTTAAGAAACATGATTTTTTTCCATTTAGAACAAAAATATTAGTGAAACTAAAAACTTGAACTAATCTAAAAACTTTGAAACTAATCTAGAAAGCTTTGAAACTATCCTAGAAAGATTAAAACTAAGAAATAGTTAGAAACTAAAACAAAAAGCTTCAAAGTGACTCCATTAATGGAGGATGGACATAAGTGTCCCACCGGGCGTGCCAAATGTGTACAAGGAAGATTTGAAAAAGCTATGGAAAGAGGTTAAAGAACCTCAAAGCTTTCCTAAATTCAACCATGCACCATAGGATAAGAGATAAACAAGAGAAACTAACATGAAAGCATTATAACTTTGACAAAAACATCAAAAAATAACATGCATACTACTCTCTACTCCATGAAATCTTAATGAAAGTGAACCTAGTATAGATCCTAAGAAATCAAATTGTGTGATTAGTTGTTTTCCTTAGGAGTGGATGGATGCAAGATGGGGGAGCTCTTAACAATGGAGTATGGCCAAGATCCAAATGTTCTATAGCTTAAAGCTATCACAAATGGTTTCTAATGCCAATATCTCCAAATTTGAGAGAGTACTTGGGAGTAAATTTTTCTATAAAGTGGTAAGTTGAATAGGTAGGCTTGGCCTTGCATTTATAGTTTTCCAATTGGGAGAGTTTGGAATTCTTGTGCATGTGGGACTAAAGCTCAAAAATCACTTTATTATTAGGAGTTGATAAACATGCTTTAGACTTATTTAACCTTGGATTAGGCTATTTAAACTTGATTAGCAAGTGATTAGAGACTCATTGAGAGTTGAGAGGAGTCTGGATAACCAATTGTGGCTGATAGATAGCCTAGGAAGCCAATAGAAGTGGTCTAGAGAGAACTAGGGAGGTTTTGAATGGTCAAAAGGAGGAATGTTTAGCTAATAAGAGAGATATTAGCCAAATAAGCTGATTATAGGAGGAATACGACAGAAAGAGTGTAGTAAATGGGCATCCGAGAGTGGAGAGAAGTATGGGGATTTAACGAAATGTCGTTAATTGATTAGATTGGATGAAATGCTAAGTGTAAGCGTATTTTAGGTGTCTACATAAATGAATAGTATAAGGGACATGTCGGTCAATTTTTTCAATGAATAAGTCGGCTGTGAACCATGTAATATTCACCAATTCAATTACCATAATCCTCAATTTTTGTGATTTTATGAAAATTCACCACTAAAATTTTCCCTGCTGCCCACACCCTTACCTCTTCACAAAAACAAAACCCAAGCATGGGCATCCCACACCCACACCTCTAACTTCATCACCTCATTTTCCCACATCTTTTCCCTCTCCACCTCTTCATCCCACACCCATACCTATAGCTTCATCATATTCCTTGCCTACATCTTCTCCCTTACCTACCACCATATCACAGCCAACACAACCACTTTCACCCCGGATTTTCAAATTTTCCTCATCTTCTATGCCTCCTTCTACCTCACATACCCCACATGCACCTTTACCCAAGAAGGTGCAACCTAAAACAAAAAAAAAAACAAAACCTTCGTTACCTACCAAAAAGGTATCCCCACCTACGCCACCTCCAGCAACACCTCTTCCACAAAAATCACCTATGCCTCCACCAAAACCCACTCTGACTTCACATTGTGATTTGTTGGCCAGATCCTATTCCAATGTCCTTGCTAGGTTCCTAGAAACCTCTGCTATCACATTACCTCCCATCAAATCTTATGACCCGCTCAAACCCAAACCAGTAGGCTTTGACAATACTAATATTTTTGCATATCATCACTCTCCATAGCATGATATCAAGGATTATAAGGCCCTTAGAAACATTCTCCTTCATCTTTGGAATTCAGAAATCCCCTTGGAAGAGGATGTCCAATTGGAGGAGAATTCCATTCCCCCTTCACCCATTACTACACGACCTAATCCTATATATATTCAACGGTCGTTACCTCCATCTCCACAACCATATTTTCCACCTCTGGTATTCAAAATCAATATGGTTTGAGAAGCTACTCGATTAAAAAAGGAAAAAGGAAAAGAGAAAGTTGGAAACCCATCTAGTACACCTACACCTAAGGTAACCATTTGTGGGCCGACCTGTCCAATTTCTGATGGCATCACACATCACACTATGATCAAACAACTACATCAATCTCCTGTAAAAAAAAATTGTATGAACTCATCCAAACCTCTGAGTCCCATCATCAGGACTTCCTTGAGATCCTGCAAACTATTGAGGTTTTAGAAAATGATCCTATGCCCCTTACCACCATATTCACCCCTCATCATGTGACCTCTCTAACCACCTCACCTAAAATTTCTATTCTTCCGGCCACTCACTAAGTTTTCACCACCACTTTCTCTTACTGGGAGATTTCCCCTCACTATTTAGAGGATCATGATCTCACCCTCTTCATCTCCATCTACATCAAGGATACTCATGTCCAACGCAGTATGATTCATGGAGGTGCAGGCATCAATATCATCTCTTCCCATGTTTACGAAAAAAATGTGCATACATGTCAATTGCATGCATAATAACCCAGTTTTGTTGCATTCTTTCAACGATGCTATGACTTATCCTCTTGACATTGTTATCCTCTACATCTATTTGGGATCCCATACCATTCCTGAGTTATTCTATGTTCTTGAAGGGGATTTCAAATACAACATGTTTTTTGGCCAACCCTAGATTCGTGTTATGGCTTGTGTACTTTCGAATCTTCACTACTACATCAAGTTCGAATATGAAGGACACCCTTACACTAGTCAGAAAGACCCTTCACTTTTCAAAACCTACAATATGTTTTATCAACCCAATGATGTCCTTATTCTAGTTAAGGCATCTAATACCATTGTTGCCTCATCTACTACTGTTACTACCTCATCTACTAAAATTTTCACTTGATCTTATGTCATTGTCGCTTCCACTTCTACTACTACATCTTCCTCAACCAGCCCATCTATCCCCATTGCTACCATAACTTCTAAACTTAGCCCATCTACCAACCCTTCTTCTCAAAATTTGAATAAATCATCCATTTCTGCCACCTAAGTACCAACTTCTGACCCCTTGGAAGTTTTTTTTCAATGCCTTACCCTAGGGGAGTATCACCTATACTACATCAACACTTTCTAAACTCCTCAATAGTATGGAAACCTTCATCAGCATCCATATTATGACCGTCATATAGGATAATCCTTTCCATATGATCTTCCCCACCTCCGCACCAACTTGACATTTGAGGGAATTGATACTTCTTCTTACTCTCCCAAACCACCCACTCAAACATGACCTTTTTCCTCCGACTTCCGTTACCTCACCATCCGCCACTTCGCCCCCACCTTTCTGCATCACTGTGCTTGGAAAGGATTTGGCTTTGATCTTTATGTACAAGGTCATCACACAGTTCTTCCTTGCACTACCTATAAACATAAGGATCACCATGGTATTGGATTTTTTGAACCACCTAGTCCTAAGAGGTCGAGAATTGATCTTGTTGAGGAAGATTAACCTTCTTCACCTTATTCACCTATCATCTTTCCTTCACCCACAAAGTCCATGGATCTGGAATCCATCCCTCCTAACTTTTTTTTGTGAACACCATTTCTTTGGGACCTCTAATGTATCATTGTGATTGCAAGGCACCCTCTTCCCTTCCTCTTCTTTAATCCTGACATGGAAGAAGACACACCTTCTATCAACGTCATTCAATGTTAAGATGATGATTCCATTCTCACCTATTTAGGTGCAGAATATTCTTACATTCATCGGTCGTTACCATCTGAGACACAAACCATGTTGAATGAATCGACCATAGAGATCAACATTCACACTTAGCATGACCCTCGCATTCTAAAGATAGGCCAATCTTTAGATTCTACTGAATAGGAAGCCTTCACATCTTTCCTTTGAGATCATAGCAACGCATTTTCTTGTTCTTATGTTGATATGCCTAGTATTGACCAAAATATCGTGGTGCACAATATCATAACTATCCCTAATGATAAACCTATAGAAAAGAAGTTGCGATAAATGCATCCACACATTTCCCTTCTTGTCAAAGAAGAACTCCAACGCCTTCTTTATGTTTCTTTTATTTTATCTATCAACTATCCACAATGGATTTCTAACATCGTTCTTGTCACCAAGGTGACAGGGGGAATCTACATATGTATGGACTTCTGTGACCTTAAGCTCATCTTCCCTAAATATGACTTTCCTCTACCTAGCATTGACCAAATTTATGATCTTACTACCGGCCATGAGATGTTATCTCTCATGGACGGGTTCTCAGGTTATAGTAAAATATTACTAGCGTCAGAGGATCAACACAAAACCACCTTCATCACCCCTGGGGGGACCTTTCATTATCGATTCATGCCCTTTGGATTGAAAAATATTGGTGCCACTTATCAGCGCGTTATGGCCTATATCTTCCATGACATCATGCATGATTTACTGGAATACTACATTGACAACCTTCTCAATAAGTCCAAAATTCATGTCGAACACCTCCGAGTTCTCAAAATCATATTTGACCATCTCATCAAATACTGTGTTTTCCTTCAACCAAAGAGTCTTTGCATTTCTCTCTGGAAAACTCCTTGGTTTCATCGTCTCCTTGCATGGCATCAAATTCGATCCCGCCAAAATCAAGGCTATTTTTGAGATGCCTTCACCTACTAACCTTTGACATCTCCGTAGTTTGTATGGAAAATTGTAATCCATTTGATGCTTTATTTCCCAAATTTCTGGCCGATGTCACCCTTTTCATCATCTTCTTACAAAGGATGTCTCGTTCAATTGGAATGATGAGTTCCACAGAGCCTTTAAAGCGTTGAAGAAATACCTTCTTCAACCACATACGCTCATCCCACCTAAAGATGACAAACCTTTCTACATATACATTTCTACCACTGACGACTCCTTTGGTGCCATGCTCACTCATCATGATGAGAAACACAGGGAATAATTGGTTTATTACATAATTTGTACACTTTTAGACTATGAGATGAGATATACCCATGTTGAAAATATTTTCCTAGCCTTAGTCTTCATAGCCACCAAACTTCGCCACTACCTACTTAACCATAAAACCTTCATCGTCACTAACACTGGCCCTTTGCATTACATGTATGCAAAACCTTACCAAAATCAACACACCTCATGTTGGCTTATACTCCTAGTAGACCTAGACCTAGAATTCATTCATCAAAAGTTTGTTAAGGGCCAAACCATTACAAATCAACTTGTAGACGCTCCACCTCCTGGACATCAATCTTCTAATTTTGATTTTCTGGATGAATCTATCACTACCCTTTCCCTTGATGATTTTCCTAGTGAATCTATAGTCTACCAAATCACCTTATTCTTTGATAGTTCTAAATGTTAATGTGGGGGTGGTGCAGGGGTAATCCTCATTCCTATGAAAGTGAGCCTACGCCTTTATCCTTCAAATTAGACTTTGACTGCACCAATAACATCATCGAGTATGAAGCACTTGTCTTGGGCCTTTAAACTCCCATAGCCTTAGATGTTAAAACTATTAATATATTTGGTGATTCTCAACTAGTTATGAACCAATTCAATGGTTTATACCAATGTCCTAAAGAGGTCCTTCAAAGGTATAAGTTCCATGTCAACTTAATTTTGACCACCTTTGACCATTACCTCATTCAAACTACTCTGTGATCCACTAAGAAATTCGTGGATACCATGGCTTGTCTTGCCTCACAAATACATGCCTCACCTTCTGAATAAAAAAATCTTTATTATAGTATAACGGTTGAAATCACCTTCCTACATCATCCCCGCCGTTAGTTTTGTGGGATGTATCGAAATTGACCCACATGACATTTGGTATAAGCAGTTTGTTGATTATCTCCCTTTTAATTCTACCTCAAGACCTCACACAACAATTGACAAGCCTTCCTCCATAAGGTCTCCCGTTACATCATCATGGGTGGTCTTCTCTACAAATGTGGCTTTAATGGTATTCTACTTAGGTGCCTCACTAGTTCTGAAATTCCATACACCATTAAAGAAATCCATTGATGGAATTTGTGGTAGACATTTCAATGGCCATGTTGTTACCAAGTGTATCCTCTGTCTTGGCTATTACTGACCAACCCTTAACCAAGATTGTTGTGAATATGTCAAACGTTGTGTGAAATGTCAGTAGCATGATAACCTTCACCATACTCCTAGTCACACCTCACAAGTCGCTAGAGACTTTTGGCCCTTCTCTTAATGAGGTTTGGGACTCGTCAAAGAGATTAACCCTCATTCTTCTCAATGCCATCAATGGATCATCAACGCAACCAAATATTACACTAAATGGGTAGAAGCCATCCCTCTCATTTCAACTAAAGCAAAGAAAATATGTGAATTCATTAACCATCACATCATTTATCACTTTTGTGTCCATCACCACCTCATCACTAATAATGGAACCTCATCACTAATAATGGAAAACAATTCAAAAATAAAACCATATGCAAACTATGTGATAACTTTGGCATTCAACTAAATTTCTCATCGCCCTATTACCCATAGACCAATGGACAAGCTGAATCTTCCAATAAAACCCAAAACAAAATTCTTATGAAATTTATCGACGATACTGGAAAGGATTGACACATGCACATTCCTTTCACCTTATGGGCTTACCATATTAGTATTCATACCTCTACCAATGTTACACCTTTTTCTTTCGTCTACAACACAGAGGTCATCCTGCCTCTTGAAGTCCAAATTCCATCTCTTCGTATCTAACTAAAAGATATGTTATCTGACAACGTTTTCATCAAGAACATTTAGCACAACTTGAGCTATTAGACAAACATCGTTTAAATGCTCTTGACCATCTTCAAATATACCAAAAATACATCAAAGGTGCCTATGACAAACATGTTCATGAGCAAACTTTCAAGATCAGTGATCTTGTCCTAAAGAAAAATCAACACGTAACCAAAAAAGAGAAAAGAAAACGAGGCAAGTTTGCTCCTAATTGGCTTGGACCCTACATTGTCACCCATACCTATGGATCAAGTGCATATCGTTTACCTTATCCTCGAAGGTAAATTTGAACCTGAGACCCTTAATGCCTTGTATCTTCGATCGTAATACTGTTGAATAAAGTAATACCTCACTTTATGTACACCTATATGATCGTCCCTTAAGAAAACCTTTACTCCATCTACCTCTTTTAAGGACCAATAGCTAAACTAGAATTGTGTGATTATCCATCACCATTTAACCTTGTCTTAAATATGAGTACCACGACTCTACTCATGGCATGATTCTAATGGTTACTTTTTGTCATTGTTCAGGAATGGAATCCCATGGTTGTTTTCATCACTTAAAACCCTTCTTTCATAGCCAACATTTTCATGCTATGGTATTGCCTTTATAAAAGAGGCCTATAATCCATTATAAATCTTGTCCATTACTTCAATTTCAAAAATAAAAAAAGCAAAAATATACATGGGATAACCAAAAGAGCTCAACTCCTTGAGTCAAAATTCTCGCAAATAGATGAGTCCCTTAAAAGGACATCTACCTCTCTTTCTTGTTGTCTATGAGTAGATTGATCCCTTGAAGGACAAATATAAAAAGCCATCCACCTATTATAATTAGTCTATCCAAAATAAGAATAACTAAACTGTATCTCTTACATAAAATAATTCTATGGAGCTTCCTGCATCGATCAGCTTTAAGGAGACCTCAAGGATAACCTATTTATCCCATTATATAAATTCCCAGCATCAATCAATTTATACTTAAACAAAAAGAAAAGAAAAAAATTCAAAAAAAGTACAAATTTTTGGTCATAGACTTACCTATTCTAGTTTTGGGTATCTAGTAGAAGGGGCAAGTTATCCCACAACAAGGTTACACTAAACAAACTCTTCCACCTTATCCTATGTTTATTATCTCCTAACTCAAATTCAAGGGACGACGCGTGTAATTTACAAATTGTGATCACGCGACTTCCTTCACCTATAGACCTATCACATTATGTAATATATCTAGGGACTTACATTCAATAAGTCTAAGGGTATGAAATTTATGGTCATTGCCAACTTGGGGCATTTTTATTCTTTTCAGTTCACTTGTGTCTACGATGTTGTTATTTGTTAAATAGTAAAATATCATCAAAACTAAATCTAAACATGACACCTTCATCTATACCTACACATAACTCACCTTACCTATTACCTGTTCAACATTCAAACTTTCCTATTTTCAAACATGTCTTACCCAACCAACCTCTCAATCCAACTTACCTACATCATCTGACCTAAACCAATCTCATTATTCCGTACTTTATGAGAAAACTACATCGGCCTAAGGCCCCTTTCAGAAAGGGCTATGTCAGGTAGCAATCTTAGGACATGAGGTCCTTTGAGGTTAGTTCGGCCACTCTTTTGCCAATCATCATTTCCCCCATCCAACAAAAACTTAGTTAGTTAGATTCCATATAAACAAAAATTTGGAAGTTAACTCAAAACAAAACCATACATCATTTATTATACATCATCATTTAGTTTCCATAAAATCAATAACTTGGAGATTAAACCAAACCATGCATAATCATCTAGTTTTCATGATACTTCAATACAATGGAAATGAATCTATTCAACACAACATAATTTAATTTCATAAATACCATCAACTATACCATCTCTATATCAGAATAGTTTGTATAATATCAATACACTTGAAAATTAAAACAAAACAAGTCAAAACCTCAACCATGCCTTATCATCTTGTCTTCCAGCACATCAAGGCATTGGGTATTATACCATTCAATCACATAACTGTAACTCAAACATGCCTACACAACTAGTATCCATAAAATCACTAACTTGGGAGGGCAAATCGAAACCTATGCCTATATCTACTTTCCCTGATACCCTTATAATGGAAACGGCCTCCGTGAACTAGTCACCTCAATATCATCATCCTTGCCTATGATATTGGAAATCTCCATATATCAAATACACTAAATATACAAGATATGAGTCCAAGTATCTCAAGTCCTCTCACTATACTTCTCTCATCTTTGAAACATATGCTCGGTGCATATAGACAAGACATACAAAATTACCTAACATAATGTATAGTCAAATCTGGAGAAGGTATGTGCACCTCTTTTTCTCTGCACAATACCCTGGTATCTATGGCCTATGGATATAACTTGTTAGGAGGTGCCATACTTCTCCTTGGCCTCTATCTTAACAAAAGTGACCCTATGTCCCTCTGCCCGTGGAGGTGGGCCCTATGATTTTATTAGTTGGTCCTGTGCACTAGTTGCATGTTGCACTCTATGCATGTACCATAAGTCACATATGGGATACCACACTCCATCAACTGGTGCCTGATGCAGCTACTAGCCTCCAAAAATGTATCTGTGTTAACTAACCATGTGCTTGTAACCTGTAGTCATGTAAGTTTGCATTCCTGTAACCTTCCCCCCATATGCCTTCCTGGGCCATGCTAGTTTTCCTTGTAGGGTGGTCACTTGTGTCTGTGCCTATACTATCTAACCCTGTAAGGTCACTACATGAGCCTGAAATTTCCCTGCCAGCCTGCCCTATGTAACCTAGCCACCACTCCCTATATCCATGTCACATGTCCACTATCACAGTAGCTAAGTCTGGTTGTCTTGTCCTAGGTGGTGTTGCTTGTAAGCCTGACTATCCATCAATGCTATGTATCTGTCAGTGGTGCCCACGTCATCAATCCTTATATCTGCCACCTGCCCCTCCTGTCATGCAGGATCTATTGGATGTAGTGGATATAATGGTCTCTCCATATCCTGTCCCTCTCCACTATCACAATAGCTAAGTCTAGGTTGTCCTAGCCATAAATTGATGCTTCTTGTAGGCTGGGCTATCCACTAGTGCCTGCATCCATTCAATAGTTCCTACATGTCATCAATTTGTCTATCAGCTACCACCTGTTCCTCCTAACCTTATGGGATCTACTAGATGTGGTGGAGATAATGGTCTTTCCACATCTTCTCTGTGGTACTTTTGAAACAGGCGGAGGCACATCCTGCTATAGACCAAACTGTCGTCTAACCCAGTCAACTGGTATCATCGCATGATTTCCCATCTCTCCAGCACCTGATATCTACCTCACTAGATGTAACCTTATCAGCTCCTTAGGCCATGCCACCATATGAAGTAAAATCTATATATGGCCGCCATATAATATCTACTGCATATATGTCATCCAATAGTTTCCACTTGTAGTAGGTTACAGTCATGTGACGCAACATCTCCCCTTGAGCATGTGCTCCTACCAAAACCCAGCTCTTAAATCCTAATCTATACAGACCTCTAATACAAGTCTTGTCGTGGTAATGCCTACTAGGATGAAAAAACACTATGTGCTCATAGGACCAAGATTGAAGCATATATGTGCAACACACATACCAGATCTACCTGAATCCTCCAATACGCCCATAACTCCTTATACAACTATACTAAAATACACTGGTGCCCAAGAAAAGTAGACTCATCCCTTAATCATATCTTGTAATGCTCCCATTAATGCCCGTGGATATCTCCAACCATCTGAATAAGGGAGAGCATAACACCCAACTGATCACCATCATCAAAATTGCCAATAGTGTATCCTATGAGATAGTGTATCATACATGTCTCCATAGATAATGGTCAGCACTATGATAAGATAAATGATCTCATAGCCTCTCTAAAAAGATTACAACCATTGGATAAAACGACCTCATCTAAAGAGATATGATAAATTGGCTCTCCAAACAATCGGTAATAACAGTATCATGTAGACATCCTCTAGTGTGATCATCATCTCTCCTATTGGTAGGTTGGAAATTATTAGTCGTTGAATACCATTTGTCAATGAGAGTGACCATTATGTTGTGATCTCATGTACTATGTGCCATCTGTATCACCTCATGACAACACCCAGACTAACTGCACCTCATGTGATCCCATTCGTCCTTTTGTAACATGGGGGATGCATCTGTCACCAAAAGGGGCAGCAACCTATCCCTCATCATCATTTTTTTCCTCTCCTACAACATCACCAAGTCGACCATGTTACTCAATTGACTCCTGTCGATTGTCTCATTTGAACCCTACCTGACTCGACCCAAATACACTACCTATGCCTTTACTAGTCTACCCACTTTCACTCAACATGCTACTTGGACCTATTTCACCTAACTCATTTTATATTCCTCCTAGCCGCCACATTATCACACTATTGAAATCTATTTTTGAATTCTTTACCTACTCTTAGCCTATTTGTCCTAAATCACTTACCTTGTGCCCATTCTCAACTGTTGACCTACACTCTTGATCAATACACTTATTTTTCCCATCCCCCACCCACCCATCTATACCTTAACCTCACCCTTAATCTACCCACTCTTACTTAGGTTTTCCCTTAGTCTTACACCACCCCTTCATCACCTTCTATGCCTTCCCCCACTCACTTTTTTAGACATTTAGTCAATTTTTATAATGACTGGCATCGATCACCCTAATCGGCACCAATCACACTTCTAGCTCCACTGATGCCGATTAGCCCACCGACATCAGTCACACCCTGACTAACATTGGTCACTAGTTTCCACCCTAAAGCCGAACCCTCGCGTCCTCAACTTTTTAAAATTTGGTTTAAATAACCCATATTAACCCACCTAATTTACCCCTAATTGCATTCTAATATTCATTTTACCACCTAATTGGCCTTGATTTCACCCTTTCAATACCCCATTTCACCCAAATTTCTGTAAAATTTTTGAATCCATTTCACAAACCAAAATTCCTCTATTTTTCTTCCTTAGTTTTCACCACTAAATCACAAATGGAGATTTGAATCCTACCTATACATCGGCTCTGTCTGCCATGGTGGGATCTCTGGTCTCTGTGAACTAGATGTCCTCTCGACTCCCTCTCCAGCCTTAGCCATGACTGAATCAAACACTCTAGCTATCTCCACCAATCGAATCACTGCTCATTATCAGATCTCATGAGCTGGTCAACTACATGTAACTATCCAACCGATAATAGCTTGCCAACTCAGTCCTTCAACCCTCACCTTGTTGTTTTCCTTGTCAAAAAGATCTCTCCTAGTCATTTTCTACAAATAGGAAATGATCAAATTAATCCATTTCATGTGGATTTTTACCTTTTTTACCCCGAAATCGACCCGACCAATCGATTGGTCAGGTCTTATGCCCTAGTCAAGAATAGAATCATTTACCCTTACCGGAAGCGGTTAAAATTTAACTGGTATCGATCACCTTACAATACCCACTTATACCTAATTTTCCCAAAATGTTTGATGTCACGAGACCAATTTCTTTTAAACCATGTCCTTAACCTTACCATCACCTAGCAGGCTCACCTAATAGTCCTATTAACCTTACCCCTGTTCATCTCCTTAAGTGTACTTTGGAACACCTTATTTCACATACACCTCGGCCTTGCACCCATGGCCTTAAATATACACACATAACCCAAAGCCACCTATTGGACACTCAAATTTGATTACTCGTTTTACCTTGTAATGATGCTACTTGTGTTATTTAGCCTACTGACCTCACCTTTCTTTATGCTTGTGATGTTTATCTCGATCAACCCAAACCTTTTGGTGTTTTGGAAGACACCTATACGCCCTTTCTTTCACCTACCCTTGCTATGTGTTCCTAAGACCATATCCTATACCTTGGATACCTAGACCACATCATCCTTGCTTGGATAAATTATAGACATTTGATGACGTAGTGTCTGTGCACTCTTTAGCCTAGTTGCCTTGTCAGATTTTACATATTTGCATGTGTTTGAATGCCATCGCTTATTACCTACACCCAATACCACCATTACCTACGCTTGTACCCTACCTCATTTTTCATCACCTATAATTTTATCAAAACCATCACTGATTCTGTCTACTACTTCATCAGATCCAAGTTCGAGCGGGATCACCTCCACCATACTTGGGACAACTTAAAAGTAACCCATACCTGGGGCAACCACTCATGTTTTTGTCAATTTCACTTATCAATCCAAGCTACGCGACAAAAAGGGGCAAATGTAGACACCCAAATTTGGGTCACAACCCTTTCAACCACCTTTGATTAATTAATTCCACACTACACTTAACCATGACCCCTTACACACATTCTAATTAATTTAATTACCATAGTTAAATTAATTACCTACCTCACCTAGCCGCCTCACCTCTCCACCTTACCCTAGACCCATTCCAACTCCATTTATTACACTAAGACTAAGTCCCCACTTATCCTAACCAACTAGCACTTAATCTAACCCTAATCTTAATGACCTGTTATCTCTTTAACTACTCTCCCAGTCAATTTAGTGTGATACTTCACTTGTGACCCGGAACAAAATCAAGATCACGCCAAATTTAGAAAGGATCGGGCTATTTTGAGCAACTATGACCTATTCTCCTTAACCAATGGTATTTATCCCTCAGCTAGCGCCGAACACCTAACCGCCACCGGTTACCTTAAATAAGAGTTTCTAGCTCTTTGTTCGAGTTCTCAATCTGAATTATTGGTTTACGCTTCTTGCATTCAGACTCTCAAGCTCTCATGTGATCTTGCGACCTAACAAAGGCTCTAACAACATTCAGAAATCTCATAGTTCATCCACGGGTTCCTCCAGAGCTCCGGTGTACACAAAGGGAAGCATTGTGCTATCTTGCTGCTGTATTTGTTCCTGATCACCTCCTTCTTAAACCATCACCACCACCCGATTTCTATTTGCACTCTATAAGTATTATTTCTCCTTGGTCATTTTCAGTAGATTAGTTGTTTTATTGGATATCTATCTCTTTCTTGTATTCTACCTTACCTGCATCTCTCCAATAACACCTATGTCTAATTATCTACCTGTTTATCCTTCGTACATTTCCCAAACTAACATATTATGACCTCTGGGTGCTAAAAATCCCACAACCTCACCTAGAATCCCCTCACTCTCTATGAAATCATGGAGAGTGCCCAAAACCTTAGTTTTTAATATTCTTATCTAATTTCCCCTACCAACATCGATCACCCAACTAACGTCAGTCCATTACCAGTAGCAGGCATTAGTCGCCTAACTAATGTCGGTCTCTATGACTAGTAAAATACTTTAAACTGGCGAGCTCACAACTACTCCCAAACAACTCAGAACCTTGTCCAACCTTGCCTAAATCTCACCTACAACCTCTGTCATACCCGCAGACCCAAACCAACCTACCAACCATCTGGATTTCATCGTAATCATGTCTATTAAATAAAATTTACTTATTGTATGTTATAGGAGATACCTAAATCTTATTAACTACAGTAGGAATCATTCATTTACAATTTCTTCTTGTATTAAGTTGTTATAAATAGGGGATTGAAAGTCATTTGAGGAAGCGTCACGCTTCCCGGATATAACCTTTGCTAGGCAGTCCTCTGCCATTTTCTATTTAATATCATTTTGTGGTCTTGTTGTGTTTCTTATACAGGTTGTTCCTCCTAGCCAAAGGGAATCTCTCACAATCATCTTGGTCAACATTCTATGCGCTCACACCATCTAGATAATCACAGGTATTCCTCCTTACCTCACCTTTTTTTTTTCTAAAAACAATACACATTTTGTTTGTGAAACAGAGGGTATTAATTAATATTAATCATATTCTCCTTGAGGGATAAAAAATGATTTAGTTTGAAATACTAGATTGGATTATATAATTAATGTCACTTGTTCTTCCATTTAGTGATGACGGTCTATTCTCATGTGTGGTCTACTGTAGGGGGATTTTTTCATGGGTTGGCCGAGATTTCTATTTTCATCTTTTTCCTTGTGCATTTTCTGGTCATGGAGTCTCTCATGCTTCTATTGCTTCTATTTTCCAGTTTAAATCGTGAGATGGCCTTTTCTCTAGTATTTCAAATCATAGACTAAGTTTAATATTTTTCGTTGATTTTGATCAATCTATGGCATACATTGAAAATATTTTGGGAGAGAAATATTTGCAGTTGTGCAGTCATTCCTAGGTAAGTTTTGAAGTAGATGTTAAGTGTTTTTAGTATATTTTAATTATCAATCATGATAAATGTAAGGGAGTGGAGATTGGTTGAAAATGGATTCAACCAAAACATAGAGTGGGTGTGGAAGTGATTATTGAGCAAGCATATATTGCTTCATGGTCCCTGTTCTCAGTGGACTTAGCTTATCAAGTCGACAAGGTGGACAAGGATGCCTTCATGGAATTAGAAAAGAGAGTGGGACTTCTTAAGTCCTTTGCTGAGTTGCTGTAATTTCTATAAGAAAAATAAACTCGGTGTCCTTTGGCTACCTTTTTTGGATTTTACGTCCTTTTCTGCTCTGCTCTCCTCACCTCCCTGATGGTGGGAGGTTTTTCATGTCTCACTGTTAGAGGCATATTCTCTTCTCGTTTACATGGTTGGTCTGAGATCCTTGGTATAGTCTTCTAGATGTTTGAGGTTGGGTCTACGATGGTGGAGCTGATCCAATTCATTGACAACTCCTCTGATTCTAAAGCTTGAGTGGTGGTGGATCTATTTTTTCTGTTTCATATCTACATAGATGTAAATAATATAATGATGTAATAGGTATAATTCCATGTGGTGTAAAAAGAACTTTTTTTGTAAGATTATAACATGTACTAAAAAAACATCATCTCATATCCAAGTCTTAATCACTCTTGAATCATTAGTCTGCATAGTTAAATTTTTTATGTATGATGACATTAATAGGTCTTTACATATTTTTTTTGCTTGGTTTTCAATATTTCTTTCCAGTTATATTTATTTTAAAATTTCTTATCCTAAAAAACACATGCGATAATGAAGATGCAATAATGAAATTTGTCAAGCACATAATTTGATTTTATTGCAAAATAAAAATTGGTATTTTATAAGATGTTGTAGCTGCAAGTCCAAATCCACGAGGGAAAATTAATTCATTTTCTTATAAAAAGGGGTAACAATCAAACACTTTTAATTTGCATACTTTTCCAAGGGAAAAACACATGAGTTGGCAATCATTTAGACATTTAACGAGTTGACACCCAAGTTGGGATTTTATCTTCAAATTTCAAATTAAGAAACAAGAAACATTCAGTGAGATTAATATGGATTTCATACATTTGACATTTTCTAGTGCATTTTAATATTTAATGACATTCACCTTTAGATATGTTTTGTACAAGCCCAAAAAATTTCCATATAATTAATATTTGACTACTAGCCTAGGTTTTAATATTTATGTTGTTTTGAGAAACCTCATTAGAGAAAATATCCCTTCTTATTGTCCTATGAAAGGCACATGAACTATTTAGCAAAATGTGTGCATTGGGTACCAAGTGTTTGAAAAATCCCTTCTACACATATCTTCTTAAAAAACTTATATTGTCTTAGCATATTCCTTTTTACCAACCATATCCATTTAATTAAATGAAGAAAACTTAGTACCAACCTAAGCTTACCTTGTTACATCAAGATTTTCATACTCAACTCCACTTTACCATTAAAATTTATGTGCATTGCATGGAATCATCATATTCGTAGAAAAATAAGGATTCTAAATTTAAATGACTTCATAATATGGTTGGGTGAGTTTCTAAAGGTAGTAGCCTCACACCCACTAAGCTATAAAAATGCTATTACAAAGAAAATATGTATAGGTCTGAGCCTAGCAGTCGTTAATCTATGCAAAGATCCCTTACAATGACAAAATCCTATGGATGTTTCTAACATCTAATAACCTACAAAATTGTATTACTAGTTCCTCGCCATTATAACCACACTCATTTCCCACCAAAGCTTTACTTTGTTAAGCCAAGCATTTCATACTCAACTCTAGCGCGTTGTATGGAATCATACTATATAAAGAAAAGCTAGGATTCTATATTTTAAGGAATCCAAGCCTAGCAACTGCTAAACATTCGCTAGAGTAGGCTCCTACCCTCCAAAGCGACCAACATGAAGAGAGGTAAATATTTTATGGATATGAGCATTTATCTTGGTAGTTTCGATCCAATCTATCTTGACTATACTATCAACTGCAAACCTAAATGAGGTTTATGTTGAATACTCCTACAACATATGTAACAATTATTTATGATAGGCCTAAAAATCCCACTAACACGAAAAAATAACAAGAGAAAATGCCATAATCTTAATGTCACATATTATTCAATTGTTACTATAATGAACCAATATAAAATAGTCTTATATAATGAAATTGGATTATAAATAAAATATTAATAGGTCTGAGCCTAATGGCCGTTAAGCTATATAAAGAGTATTATGAATAAAATATGTATAGGTCTGAGCTTAGCGACTGATAAGCTATGCAAAGAATTTTTACAATGAAAAATCCTATGGATGTGGCTAGCATCCACTAACCTGTATAATTGTTTTAAAAATGAAGAAATATCTATTCTAAAATGATTTTGAGTAATGAAACCGAATTGTAAATCCGGTAAGTTAAGACAAAATAAATATGGCCTAGCGTCTGATAGGATACAATGCTATTATACCAAATCCCACTTTCCTCAACAACATTTAAGAGGACATGTCTCTACATCATGATGTTATATGAGTACCCTAAAAACTATGTTAATAATCATTTATTTTCCTGATTAGGAAAATCCATCCATAGTCTTCAAGAGTACAAAATGTTTGTTACACATATATTTCTCATCAAAATATATAAAGTAAAAATCCTAGCGATCGCTAATATCTATTACTATAATTTATTATTCAATCACTATTTTTAAAATAATAAATTATTGAGCCTAGTGGTCGCTAAGCCATTCCTTTCAATAAGTAATGGAGCTTAGTGGTCACTAAGCATTTTCTTTTATATGAACCGATGGGAATTATGTGTTAGACACAATATTATCTTATGATAACTACATAAGGCTTGATCCCTCTCGAGGGTATGTAGTGTAACCCTTGGCTCCTCTAGGGATAGTCAAGCCAATATGATATAATTATAAATAATGAAAAACACTAGCAATCCAAAATTTGTATAGATAGTTTTTACAATGACTAAATCTAATGGTTAGAGCATAGCGGCCACTAAGTTATACCATATTTTGTTTACAACAATATAATGTAATAGACGAAGCCTAGCAAGTCCTATTTTGTACAACTACATGACCAAAGGGGGTTTAATCTTGTTTATAATTGTTGTGTAATACAAAAGGGTGTATAATATAATCTTATGAATAAAAGATGTATAGTTCCAATTGGTTATCTCATTGCAGGATGAAGGCTCTTCTTGAAATGAAATTGCAAATGCCACTAAACTATCACAAGGATGAGATCTTGTGTGATTCGAAGGGAATTTAACACAAGATTACAATAGGAATAAGAAAAACTACTTGCATAAATTTTGAAATAAAGCAAACACAAATTGGTCCAAGATTGACACAGATTAATTCGAAATTGATTAGATTCATTGGTAGGGGAAAGTTTCTTTGAACAGTCTCAGAGCTTTTCAATGGATGTACACTTGTAACCAACTTGACGCAATTGAAATCTAAAACATAGGAAATTAACAAGTTTCTTGGATTAGTCTCTTAGGAAGATGGGCTCTCTCAAATTTTCTCTTAAGAATTCAACCCCCGACCATTTGCAAGAGTATTCTCATTGCATTTATACATTTCATTTGCTCACTCATCCCAAATTTTCCCCCCAAAAAAGAAGAATATTCGAGGCACCTTTGCTTGTTACCAATTTGCCTCAGAAAGTGACGTTTAATAAATTCATGATCAAAATCTTCCAGGTGGACAAATCATGAATTGATCACATTTCTTAGACCCTCGACTAATGACTAGGATGATATGCCATAACTTTTTGACAGTCCTTCTAATCATTCTTATTTTTTCATGTGAGAAATCCCTGTTTTAATCATTTTCCAGAGGCTCTGTATAGTTGGATCTAACAGGAAATCCTTTTCACCCTCGAGGCAATACCTTTTTCATCCTTTGCACCTGCGACCTCCATCATTTCATCCATTTCCCTCTCTTTCCTTTCTAACTCTGTCCCGCATCCAACTTCTCTGGTAATTACGTTTTTGCAAGTTCCTGAGCAATTCCAACTTCAAAATATCATCCTTAACAATCTTTGGACTCACAAATTAAGTTCTAAATATATTCAATGGCACTTTGCAGACAAAAATGACAAGAAATTTCATCAAAAATGATGAAAAATAATGCGTATTCACATCTCCAGGAGTCTCGGAGCAAAAATGATGAAAAAATAGATGCAATTCACAGCAACCGTTGATTATGCCCCTTCTCAACTTTATATTAGAGTTGTCCACGTGTTTCCTTAGTGCAACTGCAAAGGTAAGGTACAGAGGAAAGTTTCTAAACAAGTGCGGGCCTTCCACATGCCCCAGGCTGAAGAAAAATGTCTTTTGGCCTTTGAAAAGTCTCAGTATAAAAGGAGCCAGTGGAAGCCTCCACTTGTCTCCTTGGCACACCTTTGGGATGATGCCCAAAAGCGGAGACCCCAAACAAGTGTGGGCTCACCACGTGTCTTAATCTGGCAGATTTGTTGAAAAATTTTAAGGACCAGTGGAAGGCGCCATGTGTCTAGGGTCTGAGATAGTTTTCATTGGCTGTTGAAAATTCCAAGCAAGGGCAGAGTGAGCGGAAGCTTCCACATGTCCCCATGGCGCTCTTTCAAAAATAAAATTCAAGGGTAGGTCCCCAAATAGGCACGGGCCTTCCATGTGTCCCAGGCCTTTAGAAAGTTGCTTGAAACATTCAATTATAAAGAGGAGTCGGAGGAAGCCTCCACGTATTTCCCTGGTGCAACTTTGAGATGGCCCCTAAAAGCGGAGACCCGAAACAAGCACGGGCTCACCACATGTCTCCTTGGCACAACTACTAAGGTAGGACCCAGAGGTGGATCCTGAAATGAGCACCAACCCTCCACGTGTCCATGGTCTGACAAAGTTGCACCGACTGCATGAAAAAAATGTCTAAGACTGGGTAAGGTAGAGGAAATCTCCACGTGTCTCCTTGGCGCAACTCCAAAGGTCAAACCAAGAGGTGACCTTTCAGATGAGCATAGGCCCTCCACGTGGACAAAACTTGAGTTTAATTGGGCCTTAGAGTTTCAAGGTGCCCCATCGAGCCACATCCAAACAGAAAGGGTCACGTTTCCACATATGCTGAGATATAAATTTGACAGGGAAAACACACCTGTCAAACCGTAAAATGCAGGGAAATCACCATTTGCACCTGGAAATGAATCTTTCTTTAAGGACACAGAATTTTTAAATGATATAAGGCCCAAATGTGATCCATCGAGCCACATCCAATCAGAAAGGACCACATTTCCATAGATATTGGGTCAAAAATTGACAGGGAAAACAAAACGTGACTGTGGAAAAATGGAAGGAAGGGAAAAAACCCAAGTTCATGCCCAAGTTACAAATTATTTCACATCGACAAAGGAATGGAAAAAAAATTCTGGATTTAAAGTGATCCTCAACCAAAGGAAAAGACTGATCACAGCAACCAAATGAAGGACAAAGCTTTCATGTATCAACACGGGGAGATAGAAAAAATGACATAACCCGCAAACCAAAGAATTTCAAGGATAAATGGGGTGAGATCAAATTGAGGACCAACATTGATCAAGTAATTCCCAACCAAATAATTCCTCCTTTGACATTGTGCTTTGGAACCTATCTCTTAGTACCTTTGTTTGATCATCAATAAAATACATTTGAGGTTCTTGCAGAGCTTCCTTCTTCTTTCTTCTCTCACCTTGTTTCCCCTTCTTACATCACTTGCGCAATGTTCAAGGGCGCATTACTCACATCACATCCTACAACACCTGCATCTTCCCCATTTGGTTCCCCATCACTTTTCTCCATTGCTTCATCCTCCTTGGGCCCTTCCTTGAGCTCTTCATCACCCTTGGTCCTTTCATTACATGTGTCACGCATTTCTTCATCTTTTCCATCCTTGATTATCTCTTTCTCTTGTAGTGTCTCCTCTATATGCATTGATGTATCTTCACGTAGTTGTTCTTGCTTGTGCATTATCTCCTTGACATATTTCTTCTCTAAGTCCTCTTTATCTTTGTTAATATGAATCACTTGAGGATTCTTCCTCATCGAGATTGTCTTCTTTTTTTCCCGACTTGGTTTGGTTGGTGTGGCTACAGGGGACCGCTTTGGCACCTCTAAGGTAATTGCACCCTTATCTACCTCTCTACAT
This sequence comes from Taxus chinensis, assembly GCA_019776745.2. Taxonomy (NCBI): domain Eukaryota; kingdom Viridiplantae; phylum Streptophyta; class Pinopsida; order Cupressales; family Taxaceae; genus Taxus; species Taxus chinensis. The sequence continues at coordinate 295,344,356 of CM034151.1, forward strand.
TTCCTTTGCATTTCCTTACTTCTGCTTTGGTCAAGTGCAGTCTCTTCTTCTTCCTCATCCACTTCATCTTCTCCCCCTTCGTTCTTTATCTCTTCTCCTTAATCCTTTTCTAAAGAAGGAGTGTCTCCTCATGCCTTATCTTTGCATTATTACTTATTATTTGACTTCTTCTGTGGGGGTTCTAGGATTATGAAGATATCGCACATGTCGATATACTCTCCATACCTTCAACTTGGGCCTAAGATAGATGTATATCCTGTAAAGGCATGCTTACCCACGATCATAGTCAAAGGGGCTTAGGCTCCATATTATCATATTCCATTATCTCTACATATGCCAACCTTGAATGGATTATACATAGGTCTGGTGTAAGTGTATGATAATTAGAGTCAACACGTATCCACATTGAAGTGATAATTTACATGCATCCTTTATCTTGTTCACTACTAGTGTGGAAGTATTTTTTTGTGAAGGCAAAAGAGAAACTCACACTATGAGCCTATTTATCCACTAATCAAGTACAAATTGTCCAAAGAAATTTTTTTGGTTCACCAATTAATTCTTCTTGTCTTCTTTTCCAATAGTATGAAGGTATCTCCCTTAGGTACACGCCACTCATTTTTGAATGCTTCATGCATTCATTTAGTACCACTTATCAACACAGTGTAATTTTTAAGGATCTTATTTATTGCCTCATCACATGTGAATGGATCAAACCATTGCACAGGAGACTTTTGATCTATAGTGTAGATCCAACATCTTATCCATCTAGCCCGATCAGGTACCCTAATCTCCCAAAATACTATTAACAACAATAGATTTTGCACCCCAGGTTATCTTTTCTCCTTTACTCACTTGGAATTTTGCCTCCTATCAACTATCCCTTCACACAATAATAGAGTGTAATGTTATAGACTCTTATTCAGTGCCATCTTGTGCGTGCAACATGTAACCATTTCTTGTTAACCTTCATCCATCATTCAGAACACACCCAACTTACAACTCACCAAGCAGCGTTACTACCCATGTGCCTTAGATCAATCATGCTTAGGAATTGTAAAATGTGTGCTTTCCATCGTAAATAGTTGAAACTTAGAGCGATTCGTAGCCTTCCAATAACCTGTCATCCTCTAAATCTAGACATAATGTATGCTACTTATAATGTCGCATGCCAGTTATTCACTTTTCTATTCAATTAGTCCATGTTATGCGCATCCTCAAATTCCTATGAATTAGAATAAATCTTCATGCACCTTGGAAATTAACCACTAGTAGAGGCACTCTAGCTTCCCAAAAGTAATGGTAGCTCATATAGTTGTAGTACACCCATACACTCTCTAGGTACTTCTTCACCGTCTCATCAATGATCAACTGCCCCTCTATCATCCTCTGTGGCTAACTCTTCTTCATAAAATCATTTCCTTATCTCTCCCTTCATGGACCTCTATGTGCAATGATTCTAATCACTTATCTTACATTTTTTTATGTGTGATACCCATGGCTGCCCTACCTCTACCTCTAGAGGGTACTGAATTTCTGAGAACCAGTCCTCTGGTGCATCATCAACAATGTTCTTCTTATTTTTTCCCTTGTTTTTGGGTGACCTTGCTTCGACTGTAGGATCCCTCTTTAGTTGCCATTTCTTAAATTCTTCAGCTACTCAACCCACAATATTTTCAATGGATAAGTTCCCTAGGTGTCCAAATGAACTTACTTGCTTACCTAATTTTCCCTAGTGCCGAGCGATCCAAGTTCTTCAATCAATCCTTCCTTCTCTCATGCCCTAATCAAGTTTTAATAATTTTTTGCCCTAGCTATGCAACCTTATGCTTTGCAAAATCACACTCTTCAAACCATTACTTACAAACCGTAATCCTTGATTATTTCTTGTCTCCATGCTTCCAATTTTACCAAAGGAGCTCTCACACTCAAGGTCATGTACACTCTACTCTATTTCATCTTAATTCTTGGTTTGTTCCTCACACTAGCTCTTCGCACTTAATAACACTTTCAATCACTCAAATGCACAAATTCTCAAAGGTAAGGTAAGAATGAATTTGCATGTGCACTATTTATAGTTTTTTCCCAATTCTTCCTCATTTATTTCTCCTCACCTATCACCACTTTTTATTTTAAAAGGACTTTTTTCTTTGTCTCGCACTTTCTTCCGTGTGTGACAGTAGTAACCTTCACACATGCCACTACTTCCTAGGTTGCATTCCTCCTTATGTGTACCTTCCTATGCCACATCCAATCTTCCTCTGCACCACTTGCTAAGTAGTCTAACTTGCTACCACCTCTGCTAGTAATATTTGTATTGTCTCATTAAAAAATGAGTCCCTTTATCACTTGTAAGGATTAATGGACATCCATACCTACTTATGATATTCTCCAATAGAAATCGAGTTGTTATATTACAATCATTTATAGGCACAACCTCTGCCCACCGTGTCAAGTAATTTTTACATGTGATGATATAGTGCACGCCCATCCTACGTATATGTGGTGAACTTTCCCATTTCTCAAATGGCTCAGTGCTTGTTATGGCTCTCAATGGTATCTCATATTTGTTTCCAGACTTACTTATCCTTTCACAATGATCGCAAGCCCTGAAAAATGCCTTAGTGTCCTTATATAGCATTTCCCACCATAAGGAAACTAGTAATATTTTACACATCTTGGCTTTTCCTACATAGTGTCATCCATTTATGCCTCCATGTGCTTCCTTCATAATAGCTTCACGCTCATACTCTAGCACACATCTACACAAGACCTCATCCCTTACCATCTTATATAGGTCTCCTCCAATGAGTTGATAAGGCACAATGTGAATAGCAAGTTACTTCTTTTCCAAAGTCTTCATTCCTTCAGGTGTAATTCCAATGCACAAAAAACACTACAATATCTTCTAAATTTACCGGTGCACAGTTCAATCTAAACAACTATGGATCTGGCATAGTATCTTTTATACCCTGCATATCCTCACCAGAGGTGATCCTTGACAAATGATCAAGTCCCAATTTAATTTTACCAGGATTCACTATAACTGAAAAATCAAACTCCTAGAAGAGAATGATCCATTTCAATATGCACCCTTGTAAAACTCTCTTATTGACCAAGTACTTAAATGTCATATGATTTGTATAAAATATAAATGGTGTGGCTAACAAGTATTTCTTAAACTTATGAAGCACATAAATCATTAATAAGGCCTTACGCTTCGTAGTTGTATAGTTTTATGTGGTCGGTGTCAGCTTCCTACTTGTAAAATATATGGGATGATCAACATGACCCTCTCCTAGATGTGCCAAAACTATTACAATTGTTGTACCAGAAGCATCTAAATGAACATGAAAATTCTTGTTTAGAGAAGGGAAGCATAGGATAAACACGGTGGTTAGCTTACCCTTCAAGGCCTCAAAATCTTGTTACCGCGCGCCACCCTAGTAAAAATTTCCTCTGGTTTTCAAAAACTCTTCAAGGGATGTGGAAATATTTGCATAACCATTGATGAAATTCATATAGTAACAAGTGTGACCTAAGAAACCATGCACTTCACTCTGATTAGTTGGTTCCTCCAACCTCAGAATAACCGTCTACTAGCAATCCTTCTTTATAAATGATATGCCCAAGTAATGTACCAAAAGGAGTTGAAAAATTACACATATTGATGTTTAAAGAGATGTTAAGCTACTTGCATCTCTCAAAAATCAATCTCAAGTTGTCATAGTGATTCTTCACCATCCCATGAACAGTTCAATCATCCAATTAAACTTGCAAAAACTTGTGAATGAAATCATGGAATTATCAGAAAATGATGCTCAAGAAAACCGTTGGCACATTCTTCAATCCAAAGGGCATGACAATGTATTTCAAAATTCCCCATTCAATTGCAAAGGTTGTCTTCTCCTGATCTTCGTATGCAATGTGTACCTTATGGTACCCATAGAATCCATCAGTGAATGAATAGATTTCATGCCCTATTACCCCTTCCAATATCTCTTTAGTGAAGGGTGTAGGAAAAGGATCTATGACACATGAAGCGTTAAGAACCCGATAGTTGGCATTGTAGATGTAAAAAGAGATGTTAGTGTAAATACAAATAAGAAACCAAAACAAATTGATTCCTAATTTAACACTCTTAAGCACTACTTCAGATTAAGCAAGATGGAAGGGAGAGAGAATGCATACATTCACTTACCGATAAATAACTCCCTTGATACTTTGATGTACTCAAGATCATGGATTGAACCTGCTTGCTTCATATTTTTTTGAACTCAAATAGGCAGCACCTCCTCTTGTGGATTAAAATTTTTCTTGAAGATACTTGATGTTTGTCAGAGAGCTTCTTGAGAGATTTTTGTAGCACTTGCCTACGATTCTTCAAATTTTTCTTCCGTGGAGGGTTTCATGCCAATTTATAGGTTGTGGGAGGAAAAATGGAGGGTGGAGATTGATCTAATTAGGATGAGGATCAATGGTTGTTGTTGCATGAGAGGATAGAAGAATCTAAAATTAGAGAATTCTAGAAATTGTGAGAAGCCTCCATTGAATTAATTAAAAATTCAATGGAGGGAGGGAACTTTATTTAAATTTTTAAATTAAATGGAGGGAAGTTTGGAGAGGATTCTAGAAATATAATCCTCTATATTTGGAGGTGGAGGATTTGATTAGCTTAGGATTAGGTTAGATTAATTATGATTAGGGGTGTGATTTCATGGAGAAGCTAGGTGTAGGATAGGTGCAGCGTATGTGGGTAGGTGGGTAGGAATTTTAAATTCCTATAAATGTTTAAATGAGGTTAGGAAAGGGGTTTATGATAATTAATATTGTGATTAATTATTATAAAGTTAAAATGATAAGTGTGGGATGATGATTTAGTAATAAAGGAGTGGGAATATATATCAGGGATTAATAATGTTAATAGATATTGTATTTATTTATTAAGTATGTTGACATTTTACATGTCTACAAACACAAATCTTGATCCACCCATCATTATTAATGTTAATCACCATGGGGCTTATCCATTCAGATTCCTCAATAGGCTCAATAATCCCTGACTTGAGCATCTTATCAATTTCCTCTTTCAATTTGATGCACAAGTTGGGATTCATTCAGTAAGGCCTCTTCCTAATCGGTCGTGTGCCCTCTTTAAGTTTGATCCTCATTTCTCCCAATGATGGATGCATGCCTTTTAATTCATGATATCCCCTAGGAAATAAATCTTGAAATTCGTGCAGTAGCTCAATAATATTTGTAACTTCAAGTTCATACAAATAATCTCCAATTATAGCTTCCTTTGGTGCATTGTCAATCCTAATGTTCACCTTCTTAGTCTTCAAGGGCTCATGATATGTGTGCGTCTGCTCATCCATAGAGTAAAATACCTTGTGTGCACATTTTGTATGCTTGATATCCAAGTATTCAACTTCCTCGTCATCTATGAGGTGAACAAGTTTTCCTTTTTTTTCTCCTTCTAAGTGCGCACCAACTATGTTTCTTCTATTTCTACCAAGTCCTTGCGCACCCCAGTTTCAAAATCACTAAACAACTAGATCATGACCTCCTCAGCCTTCACGTTATCCCCCAACGTGATACACTTCATAATTTTTAAGGCTTCATGAAATGGAGGCTTAGTATAAAAATAATCAAAAGTACGAACAATGTTTTTAGTTAGGTTGTGCCAACTCATTGTCTCTTGCTTTAACTCAGCATGCACATACCAAACATGTGTGTAACTATGCAAAGTAGAATACAACTTGTGTACCCATAGAGATGGTAAAAATGCATCTTGTCCTTGTGCCCAATTCTGCTAAAAATGTGAACATGTACTAGAGGAGGGGTCATCCCATGATAATCATGTACTAAAGAAGGGAGATTACTCCTCACAAACCTTGTTAAGAATGTTACCTTGATCTCATGACATCCTAATAAATTATCTCTATATGTTTCCCACCAGTGCACTATTTTCTCACACAATGTACATACCATCATATTTCTTTTATCACCTTCATTGCATCATTATTCATCCATCGCGTGAAAAAATGACTCAGGCTTCTCTTCTCAAGCATACTTCGGTGAATTGGTTTTACCCAATTACCTAACTATAGGTGGCCTTATCATCCTAGTAACTCATCCTCGCACCTTGCGACCAACCATCTCTATATTCCATGGGACAAATTGTCACAAGCCACACTATTTGTATCACTAATAGATTGTGTTTCCTCTAAATGCAATATGTCTTCCTTTAATGGCTCCATGTTCTTAGGGTCATGCACCACATGTGCATAGATTCTGTTGATATCCTCTTCATTTACAGGCTCCGTATAAGGCACAACCTTCACATCATCCAAGGGTATCACAACGTGTTCATCCTTGTTTTCAAAACTAACGTATCTCTTGTTAAAACTCAAGTCTGCATTATTAGCATAACATTAGGGACGTCTTAAAAGTGTAGGGAAAGTGTCAGCTTCAGCCAGTTCCAACACCTCAAAGTCACCTGTAAACTTGGCTCCTTGAATATTGATCATGGTATCCTTCAATACTCCAAGGGGCATGGATCTTGTCTTGTTAGCCATATACATCACATTTAAGGATGGTTGTAATGGTGGCCTTCCCATTCCATTCCAAGCATCCAAGGTGAGAACATTGACTTTTGTGCATGTATAAATAATAATATTACTCACCAACCAACCATTAATCACTACATCTAGTGTTATCTCCTTGTCATATTTGTGGTCTTGCAGTGGTAAATTAGCATGTAGGATCCGATATTCTCTTCCAACTCTTGTAGGTAGTAACTTATCAGGAAACTATTCTCCCAAAAAAGGGATGATGTTCTCTTGTCTCAACATCCCGCACACTTCCTTAAGGTCATCAATATATTTTTGAGGGAGTTCAGTACCCCTCATGTGTTCCCTCTCGTGTGCTTGCTCTTTCAAACACGGTATCTCTCTTTGTAGCTCCCTGATGATACCCATAGTCTCCTGATAAACATCCTTCTACTAAGACACGTCTAGATATTTAACATGTATGACCGCTTCCCTTTCGATAAGTACTTTTTCCTTTATATTTTTGTGTTCACGTGGCACTTCTATGCAAGTAGTATCTAAGATAGGTTGAAGCTCCAACTCAACCATCTTCTTACGTGCCCAATACTCATGCTTCGCATGCTCCACTTTAATCATAGATTTGCCTTTGTCCTTCTTGTTGTTCTTACACATATGATCATACATATCTAAACAATCCTCAACCTTGTGCACCTTTCCGTAGTACGTGTAAACCTAGTTCTTGGGACACTTGCAATGATAGTGATCAGGAAATCCACACATATAAAATGTCCCTCACACAAACCTTCCACAGATGTCATGCCCTTTGCTTCTTAATCCACCTCTAAAACCTCCATTTCCATTGTTGCACACTTTACTAGTCTATCTTTCTTGTGTCTGCGATCTGCTTGCCACAGTGGTCTAGCATAACCTTGTCTCACATGCCTCATGAATATGATCAATCAAATGATATTCGGTTGTGTTATGGGTATGCACATCATAAATTTTACAATACATGAAGGCATTATTTTGGGTCGCACACTGTAAAAGTGGACAATTGTGAAGATCGTGACTCTTATACTAGATTTCACAAGATGTCAACAATGTGCGTGTGTTCATACACGGGTAGTTATCCTTTATATGTCCTTCCACCTCCCATTTAGTACATAATATTTTGTTGCACGTCTCATGTGCTCAATTGGCAGAAAAATTCTCCAACGGAGTAGCCATTATTGTTATCTAAGCTTCAAGGAATGGACTTACCTCTCTTTCAACACTTTCTACTACTTTGGCATGCAACACCCCTTCCAAGGATTTACACGGATTAGTGAATGTCTTGTGTAAGAACACTCTCAAAAATGGTGTCAACAAGCCTCCTACAAACCATTGTGCATGTTGGCTTTGATGAATATCATAGGAGAGTTTAGACAATAAGGTCTTAAAATGTGCATTCTATTCACTGACACTTTCAGATAGGACTTTGATATCCTTCAGCATGTTAATGTCATATCGCTTGAACTCAGGTATATGAAACTCAACTTAAAAGGTGGTATGCAATGCATCATAATCAACTGTGATCTAATGCGGATCAAATTTTCTATACCAATTATGTGTGCACCCTTGAAGTGTGGTGGAAAATTGACTTACCTTCCAGTCAAGAGTTATTATTGCCTTAGCTCTCTATAATAACTCACACTTATGTACATTCTCATCTGCATCTTCCACACCTCTATACTCTGGAAAGTGAAGCGACATCTCAAAGAATACCTGAGGGGAATGTTGGTGTAAATATTGAGGTTGATTTATTGGTTGTTGTAATGGCTACTATGGCCCTTGCCTAGGAATGGGGACAGATCTTGAACCTAATCCTCTACCAGGATTTTTGCAGTGTGGTAGTTGACCTAAACCTCTTAAGCCTCCCACCATGACTTGTGGCCCTATAGATGAGATTCCCTGCATCCCATTAGTTTTGATAAATTGAAAACCAACAATTTTTCCTATCATTGTACCTATAGGATTACTTCCAACGAGTTGCACACTAACGCTCTGTCTTGATGATGCGCCTAAAAAATTACCTCCAAAGATACTTTGTCCAAACACGGGTCTTTTCTGTGTTGCCATGTATGTTTCCTTAATCTATTGCACCTCCTGTGATGATCTAAAATTTTACTTCATGTATCTCCTACCCAACGTGGTGATACTTGATTACCTTCCTACTCATCTTCACTATGATGATCTTATACAACAACTTATAGATTTCAAACACCTTGCACAGGAGCTAGGTGGTCAGGTTAGGTCAGATACACACTCGTGGTCCCCATTATCTCCTCATAATCAATCTCATTAGATGATGATGGGGTCTCCCTAATATACTTCTCTAATACTAGAAAGGCATGTTATTGTGGTCCCTCACCTTCTAGAGGGTCTCATCAATAATGTCAATCATCATTCCCCTTAGTTTATGTGCCTTTGCAACTGTCCTCTCCTACACATCATTATACATGTGTAGTCTTTCTTCTCTTTCTCTTTCTTCCATTTGGACCAACGTCATCTTTCCCAACCCTTCTTCTTCCCCTATGCACAATGGGGTTTTAGTCTGCCATTGGTAAGTTCTCCATCCCCAGCTCAATCATCAAGATTTTGATAGCTAAAGGTTTTGCGCGTAAATATGATCCCCTTAGCTTATATAAAAATGAAAACTTTTCTTTCTCAGGGAAAAAGTATGTCAAAATCACGTACTCTAAGGTATAACTACACAACCCACCTTCCCACCAATTGTCTACAACTCTAGTCCATGACACGTCTAAATCAGAGAGTGTTTGATAGTCATCCTAGCTCCACACTTACTTTTTTCCTATCTGTACACATATGTTATCTATGTAAGCTACCAAAAACTCATATAATTCTACTGGGAATAATCTGAAGAACATATCATACAAGCAATCATAGAGATTATCTTTCACCCACTTTCACACGTTAAATTCAGGTCCAGTTTTGTATCTTTGAGAAAAATCATCGTAGTCGTCATTCACCCAAATATCAATATTCTCTAAAGAAAGCTAGAATGTCATGTGCATGCAACATCCTGATGAGCATATTTTTATTGATGAAAAAGATATCATATTATATTAATAAAAACATGATAGAAGAAATTTTTGATAAAAAAGTGGGTGGTATGAGAGTGTGTCCCAAAGCTGTGAGAAAACTATCTCAAGCCTAGGAATACAACAAAAACAACTTAGAAAACAACCAAAATTAAGCAGTTGCAGAAAACTGACTAAAAGAGGGAGGTTCATGATCATTTGGCATACCAGGACCAAGAATGTCTTTTTTAGTGTCTGGCACTTCCCAACCAGAACCTGGGGGTCTTCTTCTTCATTTTTAGTAGCAACCTGCATGGGAGAAAGGGTAATAGCCATCTGGGGGAGCTTATCCAATGGAGGCAGAGGCGAAGGCGGGAGGGAGGCTCCACCCATCATGGGTGTGCAGCTCAGAGGTAACAGGAGAGCCCCAACCAAGTTAATGAGATGGCAGGGGGAAGCCCCAACCCTGATGACGAACCAGGGTTGATGATCATATTGAAAAGAGGTCTCATCAACGGAACCAAAATGTAGTATTTTGTTTTACCCAATACCTAGCTAGGCACACTAGAACTTCATTCACACAAGGTATGAATGCTCACCTGAATCATGCATAAATACTAGGTCCCTCCTTTGTTTTCTCACAAGATATTAGACATGTGTATTCATCATAACCATTCATGTAAGAAGATATATCATAACATAATAGTTTGGCAACACATATAATAAGGAATCTTAATCAACATACAAAATGATCAACAACACATGAATTCCTAATATTCCATACTCATACATAGTGATCCTTGTTACCCAAACATAATTATCCATCATAAATACAATGCATTACATAAAAAAGAATTCGATTACATCCACAGTGCAATTACATCCTTGTGCTAGAACTTGTGCGCATACAAAAGGGATTACATACCATATACATTCGTCCATAACTCCTATCAAAGTCATATTAACAAGAGTTCATCTAATACAAATATTACTACACTTATTTATACATGTTGGGGACTTACCCTTCACCGCTCACATGCACCTTTCCTAATAATAGGCTAGCTATTCTTAACCTGCATGATTTTTCAACTCCTTTTTTAATAATAGATCAAGCTATAAATAAACTAATTTAACATGATTTAATCCTATATTTACCTTGTCACCATGTGTCATCTTCGTCTTCATCTTGCATGTGCTTTGTCCTAATTATATATAGTGCTTGCACAAAACATCATCTTTTACTTTTCTATTTTTAGTCGTATCCTAAAAAGTGGCTAAGTCCTCAATATTCTACATGTGTGTGGATCCTTTCTCACTAACCTATTTCATTGTGATGTGCATACCTTCGTGAATTCATTTTGTTCTTATTCTTTGACCTTACACACATTCTCTCGAACACAGTCTTCAACTCTCACGGATGGCTAGTACTTAACCATTTTATCTGACCAACAACTTTGATGTGATTAGTGGCAAGCGTACTCTTGAATTTCTTGAGAGCTCTCATGATGAAAAATACATGTTTTTCTATGTGGCTATATTTTAGTTCACAATCCTTCAGTGTTTTACTGAATAATGCCAATAGTTTTTCTAAACCTTGATAATTTTGTTGTGTTAAAACAACAGCAATAATGGATTTATCTCTGTATGCATATAGGTTAAAATCCTTAGAGTAGTGAGGGTTGAAGAGCATGGGAGGTTGAGAAATTTCTTGTTTAATCTTGTTTAATTTTTCTTTTCCTTCTAATGTCCACTTAAAAATTGAATCTTTCTTGAGCATTTGGGTGATAGGCCTAACCAATCCTATCAATATTTCCAAACAAAATTAGGAATGAATTTCTGAACAAAATTAATCTTTCCAAAGAATAACTACAGTGCCTTCTTGTAAGTTGGCAAGGAGAGAGCCATGATGGCTGAAATTGTTTCAGGGTCGATGACTATACCATTTTTTGAGATAATATGACTCAAAATTTTGCCCTGTGGAACTGCGAAATTACACTTCCTGGGGTTAAGAGATACCCCAAATTCCCTACATCTCTCAAATATTTTCTCAAGATGATTTATATGGTCCTTACCCTCCTTTGAAAAAATAGTGATATCATCCACATAGATGAGGATGAAATCATTAACGCACCCTTTAAAAGTAATGTCCATTTATATTTTGAATATGGGCACTTACATTTGAGAAACCAAAGGGAATCTTATGATATGCATACAGCTCCCCACCTAGATTGTAAATATAGTTTTGGAACTGATATTATTTTTATAACATTGATCTAATTGAAACCTAAGTCGCCATTGATCATTGATCATGGATAAATCCTTTCATCTCCTCCTATAATTTCTACAACATTTGTTCCATAGAAGGTAGAGGATAATGATCTTTTAAGGAATCTTTATTCAAATCTTTGAAGTCCACTCAAAGTCTGATTTCTCCATTCTTCTTCCTTATTGGAACTAGATTTTCCACCCAAGTAGAGTATTTGAAAGGAAATGTTATGTTTTCCTCAATTACCTTGGATAATTCCTTCTATGGAAGAGGGGATATATCTCTTGGGGTTCACAGGTCTTTCCTTTCTATTTAGTTGGATCTTGACATTAGGATCAAGATGTATGGTGTGCTGAACAATGTTGGGGTCAAAAACCCTAAGATCTACATAGTTCTATGTGAATACATCATTATAATTTTGATAGAAGGAGATAAAATATTTATTTTCATTTTCATCACATACCTTTCCAAGCAATAACTCCTTACCTAGTGCAATAGTGACTGATTGGAAGTCATCTTGATTGTTGTTATATTCTTTTCTTCTCCTTTGAATTCATCATTAGGATTGAAATTGTGGTTAAGGGTGACTAATCTGTTGGGCAAGTTTTTTTTCCTTAGCTAAATAATTTGATCACCATAGCTATCACATAAATCAGATTACATTTTTTGTGGAGAATTTAGCTTCATTTTGTATAAACTAAACAATTTGTTCATCACTATCAAATATATATAAGTTAACTTCATTATCTAGAATTGATGGCCTGACAATCATTTTAACATGTACATTTCCTTGGATGAGATCCACAACTGGTAAAAAATGTGATCCAAGGGTTGTCATCTGGTCTACTTCTTTGTTAAACTTTCTTGGCACCACTTGTAGGTTAACAACATCAAATCTCTCCAAGAGATCCCAAACTATATGCTTATAAGCTTTCATAATCTTATTCTTGGTGGCACATTTCCCTCTTACTTGGTGTATTACCAATTTAGTATCTCTAAAAAGATGCAAGGCTTTGATTTGTCTCTTCTATGTAATAAGCAAGCTATGAACCAATGTCTCATATTTTGCTATGTTGTTAGAACATGTAAACTGCAATATATGAATCAAAGAATAATTTTGTATCCATTGGGTAAATTAATACAACACCTGTCCCTACTCCATTTTTGCTTATAAAACCATCAAAGAACATTTTACATAATCCATAATCATTATTTTCTTACTTAAGTGGAGTGGGGTGATGAATACTTCTTCATGAATGTAATATGTACCCAGTCTAGTTTCCAGACATAAGGATCAAATTTATAATTCTCCTTGGACCATTCTTCTAATAGGAGATCAAAAATTGAACAATGAGGAGTAGATTGATCTATTAAAATTGACTCATGCTTTTTGTCTTAATGTATAAGGTAATTAGATTGGAGAGGAGTAGGGTCATAAGACTCAACATGATAGGAAAATATTGGCTCAGCTTGGATGGTAAATATAGTACCATATCTAGTTCTTAGAAGCATATGAGACCAATATGAGGATAAATAACCACCCACTTTAGCTGTAAAATATCTTGATAGACAAATGGAAAACAAATGAGGCAGGTTAATCACTGAGACATCTTGAGTTATGGTTAAGCTTGGAAAAATGTAAAGGGTTAACTCAAGATCTTTAATCACTCCTAATATGTTGACAGTTGAACCATCAAGTTGTAGAAACACTTTTAGAAACAAGATTGTACTTAAGACCTAGGATATCATTAAGTTTCTTAGGCATTACAAAAGTACTAGCACCTGAGTCAATCATACAATTATGAATCAAGTGTTTGCCTATGATTAAAGAAATATAAAAGGGTGGGGTATTCTTAACTTTTCTTAATTTATCCTCCTTTTTTTTGGCATAGGTTGACTACGTATGATGTGATTTTTTGAATAGCTAGATCAGATTGAGGAAGTACTTTAGAGAGCTTCATGTAGGAGATATATCTCTGTGATGGAATAGCTAGGTCATCCCACAATTATCAAATTCACATTTGTCTTCTTTATCTACTGAATAATTTTGAAGCGAATGCTAGTGGATTTTTTCATTAAAGGTTTGATGTTCTCCTTTCTTGGTTGTTCTAGTATTAGGAGAGGTACATTTGTTTGGGGAAAACCCTCCTTTATTGGGTTAGGTCTACTAGGAACATTAGGTAACCTATTCTTACTTAAATCTTCCCCAAAATCCATCTCACTAAGAAGAGAATTATCTTGATTAGAAGAAGATGAAGGTTGAGTATCCAAACACTCTCTTCTTAGACCTTATATTATCAACAACATGAGCATGAGGTCTATTGGAACTACCCATAACTTGATTCATTGCACAAAACTCATCATCCCCAAAAAACATGAGGTTGGTCTCTGGGTTGACTTCCTGAGCTCTCTTTATATTAAAGCTAGTTGTTTCCATCAACGGTTCATGTTGATCGGAAGAATTTTGAACCATATAAGGATAAACTTGTAATCCATTTGCATAATTATACTAATTATGTGGGTGATTACACAAAAAAGCCAATCTATTTTATGTATCACATTATTTTTCACTAGAACAAGTGCTTTACTTGAGGTAGCAATAGTAAGTGGCTAGGCATGAGCAATTGTTTGAAGAGGAAGATGTGGATTTTGACCTTGTAATCTATCACTTTTCTTATTCTACCCATATCTTTGATTTAGATATTGGTTTTTATAGGGTTGATAACCTTGATTTAGTCATTGGTTTGAAGATTGTCCCTGGTTAGGACCCATGTAATTTTTTATAGGATTGGGCTTGTTGTTTCTCTAGGGATATAACTTTATTTGATAAATTTATGATCAAGGCCTTCATTTCATCATCATCCTTTTGTTTTTGTGAAGAATAATATGTGGAGGGAGTAGATTGGGAATTTTTCTCAGGAATGGGAGCAATGGAAGGTTGAGTAGCTTAAGGAAATTCAAGAAACAAAGGCATAGGTAATCTAAGGGCTATTTTCTAGCTTGTATCAAACAATTTTCATCCCTAATGGCTATTGGATAAACATCAGGTAATTAGATAACACCCATAGATTGTAGCATTACAACAATATTAGAATTTAGAGCTCTTAAAAAGTAAAGGAAAACACCTTATGGAGTTGGTCTCAAGAGAACTGGAATTTTGTCCCATGTTTTTTAGAATCTAAAATTAAAATCAGCCATAAGCTCATTGGGGGTCCTCTTGATAGTTTTCAACTTCCCTAACAGGGATATGTTACCTATTTTCTCTTCAAATTGTTGGTAGAGAGTTATACCAAGCTCATCCCAATTGTGAATAGAAGCATGTCTCAAGATTTTATACCATTGTAGTGCTTTACCTTTAAATGAAGAAGCAAGAAGTCTAACTGCAACATCATCTTCCATGACTAGATGAACTAAACACACATTAACAATATATTGAATATGATCAAGTGGGGTAGTGAGGTTTTCACCATTGAAAAAAGGAATAATTTTAAGGGCAGACATTGGTATATCACGTTGGGCATTTAGAGCCAAAGGACTATCACCATTGAAGCTGACAAAGGGTAAATTTCTTTGTTGTACCATGAATGAAATGGGTCTCAAAAACCTAGAGGAAAACAAGAAGGGCCTAGTAGGAGGGGGAGTAGAAGAGTTTTATTTGGAGGATATGGTTATCTTTGAACTGCTCTGCCTCTT
This sequence comes from Taxus chinensis, assembly GCA_019776745.2. Classification (NCBI taxonomy): domain Eukaryota; kingdom Viridiplantae; phylum Streptophyta; class Pinopsida; order Cupressales; family Taxaceae; genus Taxus; species Taxus chinensis. The sequence continues at coordinate 295,359,949 of CM034151.1, forward strand.
CTTCTTCTCCTTGGTGATAACTGTAAATATTCAACAGGTTCACATCTTGTTGCACTTTGCCTTAATTGTAATCCTCTCATTAAAAGGGGCTTTAGGTTGCTTAATCACTAGATTTAAACTTGGGAGTCTTTAGATGTGTTCAAATATGCCTCCAAAGGAAATAAATCACTAAGTCACACACCAAAACTCAGTAATAGTAAATGTAATATTATCAAGGTCCCCCTGAGTGTGCAAGAATTGTTGAAGCTCAAAATTGCACCCTGAATATGATCATGAAAGAACAAGAACTATGAGGCAACATGGGATGATCTCTACAATATGGGTTTCACAAGTTGAGATCAACCTCGAGAGAAGGTTGGTTCCTCTACCTATTCCTAATGCTAAATTACTCCTACAACTGGAAATACAACTATCTAATCCTAATCTAAGCATTTGCATGGACCAGGGAGAGAGGGAGATGCATAAAAATTGAAATCCTAAGCTAAATAGAGGTGATAACACCAAGAAAAGAAGAAAAGACACTCTCAATGAGGGAAAATGGGAAGAAAATGAAGATGAAGAGGGTAGACGTGAGTGACACAGTTCAAAACAACACCCTACCTTCCATATCCCATGAAAAGCACAACAAAAATAGTTCCAGTAAAGTGGAAAAACATACACAGTATACCTGTAATGAATGATGAGGTAAGAAATTGCAATAGAACATAATTTAGGGCATAAAACAACCACAAGTCATGAATTTTATTGCCTTAAAAGGATGCACAATCCATTACATTAAAGGAAGAAGGCACAACACATTGTATAAGTCCAAATATGAGGCATGCAACTCACATATACCTCTACAATCACTTTGACATGGTGCACCTATATTCTGAGAGGGTCCAACCTTTATAAATGTGCACAACTTTCTAATATATAGAAAATGGGAGAGAGAGAAAAGGGAAAAGAGAGGGAAATTCATATTTATGAGTTCAACCACCAATAACATGCATTAAATATCTAAAAAGGCATTAGAACCCTATTAAGACCATTCCCCCACATCACTTTGCTAGCAAGAGAAGGAATGGGAACCATTTCTCATTAAATATGGTAGTTGAGGTACATGGAATTGCACTATTGTAGGATTGTTTTTTTTTTCATTTTTCACCCTCCGAAATCCATCGATTTCTAAATTTCTTGATGCCAAAGTGGAGTTCATGATTATACCTTTCTAACAAGAACAATTTTGTGTAATTTGGAGGCTTGGAGAGAAATTTATGGCCATGCAGATTTCTGGGGCACGAGAGGAATAGTATAGAGTTCCTTACTGGCCTTCAAAGGTCGTTTTAATTATTTTTGTTCCCCTGGGTGGAAAAGTGAGTGATTGGAGGAACGGGGGAAGGGTGGGTTGTTTTTCTTGTGTTCGCAGGGGCCAAGTAATCTACATGTCTATGTGTGTGCAAGGCTAACGGAGGGGCAAAGAACTGAATGAACGTGGGAATGGTTCCCACCATTCTCTTAGTGCCTGATGCATCCAACTTAACCTCTCTATCAACTGTCTCACTTACCTTGGCTAATACTTCACCCTGTAGAACCTACCGATACTTTCTTACTTATGTAATTTCTATCATTTACATTAGCGTATTTATGTTTTTATTAATTATTGTTCTAAGTTAGGATTTTTTGGCACGTGTTTCTTGGGATTTTTTGACTTTCTACATGTTCCCCTTATTTTGGGTATACCTTTCAACACTTTATGCATTACATTGTTCTACATTTCACTTCTTGACTTCATGTTTTTTCTTTGTTCGATCCTATCTACTTTCATTTCACCCTATATTTCTCTTATCCTTGGTCATGTTTACAACCTCACTTTTATTTTTTACCCCAAACCCTTGAAATTGTCACCAATCATCTCGAAACACATAAAACAAGTTATAAAATGATTGTTTTTTTTCCCATGTATGTATCAATATGCTACCTAAATGCTTAAAAACATTTTTCCCCACTATCACGAGCATTTTTATAGTTCATAATGTACAAAATTTGTTAAATTATTTGCGAATTCCATATGGAAATGGTCATTTTTTTTGTGGGTTGCCTTGACCCTAGACTTGGGTTCGTTTAATTCGGTATTATTTTTCAGTATTTTTTTTCTTATTGTGTGTCAATTTACATGTCAATAAGGTCCAAATTTGATCTTGAGAAGCCTATAAATACATAAGTGCATTTAGGAATGTGGAATGATCACAAAGGAAATATATCAAAACTATAAGAATAATGAATCTACTATTTTGAAGCATCTATGTGCCAAAAGAAGAATTAAAACATTTATAGACCGCAAAATGTTTGCTACTTTATTGTGCTCATAACACACTCCCATTTTGTCACATGAAATTGGGCCCCTTTGGTATTCTAAATGAATAAGTTAATTCAAATATTTAGATTGGTCATTTATGCTTCCTTATTGATTAATAATGTTGTGACCAATTTAAATTATAAAAATGGTGTGGCCTTTTAAAATAAAAATTGGACCCCAAACCATATTTTATCACCAAATTACAGTGCCCCTGAATGGCCTGAGTTGTGAGTGGGGAATTCAGTGTAATTTTTGTAAAATTGGGTTACCTCTCAAGTTGTGGGACTTGTGGGCTTGAGACAACCCTCTAGAGAAGGCTGGTTCCTTCTCCTAAACTACTTACCACAATCTACTCCTAATGTAGGCAAGCAAACTATTCCTAATCTAACCTTCCAAGGGACTGGGGATAGAGATTGCATGAAAATAAGGCCTACACTAACAATGGTGATACACCAGAAAAGGAGGTTGTTAATCATTTCCCAGCTACATGAAATGGAGAGAGGTGAGCAATGAAGAGGGTGGACAAATGCACCACAAGAAAAATATGAGATTCACACAGAACACCACTTAAAACCCATTAAACACAACTCCCACAAACCTACAATAAACATAAGAAAATGCACTATATACCATGTAATGAAGAGAGGCAAGTAGAGACAACAAAATATGTGAAGGATGGACAAAGTGCATCACAAAAACATAGTTCATTGCTCCATGAGTTTACACAGTACAACATCAGTGGGTAAGAGGAAACAAAATGCCATTACAAATATAAGAAATGGGGCTTAATATCCACATTCAACCGTAGCAGAGAATAAAGAGAGAGGGGGAAGGAGGAAAAAATGACTAACTCCCTTACAAATGATCCCAAGACTACAATTTATAGAATGAGAAGGAGAGAGGGAAGAAATCCCGAAATCTGATTTCTAGTTACTTGCAAATAACAACAAATGAGGTGAAATGATGGAAATTTATTTGCAAAATCTCCCTCATGTTGCCCTATAGCCTGCAGTTGAAGAAAATGATGTACATGCTTCTTAATTGCTCTCCCAACCACCTTGAAATCATTCTTCTGAACTGAGATGGTATTCTAAAAAATTCAACCTCAAATATTCACCAATTTCTGAATTTCTTGACTTTTGTATGTCAATCTCAAAGTCATGATTCCAATGAGTATTCATTTGCAAAATATCGTTGAGAATTTCTTAAGTTATATCCATTTGAGCATAGGCAGCTATTTTGGGTTTGCCAAGCATTTCTTGCCTTTGATGGGACTGAGAATTAAATTCTTTGGATAGAAAAGTAAATTTAATAATTTTCCCCTCCTTCCAATGTTTCTTTCTTGATTTTGAAAGGTTTGGGCTTTAAAATAGGTAGGTTCCACCTTGATTTTCCTTGTGTTTTAATGTGGGAGGGAATTGTGCTTTTAATGTTTTGAATTTACCAGCTCAGCCAAGCTGGCTTTTATTTTTCTTCACCGAGTATGTCGAGCCCTCCTTTGTTGCATTAGCTCATTCTTGGTTTATGAAATGAGCTCCCTCTTTGTACGTGGCTGAGTCACATCTGAATATTGAGCTCTTCATTTCGGCCAACCCGTCCATTCGTTTCCCCTGAGGCATGTGCTACCATTGTGCCAACTCAACATATTTACAACAACTCACCCTTTAACACCAACCGACATGCCATCACGTGCATATCTCCAGCTCAGAGTTTTCCAACTTGACGTGCATGCCTCAAACTCATCAAAACTTGAGCTATTCCATTAATTCGCCAAGCTTGGCACCATGCCTAACTGTCAACTCGGTGCCATGTGGATGAACCTCCTTCATCCTCAGTGAAGACGGGTTTTCGAGAAACTTGTGTTTCTCTCGCTCTTGGGTTGTTCGAGTCAACAAAGTCTGACTCACTTGCACTCCTTCATGTTGATGAATCACCAATAGCTTGGGCTCAATCTATGTCCTATCCCTTCGAGTGTCAAGCCCTTTCACTTAAGTGTCAACCTGGTACTCCATCTTCCAAGTGCATCCCACTGGCGACCACATGGGTGTCGAGTCATTATTTCTTAGGCACCAAGTTGTTTATTACTTTGGACCCTACACCCCTCAACCGCCACTGAGTCTTTTTGCATGGGTCACCAAGCTCCTTGTTCCACATGGAGGCCCCACACAGCTTTGGGGTCTCCTCTACTCCTAGCCCTTTTGGAGTTGCGCCAAGGGACCACTTGGTAACCTCCATAGTTCCTATCCCGCGCTAATTCTTTGAGACATCAAATTCTACCATACCAACTTCAACACTAACTCACTGAGCCCACCAAGTCTTGGTTCAATTTGCTAATTACTCAACCATGAGCTTCTAAGCTTGGCTTGACTCGTTCTCATCAACCCTCAACAAATTATTCCCATAAGGCAACTCATTCACCTCTATGCTTGGCTTGAACCCTCTGCAATGCGTTCAAGCTATTCTATCTAAGTTGTATTGTCATGACGAGTCTCCACATTGAACTTGGCACCTATGACTCACCTGGCATGCTCCTCAGGATTTGAATTGTTCCATATAACTTTTGTATAGATCGCTCATGCCTCGTATGAGCTTAGACATAGTGATGTCATAGAATTTAGGTCGGCATGATGAATAAATTCATCTTCTATAGATGAGCTTGCTTTTGGTATGGAGATGGGTTCGGCCACCACTACATGCATGGATTGGTGTTTGCAAGAGTTGGAGTTCTTCTTGTTCCACTTTTAATGTGGTGGCTCGAGATGTTCTCCAATCACCTTAATTCGATACTAGTTTTACCCCGATCTTGGAATTAGAGAATCAATCTTGGCCAAAGTTGATCTCTGCAACTTTACTGCTTTGAAAAGCATTGGGCCTGGTTCCCACGACATTGTGAAATGATTCGACCACTATGATCCTTTGGCTCCCCCACGAGCTATTCCATTCAAGCGATCATATGCACCTACAAAACATGTCATGCTCATTATTTTAACTTTCCATTTTGTTCAATCTAGCTCGACCCTCCCCCTATAGCTTTATTGCTTTGCAATGTCATGTGGCTCGGTATTACATCAAACACCTCACCCAAACTTCAAGTGGCTCAGTCTGTACTAGTAAGCTTATTTCACTTTCATGAGATTCATCGAACTCTTATCACTATCAATTCTTGAAATCCCTCGACCTTCTCATTGTGTGAGTCCTAACATGTGACATTGGCTTGCTAGCTCACTGTGATCATTTCGATCTTGCGAGAAATCTTGATTTGGCCTATCATGCGTAAGGTATACCTCACCTCCTCTCTGAGTAGCTTGATCATCCAACAAACCTTCTTTGTCATGTATTGGCTCCTTGATGATAACTCAATCCCTTCAATAGTGAGACGGCTCGACTCAAATTCAAACAACTCAATCATGGACTTGATTATCTCTTTCTTAGGCATGAATTCAATTCGTTTCCTTTGACATATAGCTTGATGTCCTTCTCTAATGAATGACTCAGTGTATAATGAAGACAACTCAGTGAGCCAGGGAAAAGCTCAGTTAGGCTCTAAATATGTTTCCATTGCACCAAAATAATATCCCTTTATTCTTCCAATCTTCTTGGAGGCTATTGCACTTCTCTAGTGCAAGGGAGATGAGGATCAATGTCAGAGAGTGCCTTGAATCCATAATGCTAGGTTTTTTCATTCAGTTGCATGTGGGCCTTTAGCTCCATTGTCCAAATTCACCTAGGGAGTGAATTTGGATAACACCATAGTCACAAAGTCACATTTAAAGGGCACACAAAATATTTAATAATGCAACCCCATAAATTATCTAATTAGGGCCCTCTATGCATAGTTAAATGAGCCCCCATAGCTAATTTGAGTCCCATAAAATAATTAAAAAATCATTTATATCATGGGTTCTAATATTTTTATAAGTCTCGCTAGTTCCCGTGTTTTAGTATTGTAAAGATATTTTCAAGTCTTTTTAATTATAAATTGGGTTCAATTATATTTATTGACTTATTTTATGTATTTTAATTAGGACCTTTTAATTTTACATAGTTATTTGAAACAAAATAACCTAAGGAATTCACTACATTACAAAGGGATCCCCATAGCTAATTTGAGTCCCATAAAATAATTAAAAAATCATTTATTTCATGGGTTCTAATATTTTTATAAGTCTCGCTAGTTCCCATGTTTTAGTATTGTAAAGATATTTTACATAGTTATTGAAACAAAATTAACCTAAGGAATTCACTTCAAGTCTTTTTAATTATAAATTGGGTTCAATTATATTTATTGACTTATTTTTATGTATTTTAATTAGGACCTTTTAATTTTACATAGTTATTTGAAACAAAAGAACCTAAGGAATTCACTACATTACAAAGGGATGACACAACAATTTCCAAATGCTTATAACTTTCCCTATAGAACTTCCATTTGAAAAAAATTACACTCATTGGAAAGCTCTTAAAAATATATTTTGAATGGTATATATATTAAGTATTAGTTTGGCACATGTAAAAAGTACCAAGTAAATGAGTGTTTCGAGTTTGTTTCTTTGTGTCTAAGAAAAATATACTAAACACGGGTCTCTTTTTACCATGGTGTGTGATCATTCTACAAGGTCAGGGACATTGTTATCACCAAATCACCGCACCCCCTGAATGGCCTGAGTGTGAATGGGACATTCGGTGTGATTGGATAACATGGGATCACCTCTCAAGCTGTGGGACTTACAAGCTTGAGGTGAACCTCAAGAGAAGGTCAGCTTCCTCTTCCTAAATTAAGCACTACACTACTCCTAATGCAAAAAAAAATAGCTAACTAGACCTATACTAACATTTCCAGGATTAGGGAGAGAGATTTGCAAGAAATAAAACCTACACTAGGAATGGCAATGCACCAAGAAAGGGGTTTTCTAGACAAAATTTTGGCTTGTCAGTGAAGAAAGATGAACATGGGAAGAATGAACATGCATTACAAACCCAACCGTATACAATACTTCATTTCCAGATAACACAACAACTCCCAAACTTGAAAGGAAACATAGGATGCACAATGTACCTAAAGACATGAGAGAGGCAAAAGAGAGTAGCAAAAATGATGCAAGGACAAAAAATTAGTCACAAAACATATTTTATTACTCCAAGCACTTGCATAGTGCATCATTACAGCAAGATGAGCCAGATTTTTCTGTTACAATCTTTGGAAGGAAAGGATTGAAAGCCTCAAAATTCACAATAGCTCAGCTTGTGAAAGGAGGGGAAACTTGGAAAAATGTCTAACTCATTGAAATTATGCACCCCTTTACATTTTGTAGCACTGCTAAGCAGGTGAGAGAAAGAAGGAAAAATCCTAAAACTAGGGAAAAATGTAGCAGATGAATTAATCATTTTGTTGGTCATGCTTACTTGTCATGTTCTATGTTTTATTACATCATCAATTATACTCCTGAAGAAAATGCCCCTTTATGCCTCCATAAATTCAAAAATCTGAATTTTCCTTCATTATTTAATTAAAATAATATTTTAATAATTTTTTGGAGGTTGTTTCCTTTGGTCCATGGTGGGACCCTACAGGTTTAATTGTGTTGAGGGGGGTCTCGGTGTGGTGGCTTGGAAAATGGCTCACCAGCTAGCTCGCTGAGATGGCTGGCGAGTTCCTTTGTTGCATTATTCATGGGCTACCTTTACCCATTCAACCACTGCCTCGTTGTCCCCAGCTTGGCCGGCTTAATCCACATCCCCGCTTGCACATTAAAACATCTAACTACTTCCTACTTCACATTGGTCAACACGACCCCTCCAAACTCCAAGTTATCACCACAAACAACTCATCAAGCATTTTAACCATCCAACCCCAAATTTTGTGTTATCCCTATGAGTGAGCTCCATGTTTCCACCCAACGGACGAAGTATTTCATTAGTCCAAGCTAACAAACATCCTGGTGCCCATGACTACATTCACCATGTATTTACATTGAGCAGCATCTCGACCGCTTTACACATAGTTCCCACTAACTCATGCCAATAATCCTAGATTTACATTGACTTTACCCAACATTACTGCTAAGTGTTCTAAGAGTAGCCCACCACATAACCTGTCGACCCACCCCGGGATTACTCTCACGCTAATTTAGTCCACCTTAGACATGGGAGCCTGAAACCACCCAAATAACATGCGTTGGGATTTTGTATTCTGAACCCCCTAAACCCAACTCCGAACCTCCAACATGCGATTCACTCAAAACCCAAAACGAGCTAACTCTGAAATCCGAAGTTCAAATTTCAGACTTCAGAGTTTGGAAGTCGGCTCATACTTTTCTCAACTCACTTTGGGGAAAAATTCTGACTTCCAAACCCATACACGTCTGAAACTTGAAAATAGACTAGCCCAAAATTCACCTGTCTCGTGCTTTGCTTCACTTGGCTCGAGCATGCCTTCGTCAATGAATCTGAGTCCTTCCTCGAGCCACTATAACTCACTCATCCATCGAGCTTTCAACTGAGATGCAAGCTCCCTATGCTAAGATCTTTGACGAACTTGAACTCGACTCCAATGAGCTCGATGAGCTCTACGACCTGGCTCATTCCACGTTATGACCCCCATGCACCAATTTGAACCTCGAGCTCATTAACCATGTTCTCCTCCAACACTAACCCGTCAGGATGCCAAGCTACACCGCAAGCTCCTCCTCGACTTACTAAGCCACCTTTGAGCTCAACACGCTAAGTTCGACTGAGCTTACTCTTTCCTGCAATGAGATGGTCTACTTGTCTCCAACCTAATGTCTTAACTCCTCATCTTTGACTTTCCGCATCACGACTCCTGCCATGAATGGATGTTGACTCGACCTGATGTTAGGCTTCGAGCTTTGCATTTCAAACTCGAAGATTTCACCACTTTCTTTCATTATACTGGCCTAGTTTGCATTTAATTCTGCATATCATCTCATATAACTTCTCTGTACTCATCCTGTAAACTTCATAGCTCGTGTGACCATATCCGAGTTTACACCGACGAGTCAATCTAATGCTCTAACACTGAGCTCAGGACCTCCCTATATACTTCCACCTTGGCTTTCTTCCAGGCAATTTGAGCCACATGAGCTCACAATGTTATCTTCCATTGTAGTCTACTTCAACGTCCAAGTCAAGCTTCAATGTGGGCTATCACTATTCAATGGTCACCCTTGTCCATGCATCAGGTTCAAACACTCCACAAATTCTTTACCTTGATTTTCCCCTAGTTACCTAAGGAACCTCGCCCTACCATATTTAAATCAGCCCATGCCAAGTACACCTTTGTATGCATCAATGAACTTGTATTGAATCCCGAGATAATCCATTGATTTACACTTCGACTCGTTCAAAACCTCAATGTCAAGTTGTTATGATGAACCCAACCAAGCATAACTCACATGATGTATCTTTTTAGCTCAACCAAGTTGTGTGAGTCATTTTCGAATTCTTTCAACCTTATTCCTTAACCTCTGGAGTTTTTTTCTGAATTAAGAAGGCCATACAGACATAATAGAGTGCTTTCAGGATCATACCCTAACTTTTTTCATTTTGGCTTGTTTTGATGAATGTGGGCTCATAGAGGTAATTTTATCATTCCGAGAAAACCATGAGTCTCTGAAACCCATGACAGAAAAGAGTAGTCTAAGATAATACCCAACCTTCTTAGGACATCGTAAATGCTCTCAAAGCTTGAAATTGTGCCTAATAATCTTGTGGTGCTTCTACGAAAGACTTTTCCGGTCCCAGGGTGAAATTTACCCCCGTTGTCCATTTTTTCTCAAAGGAGGCAAAAATCTATAACATTTTTGGTGACCTCTTGAGGATGTTTTCCTGCTAAGCACTATTCCAGTAGCCTTCAATAAAAATCAGGCATGGAGTCATTTTTTTGGTACCCTGAAACTAACATGATTCTCCGCGATGAATCTAAAATCTTCTCAAGCACTGTTGATCCTAGAACTACCTAAAATTCTAAGTATGAAGTACATTAAATCTAAGGATTACTTGGCATGTAGAGCACATTACAAAATTTGGAGTAAAACACCTGCTGGACCTAGACATCATGGAACTCTATTAAAACTTGAATCTTTCCTCTTTTGAAAATTTAGCTTCTGAAACGTTGTACAAGGGAAACGACAAAACACAACACACATAACAACTGAAAAACATACATGCTTCAAATGAAACATGTAGAGTGTGTTAGGCACTTATTCTACTGACAACAACCCTATTCCTACTCTATGCTAACTGGAGGTAAATGTGAACTAAACAAACCTTGCAACTAGTTTTGAAAAATAGCTTCCTTTCCTCACGATGGACAGCCATGCAAATGATTTTTCAATCGACATGGTTGAGACTGAGAGTGAAAAACTGAAATAAGCCCAATTCTCCACTTGGTTTACCAAGGAATCAACTGGAAAGAGAAATTTTACCTCTTTTAGTTGCTCTGCATTTGTTTTGTAGAGGCACTGTAACTGATCCTTGGGGTTGTGAAACTCATCCTCACATTCCGAAGTGAATGTGACTTGCTACAGCTTCTCCTTTGGCTCCAATGAAGCTAAATACCTTATGGGACACGGTCTAACCCTTTGAATATTCCCACTACTTCGAGATTCAACTTTAACAAAAAAGTCTTCTTGAAGACATCCTTGAAAAAGATGGTTTTCCATGATCTAATTTCCCTCTTGTTGCCCATTTACAAACAACTGATCTTCCACCTAGATGAATGGTATTGAAGTTATGTTCCCTTCACTTTCTTTCTCTTCTTTGATGACAAGAAGTTCCTCCACAACACGCAGCTCCTCTAGACTGTTCGCATCCTCCAATGTTGAACCACTACAAATGTTTAAAATGTGCTACTCATTTAAGAGTTCCTCCTCCTTTGATTGACCTTTATTATTAATATCCTCATTCAACATGAAACCTGCAATGTAAATCTCACCCATCTATTGCTCTTGAAAACTATCCTATTTTAAGAAGGGTGCACGAGGTGAAGGTGCAGCAGGGAAGGGTTCTAGCAGGGTTTTACAGAACACACGACATGTGCACAAGGCAAGACAGGTTTTGGGACTTAGCCATATTTGGCATTCTAGGAAGCACATGAGAAAAGTGTGACCCATCTAGCATGCAGAATGGATAAGGTGCCATTCTTACAGCTGTAGGATCAAAAAGGGAATATTCCATGCATGCGATGGAAGGTTCTAGAAGAACATCATTACACAGAGTGGAGAGATCAGATAAAAGGAGGCATGCTCCATTGGAGGACCACTTGGACACTTGGTAACTGATCTGTTACCTCAGAAGGCATGACGGTGAAGGTAGAAAGATATATATATAGAGGTGCACGGATAGCAGAAAGAGAGGGAGATATACATGGGATCATCCTGAGAGAGCAGAGGTGGTGGAAAAGGGGTAAAGCTCTGCAGAAATATCATGGAGGATTTTATGGGTTTGGATTAGATAAAATATAGGAGTGATGGCATATTTAGAGGGATGGGTCTATGTTTATCCCTTGTAATGTGAAGGACATAGTTTAGTTTCTGATGCATGACCTTGCTTTGCATTGTTATATGGGTCTGTTATGACCTCAAGGAATTTAATGTGGTTATTGAAATCATTAATATGAATATAAGGTTTTGTTCTAAATCATATATGTGTTCATGAGCTTAAGTCTAATGCATTTCATTTGTGTTATGGATCGTTTCTATATGTTATCTGTTATTTCTCTTTTATGGATGCATTGAGATGATAACTCATCCTAGGCTCTCAGGATGAACACATCTCCTTTCTTATTCTTTTTCATTTGAATATCTATCATAAGATGATGTATTCTCACACAACTCATATAAAGGAGGGTCTCGGCACCCATGCATGCCTTGGGTGAGTGCCCAACACCCACTGGGTGATAGGTCGGCACACATGGGATTTTATTGTTGTTCTAGGGTATAAAAATCACTACATCTTGGTTCCATTTCTGGGACCTCTTTTCAAAGTTATTGTGAGAAATGGCATACATCTTGGTCCCTATGATGCATGATGACAGAACAAATGACCTTGGAAAGTGTTGAAGCATGGTTCAAGAGCACGGAGGATGAATTTTCTCAAAGATTCAGCACTGGACTTGAGTTCGATGCACGTAGATGGGTAGAAGAGAACTTGTACCATGAGTTGTATGAGACATTATTCTATTGTTTTCCAGTAGAACTATATGAATGGATTTCAGCATATGCATCAAGATCAAGTTGGTACTATAGATCATGCATATGGACCCAAGATGATTATCAGAGGCTGTAGGATGTAGATATGACTTGGATGCATGATGTTGATCACTGGTGGAAAGGAGTGTTGACCAGTTATACTCTAGAATACACCATTTCTACGTATTCTTTCCCAGAATTTGTTGAGTTTGAGTTTCTGAGGGAGCCTAGAGGATCATTTTTATGTGTTATTCCTTTGGCTATGAAGATCTTGATCATTACCTTAAGTTTAGAGGCATTTCCCATGGTCGGCTAAGCTTCTCTAAGCGCTGGGAGAGGAAGCTAGGGTGGAGGAAGATGGCAGACATTGCGGCTGAGAAGGAAAGGGAGGAGAGATGACTCAAGTATAGTGAAGCTCATGAAAGGGAGATGACTAGACAACGTGAGGTTGCAAGTGTGATGGATCTATAGAGGCAAACATTACGGGAAGGAGTTGAGATTCACGTAGAGGACATGGAACCGGAGCAGTCTTTGCTACCCCATCTTGGCAAGTGTGGGAGAGAAGCCCCTTCATGTTCAAATGAGAGTTTGTCACATGGAGAAAGGAGATGTCATCGTGTGCATCTGAACCCACCTAGTGACCAACCCCTAGCGCTTGGTTTTCTAGATCAAGGGAGAAGTATTTTTAACCTAGTTGGTATCGGTGAGAGTAACCATTCTATGACCAGAGATATAATTTCTCATTTGGAACATCCATGGATATGCAAACCATTCTGGTATTTGGAGGAATTTTTGGACAAGGTGTAAGTACACAAGGTTTGGGTATTGCATCTGGGAGTGGCGTGGGACACACAACTGGCAGTGGAAATATCACAACCAATCTGCGTGCAGTTTAGTGGGATGTTGGGAACACTAAGTGTGAGCACTTCAGGCTATTTTTTAACTGCAGGAGGTGGATTTGGTGGTATAAGAGCTAGAGCACCTAGTGGACCTAGTGGATCTAGAGGATCTGGTGGGTCAGGAGGAAATAGGACTTGGTGGATCTAGTGGATCTGGTGGAGGAGGAAACACCAGAGGGAACCAAGGCTCTGGATCAGGAGGAAAAGGGCCTCAACCACCTCCACAAGTATTTTTTTAGATGTATTTGCACTTACCAGACTACATGGGTATTGAAGATGTTGCAGAGCATTTGCAAAAGTGTGAATTATTATGGCACGTGAAAGGGATCACTACCCCAAAGCGGAAGGTAAGTCAGTTTACAACAACATTACAAGGGCACACCCATTGTTGGTACTAAAAGTATGACCCCCATCAAATGGTGGTAGACTACACCGCATTAAAGAACACCTTCCTAGTAGAGTTCCATATCCCTGAATTTAAGCACAGAAGAGCATCAGTGCTCTGAAGGAGATCCAACAAGGAATGATAGAGAGTGTGTGAGAGTATGATGCACATTTCAAAACTCTCTTATCAAACTATCCTATGACATTCATCCTTCTCAACATGCTCAATGGTTTGTTGGAGGATTGATAACACCATTTAGAAGGGCTCTGTCACACAAGACTTTCACAGACCCGTGAGGCATTGGAAGTTTCCCTATGTGTTGAAGCTATTGGGAGCGTTAATACTAGTGTTAGTCCTTTTCTAGAGGCTCAAATTGCTGCAATGGCCAAGCAGTTGGAGAATTTATCTACAAATTCAACGCATGAGGTTCATAGTGGGCTTTGGTGTATAGAATATGAAGTGGAAGGGCATGCAAAGGATAGTTTCCCTCAGAAGTTGGTACATGCTATGGTGGTAGACTGTGAAATTTTCCATGGGGATCATGATGCAAGTAGGTGCCCTCTACTACAATGTGCAATCTGTAAGAATGTTTCTTGCTATTGTAATATTTGTACCTCTATGACCCATGATACCAAGGATTATAAACTGATTGATCAGATCCATGATGTTATTGATCTTGGTGTGCGCCAGACTAGTCTTATAAGCAGTTCCAAGGATGATGATCATCGCTATGAAGGGTGCACGGATGGAGGAGTGTGGAAGAGGTTTTTGTGGAGGATTTTGTGGTCGCAATAACCACAGTGGAGGATGAAGTGAATTCCCCCAAGGAACCTGTTATAACTGTGGATCTACAGAGCATTAAAAATGTGAGTGTCTTGATCTGTTGCAATGCTCGTGGTGTGGGAAGAAACATAAGTATGAAGAGTGTCTAGATATTTATGAGCATATGAACCAACAGCACTAGAAAGACAAAGGTGATGGGATGGTGAGCATCAAGAAAGATGATTCACAGTGGATGCCAAGAGTGGCATGTGAGTCAGGACTAGAACCTGTATTGGTGATGATGCAAGTAGAGGCCACGCATGCCAGGGAGATGCCAAGACAAAGGACACTAGTTTCAAGAGAGGAAGTGGTACATGGGAAGTATCTAGACCCATACTCATTAGAAGGAGGTGTATCAAGAGACTATGGATGTGATTAGGAGTTTGCAAGGGGAGATCCAATGTCTAAAGGAGCAATCAAAGTAGTTGGAGCAAAGGAAAAACATTGAGGTTCCAAGGGAGGACCTGGATGAGGTCAAGGAAGTATGTAGGATGTTAAGGCAAGAGAATATTATTCCCTTGCTAGGAGAATGGCTGAGGGAGAAGGTACCACATCCCAGAGCAGAGCGCGAAAGGTAGGTTTTGCATGCAAACCTTCCTCCTCACAGCCTTGACTATGATAAGGAGATTACATTGAATGCAGTTATTGATGGATGGATTCTAAGAAATATCCTCATCAACACGGGAGTGGAGGTCAATGTTCTTACCTTGGATGCCTGGCATCAAATGGGAAGACCCACACTATAACCATCTTCGAATGTGTTGTATATGGAAAACAAGACAAAGACAATTCCCATTGGAGTCTTGAAGGATGCAATTATCACCATTCAAGGGGCCAAGTTCACTAGAGATTTTGAAGTCTTGGCACTCGCTGAGGCAGACAACTTTCCAGTGTTTCTTGGGTGCCCATGGTGTTATAAGAACAATGTTGACCTGCAGTTTAACAAGGGATATATTAGTTTTGAGAACAAGGAAGAAAGGGTGATTATCCCTTTAACTAATGGGAAATCAACACCCTATACTAAGCCCTTAGGAGAGGAAGTCCTTGACAAAATCTATGTGCGCTCCATCAGAGATCCTGAGATAATTCATCCCATGGAGGGAGGTATCCAGTTTGAAGATGCTCAGTCCTTGAGTGATACCACTAGCATGGCATGTGATAATTGAATGCATAGGACTTATGAGTTAATTGGGCGACAGTTGAGAGGATCTGTAACAAGGGTAACAAAGGTGCATTTGGTCAAGCACCTAGGAGGAAAGAAGTTACCAAGTTACTCTGGAGGAGCATACCCTGAAATTTTCTTGCGATAAATGGAGGCTCAGTGGAAGAATGAGGACGAGAGAAGGGGAATGCTCAGTTATAACCTACTCAGAACTGCAGCGTGTTGGTGGGCTACACATCGAGAGATCCTCCTAGAATGGCATGAGGTAAGAATCACATTTTCTGTAAGGTTCTCTAGGAGTAATGTGCCCACTATCATACAAGACTACCATGGTAAAGAGACCGCCTCATTTCATATCCAAGCATGTGAGAAGGCCTAGATGGGAAGCACATAAGCATTACCACCTTCATTATGGGTGCATAAGTTGTATTCCACCTTACAATGTTGTGTGTGTGCATGGTATATTCATTCGGAGATGTGTCGTCAAATAGGTAATTGGCAGGAGTTGGCGGCTGATCTCATTCAAGCTTTCGAGTATAGGAGTACAAAGCCATCGGTGGATAAGGCATTGCAAGTAATCAAGCACCTTATAATGGGAGATAGTGCTATGACAGAAGATAGGCTACTAGAATTACTGGGTGAGCCTTATTTGGAAATGTGCCTCAATGAAGAAGAATAAGAGGAAGTACAACCTGAGCGCACGTGCATGGAAAATGAAAAAGGAAAAATGGTCTATGTAGTAGATGATGAAGAGATGGAAACTTTGGATGTTAACCATTCTGAAGGTACATGAAAAGTCATAGATAGTGCTGATGAGCGAGCACGTGCCTACCATGAGCCCTTGAAAATAAATAAGGTTAACATTGGGATAGAGACATGAGAACCTAAGGAAGCTATCATTGGGGACTATTGGTCAGAAAAATAAGTTTCAAAGGTCATTGATCTATTACATGAGTTCCAAGATTTGTTCCCTCATGGGTACCATGAACTCAAAGGCATCCACCATTCCTTAGGGGAGATGAAGATCAAGTTGAAGGAAGGTGCACACCCGAATTCAGAAGAGGCCTTATCGGATGAATCCAAATTTACGCGTATGGGTCAAGGAAGAAATAGATAAGATGATAGCATCTAGTATCATTGAGGTAGTGGAAGAATCAAAATGGATAAGCCCAATGGTCATCAATATCAAGAAGGATGGGAGGATAAGGATCTATGTGTGACTACAGGGACCTGAATGCAGTACATGTCATCGATCCTTTCCCAACCCCTTTATTGAAGAATATTTTGAAGGGAGTAGCTAGGCGCGAGTCTACTCTTTCACGGATGGGTTCTCAGGGTATCACCAAGTCAGGATTGCAAAGGAAGACCAGAGAAAGACAAATTTTGCCACTGAATGGGGAAGTTTTTCCTACACGGTTATGCCTTTTGGATTGAAGAATGCACCTGATGTGTTCTTGCACATCTTGGTACAAGCATTTCAGGACTTCATCCATAAATTTCTTCAAGTTTACCTGGATGACTAGACTGTGTATGGGTTAGTGAAAGACCATTGTGACAATTTGAGGTTGATGTTTGAGAGATGTTGCAATTAAGGATATCCCTCAACATTAAGAAATGTGTCTTTGCTACTCCATTTGGAACCCTGTTAGGACATATTATATGCAAAGAAGGCTTACTAGTGGATCCCACCAAAGTTACAGTTATTGTGGGATTAGGGGAGCCTACTAATCAAAGCGCAGTATGTGGATTCCTTGGGCATACAGGGTACTATAGGAAATTCATCAAGGGGTATGCCAAGATCACCATGCCCTTGGAGGAATTTCTAAAACAAAAGAGTGCCTTTCATTAGGGAGAGGCGCAACAGAGGGCATTTGACACTTTGAAGGATAGGCTTGTCACGGTGCCCATACTATGTTTTCCTTCTTGGGATAAGCCTTTCCATGTGCATGTTGATGCCTCAGGGAAAACTATGGGAGTAGTACTAGCACAACTTGGTGAGGGGATTGTTGATCATCCCTTGTGTTTTTCTAGTAGAAATTTGACACCAGCAGAACAAAATTACACAACTACTGAGCACGAAGCATTGTCTATGATCTACGTGTTGCATAAGTTTAGGAAGTACCTGTTGGCAACACCATTTATATTCTACATGGACCACATGGCATTGAAATACTTAGTCAACAAGCCCATTCTGTAAGGGCGCATATGTTGTTGGGTCCTATTATTCCAAGAGTTTGAGTTCACAGTGGTTGTAAAACCAAGGAAGAGCAATTCAGGACTTGACCACTTATCAAGGATTAACTCAGGGGAGGATGCGTAAAGCATTGAGGATACCATGTTTGGATGAAACTATTTAGGTTGCAGCGCATGCCCTCAGACTTGGAAGATATCGTAGTGTTCTTGAAAATAGGTGTGGCACCAGAAGGGATGAAGGCTCTGGAGAGAAAGTAGTTAGCAATACGTGTCGCACCCTACATGTTGATTAGTGGAGACCTATATAAGTTAGGTCATGATGAGGTTCTACACTGATGCGTATTAGAACATGAGTGCATGGAAATTATGGAGGAAGCACATGGTGGGATTGCAGGAGGACACTATGTAGGAAATGCTACCATGCGGAAGATTTTACTAGTAGGGATTGGTGGGAAACCATCTACTAGGATTGTATTGAGTTTTGCAAGGCCTGTGACCATTTCCAATGCACCTTGGAAAACCTTGGGAAGAGGGATGAAATGCCCTTGTGACCAATAGCCAACACTGAACCATTTGAAAAATGGGCAATCAACTTTGTAGGGCCAATTTTTCCAGCCACACGAAGGACTGGTTCATGGTATATCATTACTTGCACTGATTACTTGACATGATGGGTAGAGGCAGCACCTATGAAGGATTGCACCACAGTGACAACTACTAGATTTTTATGGGAGAACATAATCAGTAGGTATGGTTGTCCTTTAAGCTTAACAAGTGATAGAGGTACACACTTTCTCAATGAAATGGTCAGGATTTTGTTAGCAAAATTTATGGTGGCCCATCACAAGACTACCCCTTATCACCCTCAAGTGAATGGAACTGCTGAGGCATTTAACAAAATACTAAGTCACACATTGACTAAGATCTGTGATGTTGGAAGACAAGATTGGGATGACAAGGTATCATCCATTCTATGGGCATACAGGACAACCTACAAGAGGTTGAACAAGGCCACACCGTTTCAATTGGTGTTTGGTGTAGAGGTTTTTTTCCAATTGAATTCATGTTACCATCACTGCATATAGTGCACAGGAGGGTTGGATGATGAAAAAGCACTGGAAGAGAGGATTGATAAGTTTGATGCAGTTAGATGAGAGTGATCACTTGCTAGATGGAGTCAGAAGATAGAAAAAGCAAGACAAAAAGGCATGGCATGATCGTCATATCAAGAAAAAGTAGTTTGAGGTTGGGTAGATGGTTTTTTTGTATGATTCCAAGTATCTGTGCCATCCTGGGAAGTTGAAAGTCCATTGGTTGGGACCCTACATCATCTCGTACATCCTTGATTCAGGAACTTTCCAGTTACAAGTGCTAGATGGGATGAAATTACCAGGTCATTTCAATGGGAGTAGGCTGAAGCCCTACTATAAATAAGTCTTCTTGGTGTTTGTAAATAAGGCAATATTGCCAGTTAGCTTAGAATTTCCCTTTATGATTTTCTTTTCTTGTGTTTCCCTTTCTCTTGCTTGTTCCTTTCTTTTTATTTTGTTTTGCACCTTGCGCATCAGTAACCACATTATTTTTCCAAGGTTGTGTATGTGCAGAGGACCACGCATTTGTTTTAGTGTGGGGTGGAGTAATGCAAAGTAAAGTATAAGCCTGTAATACAAGTTGAGTGGCCCAGTAGAAGGAAGCACGTAAGATTGAGAAAGCATGAGGAAATGGTGGATAATGAATTATAGTGTCAAGAAGGATGTAGCAAATATCACGTACAAAGGATGAAGAGCACAGGAACAACATGAGGTAGGTGAGGGAAAAAATTAGGTAAAGGACAGAAGAAGTTCCTTCGACGCTGTAGATGTGTATGTAAGAGTCTTTGGTCAGATTGGATTTTTGCGTGCTAGAAGGTTGAAGGTTTTTCACACAGGATTGGGCATGTGGGTAAGGGCACTTAAAATCGTCCTAGTGGAAAAATCCACATTTAATGTTAAGTATGTTGGTAGGTGATATAACATTTATTGCTGGAGGGAAGAAAAAACTATAAATATAAGGTCGAGCAAGTCATTATTTTACCTTGCTATTACAAAGTTGAAGCGCTCTTGTGAACTAGGGCATCCAGAGAGATTTGTGTGAAGGAAGAAGAATCCTAGAAATCTAAGTGTGTGACTAGAGTGGATCTGCAAACTAGGAGGAAGGAGTACATGGGCATGAGAAAATTTTGTTTGAAGTGCATCATCTTGTGGAAGGTTTTCCTAGTTAGGTTTTGGTAGCTAGGGCATGGAGATAGAAGGATTTATTCTAGGAGTTGAGCTTTGGAGTTGAGTTTGGAGTTAAGAAGAGTAGCAGAGCAGAGTAAGGAGTTCTTAGTTTATCCTAATAGAAAGCATGGCACCTAAAAAGGTGATCAGTTCACCAAAGAAATAGAAGGGCAAGGGAAAGGGAAAACAAACCACTTCATCGCAAGCTCCAATGAAGAATGGTATGTAGAAATGTAATGTCCAAATGGAGTATTTCTAGGAAAGGAGTGGGTGTCACACTTAAGACAAATGGTCGTCAGTGATTATAACCATCACATGAGCACAACTGAGAAGGAAATGGCATTAGATTTGGTCCATCCAACTAACAAAAGGACATCAGATGGGCTGCCTATATACAACAATGAGGTGAAAGTCAAATTGGAGAAGGAAGGGTTATTGCAACTGTATGAGTTGCCTTACTTTGGTAAACCTGAGTGACTATATCAGTGGTTGATGTCACGCATGTACATGAGGATCACTTCTATTTTGTAGGGCGCAAGATGCGCATAACACCATAGTTGATATCCAAGTTCACAGGCCTTATTTGTGAAGGAGAAAGTATAGATGATGATCTAGAGGACAAGGAGGCTATCAAGGAGACAGTAGCAGTGTATGACTATAAGAAGGGTTCATGATACTTTGACATCGCAGAGATTCCAAACCCTATTATGAGGATGGTTGTGTGCTTGGTGACCAAGCTTAATGATCAAGAATGATGGATGCAAGTGAACAAGGCATGGCTAAATGTATGCTGGAAGATATCAGAGGGAACCATCTATAACTTGTCCACTTTCATTGTAGATGAAATCATAAGCAACACACAAGAAGGAGAGAAGATACTATTTGGTAATGTCCTCCTCACCATTGTCTTTTTAGAGGTTGGAGTACCAGATGGGCTAGAAAAATTTGTTTGGGAGTATCCAGAAGAGGATCCCTCACCCAAAAAAAGGTTTGAAAAGTACACTTGTGAAACCATGATTACCGCTCACAAGGTGCACGCTTGGAGAAGTGGTACAAATGAATGTGTGATGCATTTGGGGTAGAGTGGAGGATCGTAAAGTAGTTTTCCCATGCTTGTGGAAGGAGAAGTAGAATTTATAGTATACCAACATTTCTACATTAGTATATTTACATTAACAAATGGGACTAAGGGTCCATGGTGCAAGCTACCCTTCTCCTTCAGCACGCAATAATTCCAAGCTAGAGTCAACCGGTTCAAAGAAGCCAAAAGACTAAGGTTCAACCTTAGTGAGGTGGACCAAGACCACCACGAGCTATGCCGAAAGCTTGTGTACCCTAAAAATTATGCATACATGGAGAATTATGTCTCCCATCAAGTGCAAATGATGAAGCCCATGATGTTGTCGATCACCAGAAGGACCGCAATAAGGGTGTATCTGCGCATAAGGCCTAAGTTTGAGAAAGGTGCATATCTGGAGAGTAATTTCTTCATTCCAAAAAACCCCACATGGAGGAAGAAGGCCACACCAAAGAAGAGAAAAAGAGAAGAGGGGTGGGATAAGAAAGCACCAAGTGTAAAGACAACATAATCTGTGGGCGCGTTGGAAGCAAGCACTAAGCCTAGCACTTACACTTGCAGGAAGAAGTCCCCTGTCAAGGAAAAGACCCAAGAAGAAGAAGCGCCATAGAGCAAGAAGAGCCCCTCACACGTGAGGAGTCACCAAGGAAGATGTTCACCTAGTGAAGAAAAAGAAAAGGAAGAATCTCCTGTACTGGAATCCCCAGTAAGGAAGAAGCAGAAGGTGACAGAATAGGCAGACTCAGAGGAGACAAAAATTTTAGATGCCTACATTGGTGACAAGGATGATGATGAGCCTGAAGGAGGTGAAGACCATCCTATTGTATGATATACATGACTTAGAGGAGGAGGAAGGTGAACAAAATTATAACAAGGAAGATGAGGATAAGAATGACGAGGAAGAAGAAGAGGATCAAGGCAAGGGGGTGAGCAAAAAGGTAAGCACCAAAAACCAAGGAACCCCAAGCCTCACCAAGGAGCAAGTGGAGAAATCCATGGAGAGAGAAGTGGTGGGCATCATGAAGGAGTTGGTGGAACAGGAGTTGGAGCAGAGCACAGATGAAATTTTGAAGGAGATGGAAGAAGAAAGCATTGGGAAGGAGTATGGCAACATGGGTGGGAATCCCAATCTAGTGGTAAGCTTCCAAAAATTTTCACAAACATGTGGGAAAGGCATAGTGGTGGCATAAGAGTAGGGAATGGGATACATTAATGATCCTAGCAAGGTGCTACATATGTGCTTCCAAAGCACCATACTAATAGAGCAACTCTGGCTATGTCATCATTTGATGAAGAAGGCACATATCCCCGAACCAGGAAGATGTTATCTTGGGCATTCAAGTCTCACGTAGATGAACCTGAGTTTGAAGTAAGACAAGAGAGTGCTAATGAAGGTGCCAGAAAAAAAAGGAGTAAATCCCTTGGTGAATGCTCAAAAGCTATCAGATGAACAGGTCTATAACATGCTCAACAAGGTTTCAGTCAAAGTTGAGGCCAGACTATTTGGGAGAAATGATAGAGTGAGATTCCTGGAGGAGGAATTGGAGAAGAAAAATAAGGATCTTGTGGAAAAGAGAAAGGACCTAAAGCAAGAGGAGTTGATCAATGCTCAGTTGAGGCGTGAGATGAAAGAAGAAAAAGTAAAGGTGCACAAAGTCTCTAAGAAGGTGGAGATGATTACGGATGCCATTGTCCTGAAGCACCCCGACTTATCACCACCTAAGCAGAAGTATGAATCAGCCTTGCAATGTTTGGAGGATTTGAATCGCATTCTTACGATGGAGAGACAACCACTCACTTTAGAGTCTACAAAAGAGGCACATGTGTGCCAAGAGAAAGAGGAAAAGATGAAGGTTGTCGAGATTGTGGCTCGATACACTAAAATTCTTGCAGAGGTGAAGGCCGCTGTGTAAGTCATTGAAGCTACTTATGAAAACTGTGCTGATAGGGATAGAGTGGCAATCATCTTGGTTGCCACCCATGAAACGGAACTCAAGGAGTTCCAAGAGAAAAATAAAGGGAATAGAGCAGAAAGAGATAAGATCCTAGCCGAGGTGGAGAAGAAGTCAGAAGCAATCGAGACCCTGTGAGGCTCGATCAAAAGCTAGCTAAAGGAATTATACCCCCAGATCACCCGTGGGATGGATGCGCTTGAGGACTTGGGAAAGCAATTGGAAATTATTGTTGAGACCATGAGTGCTAAAGGGGAGGAGCTGAGTTTTGAGGAGGTGAGTGCCCTGGTGGGTGACCTCTATCAGCAAGCTCAGAATGAGGTCGACGCTTGGGAGAAGTTAGAGGTAGAAATAGGGAAGGATTTCCCTCTCCTCCTCCAACAATAAACAAGTTCCCCATTCTTTCATTCTTTCTCCCAATTCTTCATTCCTTTATTCTTTCTTTCCAACCATTTTAAGAGCCTTCCATTATTTATTTATTGAAGAGTGTTTCTAAGGATGGAGAACAGGCATAGTGTGGGGTGATGTTGGGCCCCAGAATATTGGCTAAGTATAAGAAGGCATGTGGGCGCGCGGGACCTATTTGAAGAAGGGAATGTGGGGTGAAGGTGCATGATAAAGGGTTCTAGTAGGGTTTTTCATTACACACGGTGCATGTGCAAGGCGAGACAGGTTTTGGGACTTAGCCATATTTGAAGTTCCAGACAACACATGAGAAAAGCGTGACCAATATAGCATGTGGAGTGGATAAGGTGCCAACCTGTCAGCTATAGGATCAAAAAGGGAATATTCCATGTATGCGATGGAAGGTTATAGAAGAACATCATTGCATAGAGTGGAGAGCTTGGATCAAAGGAGGCATGCTCCATTAGAGGACCACTTGGACACTTGGCAGCCGATCTGTTACCTCAGAAGGCATGATGGTGAAGGTAAAAAGCTATATATAGAGGTGTGTGGATAGTAGAAAAGAGAGGAGATATACATGGGATCATCCTCAGAGAGAAGAGGTGGTGGGAAAGAGGTAAAGCTCTACAGAAATATCATAGAGGATTTTATGGGTTGGGTTTAGATGAAATATAGGAGTGATGGCATATTTAGAGGGATGGGTCTATGTTTATCCTTGTAATGTGAAGGACATAGTATAGTTTATGATGCATGACCTTGCTCTGCATTGTTATATGGGTCTGTTATGACCTCAAGGAATGTAATGTGGTTACTAAACTCACTAATATCAATGGAAGGTTCTGTTCTAAAGGCATATTTGTGTTCATGAGCTTAAGCCTAATGCATTTCCTTTGTGTATGAATCATTTCTATATGTTGTTTGTTATTTCTCTTTTATGGATGCATTGATATGATAACTCATCCTAGGTTCTCAGAATGATGCACATGGTTCTTTTCCATTCATTTTGCACTTAATATCTATCATAGATGATGTATTCTCACAAGACTCACATAAAGGAGGGGCTCGGCACCCATGCATGCCTCGGGTGAGCGCCCAGCACCCACTGGGTGATAGAAAGATCATCAAAGCATCAAATGTCATCTTCCACAGCCTCTAATCTGCATACAAAACAACTTCATGGAGGTACCTTCTTTATCTTTCTCAAGTTGGTACTCTTGGTGACTACCTGGAGAGGGAATCTAATTGTAAGCAGAATTTTTCCAACTCTCGTTAAATTCCATGTTCATTGCCAAATTAATTACATGGTCTATGATTTTGTAAGGATCACTGGACAGTTCACTTGTAGCATCCCAACACTATCTGAGATGTTTTCTTAGTTTACATTCACATGCTCACTTTGGTTATAGATTTGGAGTTAGACTCTAGGTTTTCTACAACTTGTTCTACACAAGTTCTTGTGCATCAACCTCCTTTGCATGCTTTACTTGAACCAGGTATGGATTTTCCATGTCTTACATAGATAGATTGTTGGTCATCATGGCCCCTTGTTGCTTGTTACTTGTGTACATTCTAGTCTTCACCACCTACTGTTTCATGGTGGAAATCATATGAGTTAGAGAAATAATTAGGATATATATATATGCTATGATATTCAGTATATATAGCCCACTTCTGTCAGACTCTTTATAAGATTCAACTTCAGGAAGTCTCCTTAACCCAATGTTAAGTCCTCACAACGGTTTCAAGACTATCAAATTTCAAAGGTTGAGATCAGTTTCTTCAAAATGGTTAATCTTGAATCCATGCCTAGGATGGATGCTTTAAGGATTCATTTATCTTATATCTAACAAGTCGATGCCCCATTTAAGGTCAATGGAAAATGTGTATCCAAATTTGCACCCCTTGCATGGAATCACGACAACTTATCAAGGAATTCTGTAGTTAAGAAAGAGGATCAGAAGATTCATGATGGGATGGAATAAGGTAAAATTAATGTTTTGGGCTTTCCCTCTTAATGATCCCCAGGTAGAAGGTTCAACACTATGGGGTCCAAGTTGAAATTGAATGGATGAAAACATGGGAAGAGGACTATAAGGTGATAATGTAGGATAAATCAGGCATTTAGAGGAACATGAGTAAAATGTTCCTTTGTTCCTCCTATTCTCCACATTGACTACATTCAGCCACAGAGGGGTTGGGGGATTTTAGTCAGCTGAGTCAGGTCTTTAGGGTAAGGAAAGAACAATGCTCATGTTCTAATTGTTCCCTTGCATGAGTAACATCACTGATGGGAAGGATAAAGTAGTAGGGACAATCAGTGGCTAGAGAAGGTAAGTCAGGCCCCAAGAGCACAATGAGAACCATTCTACCCTTCCCTGAGTTCCTCACCTTACATGATTTATTTCCACCGTGTTATACTTCAAAAAAATGTTTAAATCGTCTTGTCATGACCTATTGGGAACCCCATCTAGGTGTCCTCCTAGGCACCAAAAGTAAGCATTGCCATATCTTTTCTCCTTAACAGCTCCCAAGTTTGGTGGATGACCAAAATGTTATGTATCTTGCTCATGTGAACATGCACACTCAAAATGATCTTCATCATAAAATTTATATGTGGGTGGATTGTAATAGCCTGAAGATGGAAAGAATTGCTTCTGTTGCAAGTGGGGATTCCACTGTAGAAAAAAAGCCACGATTGCATAGCTTCATGAATGGGACGAAAATGGAAAGATGTGGAAGAAAAACGGATGGAAATGGGTGGAAAAAATAAATTCTACAACTTAGAGAGTGGGTTAGGTAGATCAATGGAGTCTGCAGTTGTGCTTGGGTATACCTCCGAAGGCTAAAATTTCACTAAGAGCACAAAAACTTATGAAACAAAGTGAACACAAAT
Organism: Taxus chinensis; assembly: GCA_019776745.2. NCBI lineage: Eukaryota > Viridiplantae > Streptophyta > Pinopsida > Cupressales > Taxaceae > Taxus > Taxus chinensis. The sequence goes on from CM034151.1 coordinate 295,386,542, forward strand.
ACACACACCTGTGAAAAAATTGACTCTTGTGGTCCCACCGGGCATGCCAAATTTTTTTAGTGTTGGTAGTATAGTGGTTAAGCTTTTACAATGAGATAACTGTGAAATGTAGATCCTTCACCTACTCTCCCACTGGGTGTGCCAAAAACTGTTATCACTAAATCATCGCACCCCCCGAATGGCCTAAGTGTGAACATGGGACATTCGGTGTGATTGGGTAACATGGGATCACCTCTCAAGTTGTTGGACTTGCGGACTTGAGGTGAACCTACAAACAAGTTTGCCAACTTCCTCTTCCTAAATTAAGCACTACACTACTCCTAATGCAAGAAAAATGGCTAACTAGACCTATACTAACATTTCAAGGGATTAGGGAGAGAGATTTGCAAGAATATAAAACCTATACTAGGAAGTGATGATGCACCAAAAAAATTGTTTTGTTAGACAAAATTCCATGGTTTCCGAGTGAAGAGAGATGAACATGAGGAAGAATAAAAATACATTACAAACCTAACCACATTTATGTACGAATCATTTGCTCCTTGATAATCGTAAAATGACTTCCAAAAATTGTAAAAGAAACCTTGGTTGCATAATGTCACCTGCAAGATATGAGAGAGGGAAATAGAGAGTAAGAAAAGTCATGAAAGGATATATAAATGAGTCACAAAACATAATTTCCATTACTTTAAGCACTTGCACAGTGCATCATTACAGTCATGAAAAAGGCATAGGTTGCCATTAAAATATTTAGAAGAAAGGCTTGAGAGCCTACAAATTTGTAGCAGCTCAGCTTGTGAAGAGAGGGGAACCTTGGAAAGTTTCCAACCGCTTCAATTAAGCACCTCATTTACATTTATAGAAAACTTGTTGAGTGGTGAGAGAAATAAGGAAGAAACCCTAGAATTTAGGTTAGAATGTAGGAAACAATTAATCATTGTTGTTGGCCATGTTTGCCCATTTATTGCCATGTTCCACCTGTTTGATTACACCACTCAAGGATACTCCCAAAGAAAACATCCAAATCTCTATGAATGAAAAAATTCCAAAAATCTGAATTGTTGTTCATGATTTCATGGCGCAACTAATCTTTCTCCTGATTTCTAACGAGGTATAATTCCTTGTGAAAATGGTGCAATCGGGGAGGTTTAAGTTGTGGCTTCTTGAGAAAATTTTTCTTTTTAGGTGTCTCTAGGGCACTATGGCTTGCCATCAAATCTCATAAATTCAAAAATTGGCAAATTCTCTTTCATTTGCATTATCCAAAATCTAAATTCTAATAAATTTAAGTGCAGTTGGATCATCGTCCCTGGCTTGGCCAACTTAATCCAGGTTGATTGCTTGCACATTGGAAGGGTGTAACTGCTTAATAAAGTGGCATTTGTTAGCATGACTCACCAAAGTCCAAGTGCTCATCGAGCTAACTGGCGAGTTATCGAACCTTTGCTAGGTATGGCGAGCTACTTGATTCAACTTCACACGATATCCGCATTTTCTTTTATCTTGAATCATCTTCTTCACCCAATCATGGTCCGATGTAACTCATTGGTCTGAGTTGACACACGTTGTCGGTATTGACAACTACATCCCCCACTAGTGGCTCGTATTGAGCTACATCTTGACCTCTTGACATGTAGTTCCCACCGACTCCTACAATGGAAACTTCCTAGCTTTACACCAACTTGGTCCTGAGATTACCATCGTGTGACATAGGAGTAGCCCACCATGTGGCCTGTCAGCCCACCCCGAGATTATTTTCCCAGTGTTTTGGGTGATATACCATGGACATGTGTTGAGTCCAGATACCACTCAAGTTATATGCATCAAAATTTCGGATTGGCTTACAACTTTGCTTTGGTCCACCAACATGCCGACATCTTAGTCGAGCTCCTCATACACATGCACCTCAGACTTCCCCCAAAAATACTCGTTGAATGACTTGGTGGGTGCCTTATTACTGATTGAGATATGTCGGAAGTATAGCACATACGTTATCTCAACTCACTTCGGGGAAACATCTTCCCTTCATTGGCTCACCAGTACACACCTGAAACTCTTTACACAACCCCATGGATTGATCTCATTCAATTCACCTGACTCATGCTTTGCTTCACGTCGTAACTCGAGTATGGGCTAACAGATCGATTCATCCTAAGTCCTTGCACTTAAGCCATTAAATGGAAAACGCTCGTCCATCAAGATGTCACTACTGCTACAGGTTTCCTAAGCTCCAACCCTCTTCGCAACCTCTGATTCTCTAAAAACCTATAACTTTTAATGAGCTCGATGAGCTCTTTGAAGTCTTCAAACATTCTGCGAAGTATGATCAACTTGCTCAAATTTTTTTATCCCAAAAACTCCAACATCCTGAAATGGATAACTTCAAAGCAAGACTCTGAAATAGTGACTCATGAGGATGATCTGAAATGACTTGTTGACTTATTTCATTGTGAAACCTAGCTAAAAACACCCTTCAATTCATGCCACTGTGTTGTTCCTTCATGCAATACAATTGCTCTACTTGGCTCCAACCTCTATCACTTCACCATCCTCAAGTTGTTGAATTATCCTTTTTACGACTTCCCACTGATCTATGGTTGTTGACCTCTATATGTGATGTTAGACTTTGAACCGATACATACTCAAACTCAGTCATGGGCTTGAATTATTCTCATTACATTCCCTTGATTTGCATCTTTAGTTATTTGCATATTGGCTCATTTCATTAAGCTCTCCAAAGTAAAAGGCAACTATCCTCCACTACGATGCTAATATTAGCTCTTCTGACGAATACCCTAAGAACTCATATCACTGACGAGTCATTCCAATGTTCCAACAACTGAGCTTGATACCTCCCTGCTAAGCATCCTCCTTCACATACTTCCATACGAAAATTGAGCCTCAAATCAGGCTCACCCTGTTGATCCATCCGCAAGTATTTTCATGCTTCTAGCTATCCGAGTCAACCTCCTATCCGGGCTATCACTATATCAACTTAGCTAGACATTTGTCCATGCATCAGGTTCTTGCATTCCAATTTTCATCCTGAGTTGCCTGGTCAGCTTCTTAGTTTGCACAAGTTGTTTTACTTGATTTTCACCCAACTACGGTAATTCAACCTGACCCTACCATTCATTTGAATCGAGCCCATACTTTTTTACACCGGTTATACGTATCCTATGAACCTGTCATTGAGCCACCGAGCTAAACATCGAGTCGATGCCCTTGTTCTTCGAATCGATGAGATCCTTAATGTCGCAGCTGTTAAAACTGAACCCAACCAAGCCTAACTCATGCAATGCAGTTGGTATTAGCTCCAACCGACTAGTGCCGACCCAGCTTGACACTCCCCATAGAACTTGTATGCTGCTACATTGAGATATCTTCGTTCTAATTTTCGAGCCCCCTTGGTTAAAAAATAATTGTGACTCAATTCATTCTTCTTCTCTTTCATGTATTGGTTATAGCTTGTCTCACGAGATCTTCTTTCTTGCATTCAAGATCGGTTTCCGTCGAGCTAGAATAGAGTGCTTTAGAGCTCATAAACCCTAAATATTGCCATCTTTCCTATCCCTTGACAAATGTGGGCTCAGATTCAGTGTACATTTTTTCTTTCTCGAGCAAACTATGAGTTTCTGAAACATTCCTTCATAGATACTAGTAGTTTCACCATAATTCTTTACCTTCTTTCGACACCGTACAAAACTCTCATAAGTTTGGTATTGGGCCTATGAGGAATAAGGTTTTTTTGGTGCTCCTACAAAAGACTTTTCCAATCCCGAGGTGCAATTTACCCCCTTGTCCATTTTTGCTCAAAGAGGGCAAAAATGGGTAATAGGCACTATATACAATGTTTTGAGAGATAAAAGAGACCCATTTACACATTTAATTGGGCATTATTTTCCTCGGTGATTGTGGGTAGTTAGTTGTGACTTGAGATTTTTATATATACTTTGCGTTGTAATTGTTTTGGAGAACGATGGATTTACACAAGCCTTTTATTACAAAAAAAAAAAGAACTCGCTATATTTTAAACTCATAAGAAATCTCTTGGGATGTACAATAACTGGTTCTAACACGATTTTTCTCCAAATCTTCAAATTTAATACATTGAGCTCTTTGATTTGAAGAAATAATGTTGTGGACTCGAGTTATTTGCTTTATGTAAACTGCATTAGGTTGAGCAGTACCTATGGTGACACTCTTTTGTGATAATGATCTTCTTGTTTAAAATTGATGTAGTGAATGTGTAAAAACTATTTTCTACAATCAATTCATTTTTCATGAGATAAGTATGAAATTGTTGTTCACATTTGATTCTCCGTTAGACTCTTGAGGTGTGTTCATTCATTGTTTGTGCTAAAGATAAACGTGTTTAATACTAACTAAGTTGCAAAGACTCTTTGAAGGGTGTGAATTGTAATCTTTCTTCTTTGTCCCACCCTTCTCTATTTTTTTTAAATTATGATATTTGACATTTGTACTATTCCATTGGGTATACTCATTATTTTGGATGAATCATGAGATATTTGTTAATTTGAAAGGTTACATATCAAAAACTCGTGCATTTTATCTTTGGGTCTTAAAATGAGAGGATACTTATTATCCAATACATGTGGTGTGCATTGAAATCGCATTAACATACTTGTTATATCCATTTGAAAAGACAAGGGTTGAGACACTTGCATACACCTGATTGCTTGTTGACTTGCATTGATTGTTGATTTCAAGACATTTTCCTTAAAGAGGGTTTATTCAAGATAAATCCCCGAATCCAAATCCTATTTTTAATTAATTTATAGATTGTGGTTCCCGGAAAAGTGAGCGAGGTTTTTGAAGAATAGATATAGTTGATGACATTTGTCAGACAAGATTTCACACTTGACATAGGAAGTTGTTTCCATACTCATTACGGAATTGGTTTTCCATTTTCATAGTGATTACAAAAATGATCAGGGTTAGACCAGGGAATCATGAGCTCATTCCAGGGTAAGACTTAGTCTATTGTTAGTTATGGAAACATGTTTCAAGAATATTTTCTATTGGGTGACTGTGGTTGGATGAGATGTCTAGGTGAGGTGGAAATTAGGCCAATTAAGGTAATAAAATCGTAAATGGATCTAATCTTGTGAGGATGGGTATTTAATTTAATTAAAATAATGTAAATATTCTAATTATCCTAAATGTGGTGTGGATGGGGGGTGTGGTTAGGTGAGTATGTTTGGGTTAATTATTCGATGGGGTGCCAAGGGGAGTGTGACCAAATTTTAGTGTCTACAACTTCGACCTAGGTTGGGTACCTTACTCCATGAGCGGCTTGAACCGCTAAACCCTAAATCAGTTTCATAAATCGATCTATAGCTCAAAACTTTCATGAATACCATGAGCTCCTATATTTTCTTTGGTTGGGAAAACCTAAATTGATTCATTCTTACCTGTTGGACGAGCTGAGATAATACTTAGTTCATTTCTTGCAACATTTCCCGCTTGGCATAATGGTTGAAAGGAATGATAACTAGATCATGCCAAGCCAAGAACAAAAATGCTAATCAAACATCACGATCAATAAGATGAAAGCAATTTTCCAGAATAACTTTATATAAACATTTGCAAACAAATGAGTAGCAATAACATATATTATTATGGAACTCAATGCAATACATTGAGAATGGGCCTTGCTTAAATAGGAAAGGAATAAAAATCTAAGAACCAGTCAAGGTCATAGATCAAGCCATAAATCAAGGAAATAACTAGTCATCAAAGAACTAGTCAAGACCATAGATTTAGGAGAGAACTAGACATCAAGGATCTAGTCAATACCAAAGATCAAGGAAAGAACTAGTCAATACCATAGATCAAGGAAAGAACTATACCTAACAACTAGATAATATATCCTAATATCTAAATAAGATAAAAGAAATATCCAAACACATAAGTGGGTGAGGATAAATACAATAAAGGTAAATAGAGTACCTAGGTGAACATGAGATAAGGTAAATACCTAATCTAACACCCCCCTCAAGTGTAGGTAGGGGATAAAATAGATGTGGCATGTCCATAGTATGAGTCCTAACAACTAGGCCTGATGAGGTACTCATTTATAATAACTGGGAAAAAAGGGACACCGCAAGGTACCCAAAACCAGTAATAACAAAGTGAAGAGAGTAAAGACCCACTCCAAGGCATCCCAAGAAGCTTGGCTCAAAAAACTCGTACAATGCTGAAGAATTTTGGTGTGCACTATGGTCTGAATCCACTGCTCGATCACAAAACTCAAAAAAATTTGACACTGGGCTCCACAAGAATAGCTCCATACAAGGAGACTGTCAATGGAGTGATGTCGAAAGTGCAAAAAAAATACCAAACATAATTCGATCAAGTGTTGCAAGTAGGTGTACCAAGATCCAAAAACAATAACTAAAGCAATAAGGGCAAGGACACAAAATCCAGAGTGACATGATCCAAGAAAAGCCAAGGTAACAAGGCAAGGACACAAAACCCGAAGAAGCAAGATCAACACCACACCCTCCCATAGTGTTGAATGGGTGGAGTGGCGCTACAAATCTGTATGAGTTGTCAAAACAACTACTCAAACACTGACAAACTAACACTAGGAATCCACCTAGAATAGCTCCCCCATAAGAGATGATTATCAACATGCCAAAAGTGTCTAATATACAGATACAAAATCTCTCAACAAACAAGAGAGATACACTACACCTACTAAAGAAAAATTCTCAAAACAAGAAGCATCACAATGCATAAGGTATAGAAAGTGGAGCAAGAGGCCTAATGGTGGAGGATCCATGCTTGTAGATTCCTCTCAACGAATTCCTATGTCACCACCACGAGTGATAAGATATCCACCCCAAATCAACATGGATGGATGAAGAAGATGCCTGCATATGACTTGGTGTAAAATGCACAATGGGTGCATCCAATAGAACATCAGAATGTGTGTCAGGTTGATCATGTCTAACAGCTAAAATATCAGGTTTATCAAACCTGATTGAAGGTGCAGAACTCATGTGTTGCTCATGATCCTCAGAAAGAGTTGAGCGAACAAAAAAAGGAGCTTTGTCAATGTGTGATCCCAATGAAGTATCTGCTCGAAAACCAATGTCATGATGAGAATTTCACTTAACATGTGGAATAGAGGAAACAATACCCTGTGAATGTCTACTAATGACCTCCGCTAGTGAGACCCATAGAAATGGAGCATGCAAGAATGGAATGAAGTGGTATGCTTCTCAAAAAATCTATGCAACCGAGAAGAAGTAGGATACACAACATGTGGTACTGTAATAGGCACAAATGTTGAAGAGCATGCAATAACAAGCCTCACAGGTTTAAAAGCATTAAAAGTAGGTTCAAACTCAAAGACTGATAGATCAATGTTAGTGGGTATAAGAGCAACAACTATAAGTGGACTAGGAGAATGGATATGGTTGTCCACAATATGATGGTGATATTGTAGGCTAGCAAGTTTGTTCTGCAGGGAGTGGATTGTATCGTATCCTTATCATGAATGAGTGATTGTAGAAGAGAATTTTGCTTCTTGAGTGATCTATTTTCTTCCACAAATTTTACAATATCCTCTTGAAGTCCACATACTTCAGAGAAAATCATATCATTCTCAGAATCCGTGATAGAGAAGAATGTAACTCCCAAAATTTTAGGACATCGGGCTCAGCTGAAATTGCATCCACAATTGATTACAACACTCCTCCATATTTGGCACTTTATAATTATAGTGTAAGTCTCAAAATAAATATTTCCAATGGAAAGAGTACGAAAAAACAAGCACTTTTGCAAAAAATAGCACTCAAAACCGAGTTACCGAGCAAAAGATACAAACTTTTCAATTTTTGGCTCTACTATTTATTTTAACTACCACTAATGTTGTTGCCTCCACCACACAAATAAAATTAAAGGGGGCTGAAGTTAAGCACATATTAGTAGGAATCACAAGATTTAAGCCCTCATATGACCAAGGGCTAAGGACAGTGCCCGAAATTGGCCAAGTGAACACATATGCTAATCAAACACCACGATCCATAAGATGAAAGCAATTCACCAGAATAACTTTACATAAAACCTTTGCAAACAAATGAGCAGTAATATCATATATTATTATGGAACTCAATGCAATACATTGAGAATGGGCCTTGCTTAAATAGGCAAGGAATAACAATCTAAGAATCAGTCAATGTCGTAGATCAAGCCATAAATCAAGGAAATAACTAGTCATCAAAGAACTAGTCAAGACCATAGATTTAGGAGAGAACTAGACATCAAGGATCTAGTCAATACCATAGATCAAGGAAATAACTAGTCAATACCAAAGATCAAGGAAATAACTATACCTAACAACTAGATAATATCTCTTAATATCTAAATAAGATAAAAGAAATATCCACACACATAAGTGGGTGAGGATAAATACAATAAAAGTAAATAAAGTACCTAGTGAACATGAACTAAGGTAAATACCTACTCTAACAATATTTTTGAGACTGAAACAATCACATAGCTAAATGATTCCATTTACCACAAATCAACAGGAAATTGATAGATAATTTAATGAAGTTGTTGATTAAAAATTTATTTAAAATATCAAACCTAAGAACCTTGGAATTGATATCCATTGATGTATTTCATATAGATACATTTATTATAATATACTTATTATATTGTATTTATTTTTAATTGTTACTTTTTTTGGTATACTTATACTACACTTGCATAGTTAGATAGATGTATCGAGATTGATATCTCTCGACGTATTTTAGATAGATGTATTTAATATATTTATACTAGTTATTATTGCTCATTGTAAATTCTAGAATGCAGAGATGAGACTGGACACAAGCACCTAGGATAGGGCAAGGGCACTTGGGCACTGGAGACCGCTTCTAGGCATCGATGATTGCGCATGAGCTTAGGATCTTCTCTCCGGTGTGTTGCAAGGTCCTCGTTGTTGTTCCTTGTTGATTTCCTAATAGTTTCTCCTTGATCATCGAAGGTACCTGTAACCTGTAAAAGAAGAGTTCACATGCACAAGCCCACAAACCACATCAAACCTAAAAAGGAAAATACATAATGGGGAGTTGGACTGACCTTAACGGTCACCCTGAGAGTGAACTTATGACCGAGCACTATTATACATCTTAGACTCCATGTAGTTCTGGTGTGTGTGTAGAAATTATACGCTAGGATTCCCTTGTGCAAGTTCCACTTAATAGAAGGATGTATCTAGAATGTTAGCGAATGTAGTAAAATGTGTAGATGGAATAGAATGAACTTCCCCTTCCTATGATGTGTATGCATCCCTTGTCCCTTGAATGGATGTTAAATGGATGCCTTTAGAGTGCTTTAGCGCCTTTGGATGCAAGCTTAGGTGATGATAGTAATGCTTAGTGTTTGGTCCCTCATTTTGAACACATAACTATGTATTTATATGATTCCCTTGTTTGAATTTTGTAATTGACAATTAGAAGGTTGACCCATAAGTGAAAAAGATGCCCAAAAGATAAAAAGAGATCCAAAAAAAGTGAGTAATGTGAAAAAGGGTCAGGGTGCCCAGAGGGGACAGGGGTGCTTGGGTGCGCTGCTTGTCCTGGCTGGGCATTGGTGTCTGAAGCCATAAAAGATAAACAAATAAAGTTTCAATTGGGTTATAGGGTGTGTAAGTACCAAATAGAAAGCAAGAGACAAAGAAAAGAGGCCAAACATAGTTTTTCAATCACTAGTTTTCTTACTTAGGAATCATATAAATGTTAGTATGCTTTTAGGACCTAGAAATGTACCCAAGTGCGTTATTTTGTGTCTACATTTCCCCCCACTTTATGTTGTTGAGTGAATACTCGATGACATAAAGTAGATAAGATATGTGTAACTTATGATCCTGTAGAGCAGTGTGGCGAAATAGTGTGTCGAGTGGACAAGTGAAGTGTGGAATGATGCAAAATGAAGCGTGAAGACTAGGAAAGGAAAGTGACCCTAGGGGTGAAGCATATGTGTTGTACCAGTTGTACCTGTTGTTGTGCTTGTGATTTACTACTTATTGTAAGGATGAACCTGCTAAAAGAAGAGCAAGAATGTAATCAAAGTCCTGTATATGATAAATCAGAGAAGAATATGCATAAGTATGTAAAAGTGTAAAAGTAGTATTAAAGGAAAGTGTGCACTTGATGTAAAAGAGTGTAAAAAAGAGATAGAAAAGGTTTTTAGGTGTGCCAAGATGAATTTTTTTTTTGTGAAGAGTGAGTTTTTTGGGTGATCTCATGCCAAGTGCAAGTTTTTCAGGTGATCTCATACCAAGTGTAAGTTTTTTCGGTGATCTTACGCCAAGTTCGAGTTTTTTTTATGATCTCACACCAAAGAGCAAGTGTTGAGGAGACACGTCTAGTGTTACTCTCCTTCCATGACTCTTCCTAATAAGCACCACTACAGATGGTGCATCCTTGATTTGTTCCTTTGTCTCTTTATTTGAATTTCTAAATTAGTATTGATTGTACCGATTGAAGGAGATAGAATGCATTTTGTAACTGAAGGACCTAGTGCCTGTAACTATAAGAATGCTCTCTAAAACTATTCTGTGAACTGTGTTGATCTGAGAAATGACTATGTGTACCCCCAGGACATTAGCGCCCAGGGGAGGACACAAGTGCACCCATGCTGGGTGCTAGTGTACTAAATGATTCTGGGTGCTAGTGTTTGTATTGTGTTGAGGACCCAAGTTAGATTTCTGGACCTTTTTGTGACTGTGTTCATGTGATCTTTTTCTATTATTTTGCAGATCTGTAATGTAGCTCTGAGATGTTGTAGGGGTGATTTGTTCACCCAATGTATGCCCCCTCATTTGGGGTGCATGCGATGACTTAGAGGAGAAGGTGGCCCAAAGGAGAGGACCTGATGTTATGCTGAAGTGGATACCTATAGGGGGTAGGGGATGTGCATGGTAGAAACCAAGGCACATGCAAACAAAGTAGATTAGTAACATGTGTTAGTAAAAAATAAAACATGTAATTAGAAAAAAATGTAACAAGAAAGTGTGTAAAAAGATAGATCGTGAAAAGTAGGTTTTAAACATGGGACATCGCTCACAATGTCACAAGACAATTAGGGCTGAAGTGGCCAAAAGCATACAAATAGTGATTGAACAAGACATAGGGCATAGCCCTATAAAATAATAACATACAATAGCAAATCAATGCAAAAAAGTGTATCAGATAACCATGGTGGCATATAGTCTTGCAAAGAAAATGCTACACATGAAGCACCTGTTAGCATGTTAGAAAGATAAATATTATGTCAAGGCATGTATGTATCAATGGAAAGTAATGTGCTAGAAAGTAGTAGTAAATGATGTAACAATATGACACTGTGTAATATGTGAGAGTAGTAAAGGTAGATGCCCCCAGGAGCCTCAGTGGGACTAGTAAAAGGTACAATGCCAAGCATCATTGCAGCATGTAAAACCTGTAAGATTTCTGCATTCACCTCAAAAGACCAAGTGAACGTGCATGTGTATATATATATAAATATGATGACATACTAAGTATCTGACTAGCATAGTAAACAAAGTGCATAACATGTAAGTAGTATAAACATAGCAAGAATAAGTGCAACCAAGATATGTAAAAATGCAAGTGTATGAGTGTGATTGAATGGTATGCAAAGTGTGAATATGGTAGGAGCATTGTTTCCCCATAATGTATGTGTATGAGATGAGGTTCATTTATAAAATCTCCCTCAACAATCAAGAATAAACCATAGAATAAGAGTGTGTCATCAAGAAATGTGTTGTGTGATGATAGATGCTAGAAAGATGTATCATGAAGCATGGAGCGTGAAGTGTGTAGGTGATGTAAGGTTCATTTCAGAATTAGACCCTCAACAATAGAGTATGAACCATGGAACTAGAGTGCGTCATAGGGTAGTGACGGTACAATGTGTGTACCAAAGGTGTAGGAGTGGTGAGAAAGATTAGTCATGAAGCATGAAGCGTGAAGTGTAGTAGCAAACACTAGAGACAACTTGAGTAATGATTAGACACTAGAGGGAAGAGCTGTTGGAAAAAAGATGTGATCATTGTGAACAAGAGTAGCTAGAGTATGTATAGTGCATGCAAGGATGTATGTCGTATATAGAAAGTAGTATGTGTACCATGAATAGAAGGATCCATAAGTAAGCATGAGTAACAAATCATGTATGGAGTAGTATAGGAGCGTAGATAGATGTAACAAGGTGTGCCCATAGTGTAGATATGAGGAAGTGTTGCTAGAAATATTGACATGAATTGCAAACAAGAGAGTAATGTATAGATGTGTATGTGAATAGTATGGATAGACAACTGTTGATTAGAACATGTGATTATGAGGGGGGAGAGTTTGATGCCCCCCAAGTGTGCAAGTGATGGAGATCTATCTGAGCATGGAAGAGAGACCATACCATGATGGCTAATGTGGCAATGTGTCAGGAGTATCAATATTAGTATTAGGAGGATTAGGTTTTCCAAAGTAAGTTGTAGTATGGAGAAGAGATGGAGATTGCTTTTATGATGGTATGTGAAATAGTGTAAACCTCAGGAGGAGATATGGAAGAAATAAAAGGATCAAGCAGAGGGAGATAGCCAAGGATGAGTCTAGTGGATTGTATGGAATTGAAAGAGGTTATTTGACTCATTTTTCATATTTTCCTAATCCAGTGCCAGTGAAACCGTAACGAAGCATATACTGATACCCAAGACCATACTTTTTGAAATTGGGAGAAGGGGTGGCCGAAGTATGGGCTTCAGGTGAATGATCAATAGTGTTGCAAAAGGAAAATGGGGAGGGATCTACCAAGGCCTCATAGACCACACCCTGGTATAGGAATTTAATACGTGCGTGAAGTGTTGAAGGGACCCATGCATGACATGGATCAAAGGTCCATCTGAGGAGAATATTATAATTAATATTGTTAGGCATTACATGGAATGGGACAGACAAAGTGCATGGCCCAATAGTAATGGGAAGTGTGATTGTACCTAATAATTTTTTAGGAATATTATCAAAGCCACAAATATAAATAGATGAGGGTGTTAAGGATGCTTCAGAAAGGCCAAGTTGCTAAAGGAATGGTAGGTTACAAATGTTAAGGCTGGAGCCATTATCAACTAAAGCTCATTTAACCCCTATGTTATTGATACAAACATGAATATAAAGAGGGGGATCATTATCTAAAATAGATTGAGAAGGAATTTCTGCAGATGTAAAAGTAATGTGTTCTTCCTTAAAAGATAATGTTGTAGTAAATTTATGATACACATATTCTAGAGAAGTATGAGGATGAATATAAGTATTGGACAAAAAAGATTGGATTTTAGTTTGACATTCATGATTTTCCTTTAAAAAGGAAGGGACGGAGACACTCATGGTGACATGATTCTAGGGTATCGAAGCTGGCAACAAAGAAGGAATTAATAGTGTTTGAATGAGGATACGGGTTCACCAAATGATTTAATTTAATTTGAATTAATTAAATCTGATTGCAGAGTAAATATTGTAATAAATAATATAAAGATAAAATATGAATGCAGTATGACACAAGAAAAGAAGCATGTAAAATATAAAACCCTAAGCAAGAGAGGGAGATAGAAGGACTTAGTTGATTTCCGCACAATCTGGGACTGATCTAGGTAGAGAAAAGTGATGAATAGTTTGGAAAGAGTGTCGTTACTACTCACTGTAAAATTTTGGAATCAGAAAAGATGAGGATAGCAATGCCCATGGGAAGGACAGGGCACCTGGGCACTAGTGACTAGATATGGGCTTCTAGGTGTCAATGACAGGTGAGCTCAGGATATGATTTTTTCTTGTGTTGCAAGGTCCTCATTGTTGTTCCATATTGATTTCCTAATAGTCACTCCTTTATCACCAAAGGTTCCTGTAACCTACAAAATAAGTTCACCTTCACAAGTCCACAAACCACATCAAACCTAAAAAGTAAAATACAGAATGGGGTTCAGACTGACCTCGATGGTCAGCCTGAAGAGTGAACTTATGACCGAGTGCATTACACTACATCTCAGAATCCATGTAGTTCTGTGTGTGTGTGTGTAGAAATGATGCCCTTATGCAAGTTGCATATTGATAGTGGGTTGTAGCTAGAATGTAGCAATGTAGTAGAATGTGTGGATGGAATAGAATGAAATTCCCCTTCCTATCATGTGTATGCAGAGTTGTATGCAACCCTTGTCCCTTGAATGGATGTTATATGGATGTCTTTGAGTGCGTACTTTAGTGCCTTTTGAATGCAAGTTTAGGTGATGATAGTAATGCTTAGTGCTTGGTCCTTTATTTTGAACACATAACTATGTATTTATATGATTCCCTTGTTTGAATTTCGTAATTGACAACTGGAAGGCCAACCCATAAGTGAAAAATATGTCCAAAATATAAAAGAGACCCAAAAGGAGTAAGAAAAGGTGACATCCAGAGGGACAGGAGTGCCCAGAGGGGCTACTATCCTATGGGCACTAGTGTTCTGAAGCCATGAAAGATAAATAAATTAAAGTTTCAATTGGGCTATAGGGTGTGTAAGACCAAATAAAAAACAAGAGACAAATAAAAGAGGCTAAAGATAGTTGTCAATTACTAGTTTTCTTTCTTAGGAATCATATGAATGCTAGTAAGCTTTTAGGACCTAAAAATGTACCCAAGTGCATGATTTTGTGTCTACAATATGGTGTCCCTAACAATTTCACTTAGACATCTTGGGATACCCCTTTTAAAATTTTGGGTCTTTTTCCTTATTAAGATTTGCTCAAGATTTCTTCAGGAGGTTACAAGAGGTTTTTTGGTCACATTTGTAAATTACCCACTTCCCCAAAATGGCTCAAAATCTATTAAAGCTAAGTATTTGGCTCATCAGTAATGCGGGTTTTCCGGGTTACTTTACTTTAAAAGTTGTAGTGATTCCTTAGTGAAAATATGGGAAAACATAACTACTTTGCTTCTTTTAAAAACATTGAGTAAAGTAGTTCTTAAAGTGTAATTCATGTCACTGCCAATGTATTTCGGGTTTTCCAACTGCTACTACTGCCAATGTATTTTGGGTTTTCCAATTGCTACTGTTGCCAGTGTATTTTGGGTCTTCAGTGATAAATATGATAAAACAAGGAATTTTCATTTTTTTGGTTTACTAGGAACCATTTGGATGTAATTTCTCTTCTCTCTAGGCTTCAGAGTTCAATATTTAGCCAAATTTGAGTAAAAATGGGGAAATGGGAAAAAATTTGCTTTGGGGCACTCTACTATTTTTTCTTACTCCTTAGTCCAAGAGACATCCAAAAAAGTTAGAAAAAATGGAAAAAAATTAATTTTGGAGTAATGTAGAGTTTTGATGCAGCACAACTGCAAAGTAAAGCTAAAACCAAGTAAAGTAATCCAAAAAACCCTCAAAGAAGGGAATAAAGTAAGATTAATCTAGAGAAATGAAGCTACTTTACTTCTAAAAGTAACTAAGTAAATCAGTCCAAAAAACCCTCAAAGAAGGGAAGAAAGTAAGAGTAATCTGGAGAAATGAAGTTACTTTACTTCTAAAAGTAACTAAGTAAAGTAGTACAAAAACCCCTTAGAGAAGGGAAGAAAGCAAGATTAATCCATAGAAATGAAGTTACTTTACTTCTAAAAGTAACTAAGTAAATCAGTCCAAAAAATCCTAAGAGAAGGGAAGAAAGTAAGAGTAATCCGAAGAAATGAAGTTACTTTACTTCTAAAAGTAACTAAGTAAAGTAGTCCAAAAACCCTCAGAGAAGGGAAGAAATTAAGAGTAACCCGGAAAAATGAAGTTACTTTACTTATAAAAGTAACTAAGTAAAGAAGTCCAAAAAACCCTCAGAGAAGAGAAGTAAGGCAATATTGGGGGGTCGAAATCCCACAATAAAGAAGGCAGTAATGGGGGGTCAAAAACCCAAATGACCATAACTTCTAACCAGGTGCTCCATTTTTTGAGATCTTGGACTTTCTAGAAAGCTATCAAACTCTTCTTCACCATAAAATCATGAAAATTATATTTAAATGAAATAATGTGGGAGAAAATAGCAAAAAACATCTCCAGCAGGGGGGGTCGAAATCCCGCAGAGAAGAAAGGCAGTAATGGCACTTAGTAAACCCGAATGGCCATAACTTTTGCTCAGGTGCTCTGTTTTTTGAGATCTTAGACTTTATAGAAATGTCTCATCAAGCCCTACATCATGAAAATCCAAAAAATATAATTTTGGAAAGGGTATTTAGGAGAAAAATGAAAAAAAACACTTCCAGTACAAAATACACAGAAGCCAAACCACCAAAAGGTTCAGTAAAAAGAGAAAAACAAGACTAAGGTTCTTCAGCTAGAATAGTTTCTTCTTCTTCTTCTTTTTCTTCTCATTTTTCTGGACAATGTAATTAAGTAATCACGTTGAATTGTAAAACTTACGTAATTTGGTTTAAAGCCATTACTTTAAGCTATTTTGAAAAAGTCAATTACTTAGTAATAGTTGGCACTGCATGCAGAGTAGTTGATTTTGTTTTAAATTGTAGAACATTTGAATATCATGTGTGCCAAGAAAAGAGAGATTCAAGGAGAAAAATTCTCAACTACCTGTAGATTTGTATCCATAATGAGCGAAAGGTACAATTAATGTATCACATTTGTATTATCTTTTTAGAGGCTATAAATGGAAGGAGAAGCCTACGGGCTTAGGGATGGAACTTTTTGACAACTAGTTATTGTAATTGTATGCACGAATTTAAATATCTCAAACTTTGTGTTGAGACTCTTGAATGTTCTTTGTGTAAATTGGATGGAATTGAATAAGAAAAAGACAGATTCTTGGAGAACTTTGTGTTTGAGAAGTTTCGTTGTGCATTCCGCGACGATTTCTACGATAAACTTTGTGTTACTTAAAATCTGAATTTGAATTAATTTCTTGTTCACTTGCTAAAATTGTGACCTTTCTAAAGTATTTATTTATTCTTTATGGCTGCAATAAGCTTTGTGATCTACTTATTATGAAGTACTTGTCTTTTTCCTCACTAATGTTATAATTCCACATCTTCTTCCCTTTTCGATTTTGCACAACTTTCCCAAACACAATTACTTACTTGCTACAAAATTACCAAACTATGGTTCATGAGCTTTGTGATTAAAGTAAACCCCCCCAAAAAAAGTTAGAATAAATAAATATTTTACATGGGAGCTTCACCGTTAAACCAAGGGGATGTATCCCATGATTGCCTAGGTTTGTGTGTGTAGTTAAGCGTAAAATCTAATCAACACAGTCCTATCCAAGTTGTCATGAGAAATAAGAAGATAAACATGTTATTCTAAAAAGTAGGGGAATTCTTAGAGGCACACATATAAATCTAGACAAAGAATTTACATTTATCCAACAAGAAGATCGAAATAAGGAATGGGAGAAAGTGAAAGAGGCAAGAGAGGTAGGAAAATGGGCATGATTGAGGAATGAGAAAGCCCAAATCAACAATCGATTGTCAAGAAAGAAATAGGGATTCGGGGCCCCACAGGAATCCATGCACATAGTAAGTTGGAATTGCAGGGGGTATCCATGGAGAAGAGGACCAGATTGGGGCCCATAGCAGAGGGGAAATATATTATTATTCTTACAGAAACACATGAACATGAGGTTTGTAAAGTACTAGAATTTTAAGGGTACAAGATAAATTCCAGTTTAGAACGAAGGGAACGAAACAAGTAAAGGTCATGGGGGGATCACAATGCTAATCAAGGAAATATGGCTTAAGACCATCAAAGTTGAAAAGGAGGACCCAAATAAATAATACATATGGTTGAAAATATCAGATAATTAGGTGACAATCAAATTGGTTGCTTGTTTCTTTGCACCGAAAATTTTAAAGAATTATAAGATAAGTAATCTAGACAATGAAGATCCATATGCTTTGCTAAAAAAATACATTTTTGTGTTCAATACCTTAGGGGAAATAATTTTAATGGGTGACTTTAATGCGAGGACCGCAAACAATCAATCTCTCCAGTTGAGTAGCAAAGAATGTGGGGATGCCAATCCTTTATGGCTTAATGAAGAAGACCAACTTTGGGAAAGAATATCTCAAGATGGTAATGGAGGGGTGACGCATTTCAGGTTGAGCTTCTAGGACTACGCAGCTTATATGACATGGTTATTTGTAATAACATGAGGGCTTGGCCCAGATTAGGCAGTATCGCATGTAGAACATATAATGGTCAAGTGTAGTAGACTATGTCATTTTCTCCCTGTTGGTGGCAAAAATTGTTGGTAAGGCAAATTAGTGGATTTCCGCCAATGCTCTGGGACTATTTCCCTTTGCTTGAATGGGACGACTCCATTTATTATGTGCGAAAGAAAATGAAAATTTGTTGTTGGCCTAGAGGCTAGGGATTTAACAAGGACACTCCAATAAACCTATGATAGATGCTTGTAATTTCTTACAAGGGAGGAATTTGCTAGATATGTGGGAAAAAGGAGTGGGAAATTAGGATGGGGGGATTAATATTGTAGGTAGAAAATTTAGATGCTTGTAAATATTAATCAGAGCATATCAACACACATGTTTAGAAAGAATTACAACTTTGTTATTAACACCAAGACAAGATGGAATTATGAACACAAAGTCTCATTTATTCCCTCATCAAGAAAAGTATGAAACTCCTTTATTCTTTATTGACATTCTCACAAAGTTGTACAATGAGAGGAATGGAAGAGCATATAAGAAGGAGAATAGAAGAAAATAGTTATCTCTTTTTCTTATCACAAGTACTTATTGACTCTTGAACATACAAAATTGACAACCCTTAAAAATGGAGAAATCATTACATTATATAGAATTTATAAAAGACTCTTCACCTACCCCCCACAAGTATTTTCACTTGCTTTTCCATCTTGTGACTCTTGACATTCCTAGGAAAAGAAATTAAATCCCCTTTATTAATTAAGGGAAACATATTACAATTTTAAACTATAGTCACATTAATTAATAAGACGAAAGTGAATGAAACGAAAACAAAAAGTGTATCCTCCCAATGAAGAATTAGAACCTGAAAGAAGAGAGGGAGGGGGAGTGAAGAGAGAGAAGAAATAAGAGAGATAAATACTTATATGGAGAGAATTCCCTTCTTCGATTTTGCTTTGCTCCATTGATGAAGACTGCTCCCTTTAATGAAGAACTTGCTGACGATGATCACAGTCTCCTCATTTGGCGTGATGCACAGACACCTTAGACTGTCAAATGAGCGTTTAGAAACACTGTTTTAAGACCTCCCAAAGTGAGCTTGAGATGAACACAAACCTCACCCATGATGATGTATCCCCGATCTCACAATGAGAGTGAGGATGACTCTCTTGTTCTTTAGGCTTTCACAATTGTTGTTCACGATGCTCAAAACTATTGATATTTGCATCCCTATTTCTGGACATTGTGTTGCAAGACCGTAAACCTTTGCCTTTATTTCTCTGAGAGATGTGAGCTCTTTCCTAGCTCATTCCTAGCTCACTTGGCTCACCTCCACTAGCTCACTCAAACCACCCAATTCACCGACTCACCCAGCTCACCAAGCTCAATTCAACCAGCTCACTGAGCAGAAATGATGGATCCAACTTGACCAATGAGCTATGCTGACCCCTTTTCTGATGAATCAATCGAGTTCTTAATGTCTTTTGAATCTCTTCTAACTGCACAATGTCCCTAGATTTTACCTATTGTGCTCTATGATGCTTTATCTTTCTTATGGACATAATTGAGCTTAAGTTGATGTTTCCAAGACCCATATGGAGGTTTCATTTCCCTGGTTGAGATATGAGATCATCCCATAACCTTGTGAAGAGTTTAAAAAGTGGAAAGATGAGTGAAAATGGATCCATCTGCAACTTTCTGCACCTAAAATGGAGACTTTCTAATTTTAGCAGGTAGGAAATGGACCTGTTGTTTTGGGACATATCACCTATTTTTCTCAAATATGACCTTCTGAACCTTCTAGCACACTCCATCCTCTTCCTTTGATGATGTATTTCTATTTTTAGCAACTTTCTGTTATTAAGTTGTTTTTTTTAGACTTGCTATTTTGGGAAAATTGTCATTTTGCCTTGCCTTTCGTTGTGCACCGTTTCTGACTATTCTAGGTGATCTGAACTTGAAATATCGAGTGGATTAATAGTATGCAAAAGGGGCAACATCACTAATGAGAATAATTCAATCCTTGATATCTCGAAAAATCAGTAACTTCATCACGCAAAAACTAGTTTCAACGAAACTAGATTTTTCGAAGATCCTTCCCATCAATTTTAGGATGATTTCTCCTTCTAGATCTCTTGGAAATTGAATATTTGTTAAAATAGGGCAGAATTATGATGAAAAAATAGTCCTCCATATCCCTAAAAAATAGGGGATTTGTAGCACGAAAAAACTAGTTCTACGTGAAACTATATTTTTCTAGGAACGTTCCCTCCAAATTTCATGTGTGATTCCACCTGTTGGATCCCTATGAAGTGAAGAGGTGCCTCACTGACCCTTTCAGCTGCTGCATCATGTTTTCCATTAGTGTAGGCTTGAAGCTTTGACATGATGAGAAGAATCATCCATGTGCCCTCAACTCTTGGATTGACAAGTGGCGATGTCGCATTGGTCAATGGGAAGGGCTGGAGTGAGGTGGAAAAGAGCTTAGAATGCGTCATGGAGCTTCGCCAAGGTCATATGATGGACCAAAGGGAAAAAATGGGTATGGGAACACTTTTGTGTCCCAAATATCCTCATTGTCCCAGACAATTGGGACGATAAATCCCGCCACATATCCAACTAGAAAAATGACTAAGTATGGGAAATTGTAGAATGCATTTCCCGGAGCTCAAGATGGTCTTTTTTGGTGAAATTTTATATGATTTTAACTCCAAACATCATTCCAAGAACAATGGGAGGGGTATCATCCTTCAATTATTCCTCAAAATCCCTGAAATTTCTTCTTTAATTTCGGGATGGCAATAGGGTGTGCTTGCACAAACTAAGCTATCCTGAGAAGCGCTTGAGTCTTGTGAAAAAATTGAGAGTTTATCATGTAGAAGGTTCTTCAAGATTTCCAATGAATATTTTATTGACTCTCAATTGCTTACGGAGCTCCCAACATCTTTAGTTGAATCTCAAGTGCTTTTTTCCTTTTGCCTTTTACTTTTTTGCTATTTTTGGAAAGGTTGTGTGGTAAACCATTCTCAATGTTTTTCTGTGTGCATTAATCTAAGGGGACTTACTATTTTTAGTAATTTGTTTTTTTTATAAAGTTAGGATGCCATATACTTACTATTTTTAGAAACTACATTTTTCCACCTCAGGTTGCAACGAAAAATGGCATCACTAGATTAGGCTCCTCGTTATGATCTCGTACTCCAAATTCCAAGCTCAATATGCCCACCAAAATTTCCAGAAACTGAAGAAAGATAGATGATAGGGAATTAAACTAGGGTTTCCTTCCATTAATTATTCAGAGCATCATCTGGTCCGTTGTTAAAATGTTCTCGATGGCCCCTAGCTTGAAGAACAGCTGAGGAAATTTCATGCCCAATTTTGATCATTGAGTTTGAAAGATATGAGAGATTTCAATTTGTTTCGGTTGTCATACGATAGCCATGGGTGATTTTTTCAAAAAAAATAATAGAAATTTTGTAGGTTTAATGGAGGTTCTTTTACTCAGCATTCATGGAGATATGAAAAAATAATGAAGTGGCAAGAATTTTATTTTCATGTTTTAAAAACTTTCTGGCAGCACTTTTCATTTCACGAGAAGAAGAGGTAAGAAGCGAGCAATGTATAAACAATTAGTTTATTTTCTGAGTTTTCAACTAACTTAGGGGAAGGGATGCATTTTTGTGTCCCAAATATCCCCACTATCCCAAGACAGTTGGGACTAGAGAAGTGCACCATGCATTTTGAGTCCTGACAATTGGCAGGAAATGATTCGGGGAGATTGAGAAAATGATAGATAAGAAATTTTAACACTTAGCACCTTTTTGGAGAGGAAAAGGGTCACATGAGGGTCCAAGGGCCTCAAAAATGGGGTAGGGTGAATTTTTGTGTCCCTACTTTCCCCAATGTCTCGGACAGTTCAGAACACTAAAATGCGTCAAGCTTCCAAACTATGAAATTTTCTAACTACTGGAAACATGAAATTGACTTTCCCAGAGTTGTAGGAGGTCTTTTTGGGTGAAATTTTGTATGAATTTTGAATCCCAAGACATAATTTTTAGAATAATGGGATGGTTTATAATAGGATTTATTCATACCTTACTTCTCCAAAAAATTGATTCTTTTTCATTCAGGGTCCTACAAGGCGAGTCTGCACAAATTGCTCTACCCTGAGAAGTGCCTAAGACTTGAGAAGAATATGAATTTCTCCATCATGTAGATAATTGCAATATATTTCCAATGGTATCTTTTTTTCCTCTTGAGTTTTCCTGGATCTCCTAGAATCTTTAGTTGAAGGTTAGGTGCTTTTTTGTACTGCAAGCTCCTCAAGCCTCCAAGACTCACTTTCACTGTTTTGATCCCAAAACCTCTTAAACTTTCCAAAACTTCCCAAAACATGTTCCATTACATTTTAGACTATTTTATAACATCCTCAAATGACTTTAGGCCTCTCGATTAGCTCTGGAGGATGCACTCTTGCTCCAGGAAGGCTAGGGAATAACTTTCTTAGGCCTAGTGCAAGTTTCCACTCTTGACAACATTTCACTGAATGGGCCGGGTGACCTTATGAACACACTATAGACACTTGGGAAGGATGAATATCACATTATGAGGATCTTCAAGGATTGAGGGGTCATGACACAAAGGGTGGGATGATCCGAAGGGTGACTCAAGAGGGGTTTTTGATAGATTTTTTGACACTGGGGTATAGTTGTCATGCTTTCACCTTGAATCTTGACTTTGCAAAAATGCATGACAACACTCCCAAAGCTCTATTTCTTGGTTGTTCTAGTTCAAAACAGGGGATTGTCCTATCAAGCTAAAATAAAATCATAAACCTTTCTTTGTCAAGCTTGATACCATCTCAAATCAGCTCCAAAGAAAATAAGTTCACCACATGCAAAAGACAACTTAATAATAAGGAAAAATCATTGTAAATAAAGCAAATTAGGAAATCTTCGTTGCTTCCCTTGAGAAAAAATTTCAGATGACAAGAAATGACATGGAGAGCAAGGAAACCAAGGGGACAAGTGGCTGCTATATACGCAATAATTTTTTGATTCCTCTAATTCACAAAGCATTAAGTGCGTGTAAAAGATCTAAGCCTAGAAAAGGAGTTGCAAATACTTTTCCAACGAATTCGTAGTATGATGAAGAATATAAGGATGTAAAGAGAGCTTTGAAGGAAAGTGAGAGGAACAAATAAAATAAAAAGAAACACAAGAAATTGGTGTGGTAAAAAAAAGAAAGCTATGTGAATATGAGGAGGAAAGAATTAATTTATCTTGGAAAACACAACCCCAAAGGATTTTGGAGGGAGCTGCAACAAAAGAAAAAACACAAAAAATAATATCACAGATGCTAAGTGGTTAGAGTATGCGAGGATTCTCTATGAGTGGTCTCAATAGAAGGATATTCCTCCCATAATTAATACCTTCATCGAGCTTTTCTCGGTGGAAGACATCAAACATGGCATACAAAATTTAACAAGTGGTAAAGCACAAGATATTGAAGGGCTACATGCTGAATTTTTAAAGTGGGGTGTTGAGGTTCTCACTCCGCACATCAGAAACATATTCGATGTGATCAACCAGAATGAATTTCCATTGGAGTGGATAACTGGTATTGTCATCCCTCTATTTAAAAGCGGTGATATCAATAATCCATCCAGTTACCACACCATTATTGTCAATCCTCTCCTTGGTAAACTTTTTGGGGGCATGATAGAACGTCAAATCAATAGTTGGGCTGAAAGAGGGTAAAAGAGAAAAAGGGCAAGCAGGATTCCGACCTAGACTTTCAACCACTGACCATTGTGTCACTCTTAGGCACTTATTTGAAAAGGTGTGAGACACCCAAGGAGAGGAAGCTTTTTGTTGCTTTGTTGATTTTAAGAAAGCTTTTGACATGATACCTAGAGACAAACTTTGGAATAAGGTGGAGGAACTTGGGATTCCAGACGAGTTTAGAGTAGCAGTGCATAGGCTTTATGAGCAGGTCAAAGCTAAAATCAGAACCATAGAGGGTATGTCATAATGTTTTGGTAGTGACATTCGTGTCAAACAAGGTTGTCCTCTCTCTCTCACCTTGTTTGGCTTATACATTGACAAGCTCAAAGAATGGTTAAGCAAAGCCGAGGGAGAGGGCATACAGTTGGCAGGTTATGTGGTGAAGTTACTCTCATATGCCGACGATCTTATTCTAATTTATAAAATAGCTCAAGGATTGAGGGATAATTTGAAATCCTTAGAAATCTTTTGCTAAGAAATCGGGATGCAAGTGAACATTAACAAAACCAAAGGCGTGATTGTTTCTTTAAAAAGGAAAGAGAAATAAATTAACTTTCTTTTTGAGGGGAGCCCATTGGAAATTGTAACATAATATAAATATCTTGGGATTGATTTGCACAACAAGATTAGTTAGGAGACTTCTAGAGAAAAAAGGACACATGGGGGGTTGGAAAGTGTCTTACCCACTTCAAAATAGGTGTAGGACGACTGAACTTTGGGACTAGAAAATTGAGAAAACCCTTTTTGGATTGTTGGTTATCCTGGTTACCCTTTATGGTTATGAAGTATGGGGGAGTAACATTTCAAATCATGGGTGGAGACAATTAGAAAGAATCCAGAAACATCTAATCACAAACACTCTTAAAGTCAAATCAACAGTCCCTTATGAGATCTTGTTGGCTGAAGTGGGTACTTTCCCGATGGAAGCATCAATAATAACTCGATTGCTTAGTTGTCTGAAAAAGATTGAAAGCATGGATACTCATTGTTGGCCCAAAATGGTTGTGGGGGAAAAATTAGAGCGTAGAAAGAAAACTTGGATGAAGTAGAACAACTAATGGATGAACAAATGAGGCATCAACTTTCAGGAGTGTCCTAACAATAACAGGGAAATAAAAAACTATGTGACAGGAAAATTTAGGACTGCCAGGCGGACAAAGCAGATTGGTCAAAAGAAAGCATACTACATCAAAGAATTTAACCCCACTTGGGAGCATGATGAAAAAACTTATGTAGGGGCAACTATCAAGGGTAAAGCAAGGATTTTAGTGGCTCAACTGAGGACTGGATCACATCATTTTCGACGTGAAACCGGTAGATGGACTATACCCGAGGAGGATTGGGAAAGGAAAACTTGTATTTTTTGCAACAAAGGGGTGGTAGAGATAGAATGACATTTCATCATGGAGTGTTCATCTTAAGATGATATTACAAAAATGACTTGAATGTGGACAAATTAAATGAGTTATTTGAAAAAACAAGACTTAAAAAAAGATTGCGGATTTTGTGCTCAAGATTCATAGTAGAAGATCTAATATTGAAAAGAGTCTCAAATCATGTAAGAGTCTCAACTTCTCGTTCCATAAACTCTTCACTCTCATCGATATCATTAAAATCATTCATTTCATTTCATTTCATCCACCGTGTTTATTGGCCGAACAAATAACTTGGAAATAAACTTTCAATGCAGCTAGTATCAAATTACCGTATATATCATATATAGGGAGGAACAGATGTTGAAACATGGCGCCCGAAAGAATGGGATTTTTTTGTTTATCCTCTCCTGCAAGACTCGCAACAAAGTTGGTATTTGTAAATGTGAGAATAACCCCACCGTATTTCTATTCAAATGTTTTTTCCACCCGTGCTCTATCCTTGGGCACTAAAATATCAACAAAGAAGACCATCCTCAACAGCCTGCATTTGCTCGACACACTGAACAACCAACAGAAGAGCCAGGTTTCCCTCTTTGTGGACACGCTTCTTGAATGGAACGAGGTTTTTGTTCAAATTTTCTCCCGGTTTTCTAAATTTAGTTTTTTATTTTGTTACATTTGATTTTTATTGCTTGTGATCAAATGAACGTTGCACCAGAACCTTGCTGTCTATGCCTTGGAATTATGGGCAGCCTTTTTGCGGGGGTGTGGAATCCGGGACATGGTTATAGCAGTTTTCCATTGCCACATTACAATCCCTTGGACTATCCAGCAGTTCCATTTATCAACCCATGGCCACAACTTCAATTCTCACAATGTAATTTTTTTGACACACACAAGACAGACCCTAAGGCAAACCCAAGAATAGAGTCTAAGTTTCAACCAATATATAGTCATGCTATATTTAATTCCACTATGTAGTTCAATTCCTTCATTCCTATTGCCAAATGTTAGGCATATCTAAAAACAGCGTTTAAGTTTCAACATGTATGTACACATAATATATCTGTTTGATTGAATGCAAAAAGTTAAAAGAATGGCTCCGTTTGTTGGGTGTGGCATAATTCAATGAACATTCTGATGAATCTGTAAGAGATGTCTATTTACTTTATGCAATGGGCATTATCATCCTCTAGGCGGCCTCCTGTGGCCAATTGGGTAGTGTAAACCCTTTTCTTTGCTTGGTAAATCTCGGAGAAATATGGTCTGCCCTTTACAGTTTACTGTGGTCTAGGGCAATCTTGGATCACATTCTTTAGATTTTAAATTTGGGTCATTCTCAAATATATACTTGTAATTACGCTACCATTTTTCTACATGGCTTACTGAGTTATAGGCTGCCTTATTGCAGTGAGGGGAATTTGAACCTGGTTCACCCTCTTACAAGTGTCCCCCACTATCGTTACAAAATCACTCCTTGGACTAGTAGGGATAACCCTTTTTCTGGTTACATAGAGGTAAGATAATTTTGCTTGTACGGGTAATGGAAGAAATCCCTGGACAGTCTGTAACATCAGGCACAATAGAATTAGTTAAAAGACAATAAACACACGCACACAAGGTCTTCAAGAGACAACCCTTTATTATTATCCTCTATTTTAAAAAAAATCTTGGTAAAACTAACAGATTCGACTCTTATCACTAATCTAATTTGGTACGTTTTTTCATTGTTCTACAATTAACTGTAATTGCATGTTACCCTGATTATATGGTTGTGTACCCCTTGCTGGAGGATTTCAATGCAGACAAGCTTTGAACTCTGGCATCATAGTAAGTGCTGGTTAGCATTTGAGTTTTGAGCCTCCAGCAAATAATAAAAAAATAAAAATGAAGGTTATTCCATTCACATTAAGTACTGAATGCCCAATTTTTTGTCTGAATTCTTGTTTTATTTCCGTTAAAAGTGAAGAGCACAGTGTTCCTTGCTGGTTTTGGTATATGTGTATAGCCTGGGGATGTGGTGATGGAGAGTTTAGGCTCACCCCATTTTTTTGGGTCATTGCAGCGAATGAACCTTACTGCAGTTACTGAGCGGTGTGCTGTAATGGAGAGACATGTAGAGGATTCACTTGCACTGCTTCCAATCATCGAAAATGCATTTAGCAAACACTGCTCTGTGATTGAAAATGCCAAGTTGAAGGTGGTTGATGTCGGGAGTGGAGCTGGACTTCCTGGGGTTATTCTTGCCATCGCTCGTCCAGGTAAGACAGTTGTTATTACTGTAGGAAATAAATTATGGTAAGTTGAACTACCTTTGAAATTGATGCCAGATCTGTATGAAGCATATTGGTACAATTGTGTCTAATTATCAGATATGCTTGTAGAACACAAGGAACAGGCTGTGCATAAATAATTTAAAATGTAAGAGTATCAACCTATTGGATTGGGCAGACTTGGTGATGGAGTGTACATATTCCATATGAACTATATGATCATTCTTTCATCGAAACTAAGACTTGTTGACGGAGTGTACATATTCCATATGAACTATATGATCATTGTTTCATCGAAACTATCTCTATTTTTTTTTTGTTTTTAACTAGAGAAAAAAAATGGCAGCAACTTGTATTGTTTTTGAACTCTGGCTCACACTCCTTAATTTTTAACACTTGCACCACAAAGGTGATGAATTTAGTCCTATATTATTAACGGTTTGTGCGTGGATCACATTTTCAAAACAAAACAGGACTAAAAAAAAATCACCACCCCAGAAGAAATTTAATGTCGATCCTTGGTTGTCTAAAACATCCTATATTGTCATTGATGTCAAAGGGGTTTTCGATGTTACAAAAGAATGCACGTTCATTGATGTCAAAAGAGTCATTAATAACAAAGGAGAATGCACAACAATCAGATTTAATATAATAACAGTGAATGTAATGGTCATTAAAAGGAGAATGCATAGGGATCAGATTTAATATAATAACAGTGAATGTCAGATTACAAAATGCACAGCATCAAAGATTTAATACAATAAGTGAACGTAAAAGGAGAATGCACAACAATTACAGTGAACAGATTTAATACAGTGATCAGTGATCAGATTTAATATAATAACTGTGAATATAAGGTAAAGCAATCGCATTGTATACCAGTGATATATTTATTCAATAAAGAGCAGTGATTCATCTATTAAAGGGCAGCTATTTATTTAAGCGACAACATTTAATTAGAGGGCCAAGAGAAATATTTTTTAGGCTCCCCATTTTGGCGTTCATGTTTGGGACAAGTCGTCCAAGTTAAAAAAGAATTCATTTTGGCACCCAAGGATTTTAAAAATGAAGGGTCGCCTCTTTTTAAAAAGATGTGTCCATTGAAAAGTCATATCCCTTTGTGAAGAGGTATCAAGGGGCTATAAAAGATAGATGAGAGGATGAAGAAAAGCAAGCAAGAGAAATGAATTTGATACATCATTGAAGAATGAGAAGTGTGAGTGAAAAGCAGATTTTTATGAAGGACAAATTTTATGGACAGATATTATTAAGAGAAGAAGAAGAGAAGCGGAATAACCATCATCTAGTTGAAGAAGCAACTACAGAAGGTGGACGTTTATTTTGTTGAGGTCGGTGCCTCACAAATTGGGGATTGGTGTCTCCAGTGGGTTGGTGCTCACGAATTGGCTGAGTTGGTGCTTGGCTTGAGGGATTGGTGTCTCCAGTAGGTTGGTGCCTACGAACATTTGTAAAACATTGAATTTTGGGCTGGATTTGGATGGTAGATCCAAGCAGTCTTATTTTGTGGTTTTTCCCGAGAGAGGGTTTTCCACGTAAATTTGGTGTTGCTCTATGTTATGTTATTTGAATGCTTTTGAATGCTTTAATTGTGGATATAAGTTTTAATAAGTAAAAGTTTATCTTATACTGATTCACCCCCCCTCAGTATAAGCATGTGCTTAACAATTGGTATCAGAGTAGGTTCCTTCGGATATAGTCTAACCACTAGAAGGTAGATCTTGGAAGCACACATGGCTAGTCATCATGTTCAAGAAGGTTTCTCCACAAACAAGGCTCCATTGTTCGACGGAACAAACTATGCATTTTGGAGCATAAGGATGCGAACATATCTAATGGCCCTGGGTTTTGATATCTGGCAAGCAGTAGTAACTGGATATATAACGCCACAAACTCCACCAACGGATACAACGGAAAGAAGGCTAGTGAAAATAATGCAAAAGCCATGAACGCAATTTTGTGTGGCTTATCAGAATCAAAATTTGTCAAAGTAATGCATTGCAATTCGGCAAAGGACATCTGGGATAAACTTCAGACCATCTATGAGGGTGACAACAAAGTAAGAAAGGCAAAGCTCCAAACTCATAGGAGACAATTTGAGAGCTTGAAAATGAAAGATGAAGAAAATGTTGCGGCATATCTTCTTCGTGTGGATGAGATTGTTAACACCATCAAAGGGCTTGGTGAAAAAGTTGAAGAATCTGTAATAATTCAAAAGGTACTAAGGTCTCTACCATTAAGATTTGATGCAAAAGTTTCTGCTATTGAAGAGATGAAAGACCTAGACCAGTTGAAAATGGACGAGTTACATGGAATTCTCACAGCCTATGAGATGAGGACAGAATCAGAGAAGCCATCAAAAAGGGAAGCAACCTTCAAAGCTTCAAAGAAAGGGAAAAATAAAGAGTCTGCATCAAGCAATGAAGAAGATGAGGAGGCCCTGTTCATCAGAAAGCTTAAAAAGGGATCCAACAAATACAAAGGTAAGCTACCTTTCAAGTGTTTCAATTGTGGTAAAATAGGACATTTTGCTGCTAAATGTCCACATAAGGATGATAGTGATGATGAGGAAAATCATAATGAGGAAAGGAATAAGAAGGAAAGCAAACCTCAATACAAGAAAAGCTTCAAACAAAATGAATATAAGAAAAAGTTTGGTAAGCACAAGAAAAGCTTCTATTCCAAAAAGGATAGTAGCTCAACTGAGGAAAGCGATGAGAGCATATCAGACAGTGACAGAGAAGAAACTTTGTTCATGACTATAGAAATAAAAAATGATGCCTCTACAAGTAAAGACACCTTGGAAGAGGAAGAAGATGTCGAAGATGAAGGAGAGGTAGATCTTGAAAGAACTCATTTGTGCTTTAGGTGAGATAAAAGTGCTTAAGAAAAAGAATCTGAAACAAAGATTACAGATTCAAAAATATGTAGAAGAAAATTGTGCTTTGGAAACAAAAATGTCACAAAGTCTAGAGGAATAAGAAAAAATGATCATTAACCTAAAGATACAACTTGAAGAGGCAAAGAGAACAGAGGAAGAGGTGAGGATTCAATTGAAGACAAAGGAAGAAGACTGTAAGAAGCTAGAATCTGAAATTGTTACCTTGAGGAAGGAATTGGAGAAGACAAATACTCAATTGAAAAGCAAATTAAAATTTGAAAAGAGCATTGAAGTTCTGGATGATATAATCAACCGCCAGAGGTCACCATTCATCAAGACTGGTCTTGGCTATGAGGAAAAACAAGAGGTTAGTAAGAAGAATCTGGATTCAAAAGCTAATGAGCTACCAAAGAAAGAAGATAAGTTTTCTCAAAAGATCAATCCTCCTAAAGAAGAAAACAAAGGTGAGAACCAGTGGCATGATGTTCCCATAAGAAATCATAGAAGATCATTCTTTCCAAAACAGTCTCATATGATCAGGAACCAAAGTTCATTTTATGGTTATTGCTTTGCGTGCAATGATTTTGGTCATAGAGCAATGGAGTGTAGGACACATGCAAGAAATAGGTATGCATGGGACAATGAAAAAGTACTTATGAAGTTTTAAGTAGAAACTATAACTCATTTGCCCCATTATCGAAATACAAAGAGAATAACATTGTATGTTATAATTGCAATAACTATGGACATATATCACGGTTCTATACGAAGTGTTGTTGTAGAACCCCCTAGACAGAACAAGAAATTGAATACTCCTGTGGTAAAGAAAAGAGAATTCACAAAAATTTGGAAATAGAAGCAAGAGGAAGTTAACCAGGGCAAGGAGAAATCTATGATTGTGCAAACAACATTTCATGCACAAGACGAAGGGTAGCAATGGTATATTGACAGTGGATGCTCAAGGCACATGATTGGGGACGAGAGCAAATTTCTCACCTTGAAGAAAATAAGTGAAGGCGCGGTAAAATTTGGAGATAATGCCACAGTACGTATTGGTACTCTGTGAATAGCTGGTTTTAACCAAAAGGTACCCTTAGCCTTGATAATGGAAAAACAAAAACAGAAAATGTATTGTATTGTATGTTGAAGGCTTAAAGCATAACCTTCTAAGTGTCAGTCAAATGTGTGATGAAGGACGCACTCTCACGATCCTTAGAATCTCAAATTTTATGCTCAAGGTTGTGAAATCAGGAAAACAGACAGTGACCGAAAAATTAGTTGCAGATGCAAACAAAACAACAAAAACCTATACATACTTAGTGAAGTTAAGGGAGAGAAATGTTACATGAGTCAAATTGATGAAAGTTGGCTATGGCATAGAAGGATGGGCCATATGAATTTCAATAATCTAGTGAAAATCAGCACTAGACAAGCCGTAAGAGATATGTCGAAGATTACAAAACCATCAAACATTCTTTGCAAGCAGTGTCAACATGGGAAACAGACAAGAGCAAGTTTCAAATCAAAGGAGTACTCAACAACTAAGCCATTGGAACTAATCCATACAAACCTTTGTGGGCCTACAAGAACGCAAAGCATACAAGGTGAAAGTTATTTCATGTTGCTCATTGATGATTATTCTAGAATGACATGGGTCACTTTTCTAAAAGAAAAATCTGAGGCGTTCGAGAAGTTTAAAGCTTTTAAAGCCTTGGTGGAAAATGAAACAAATTTAAAGATCAAGTGCTTGAGATCAGATCGAGGAGGTGAGTTCCTCTCAAATGAATTCAATGACTTTTGTGAGCAGCATGGAATAAAAAGGCATCTCTCAGCTGCAAGGACTCCACAACAAAATGGAGTTGTAGAAAGAAAGAATCGAACTGTTCAAGAAATGGCTAGAACAATGTTAAATGAATCTAAGCTATCAGACATGTTTTGGAGAGAAGCAATTAACACCACAGTCTACATTTTGAACAGAGGACAAATCAGAGTAAACAATAGCAAAACCCCTTATGAGTTATGGAAGGGTAGACCAACATCAGTCAAATATTTCAAAGTGTTTGGGTGCAAATGCTTCATTAAGAGAGATGAAGAAGACTTGGGAAAGTTCGACTCAAGAGTTGATGAAGGTATTTTTCTTGGATATTCCTCAAAAAGTAAAGCTTATAGATGTTATAATAAAAGGCTGCAAACAATCGTAGAAAGTGCCAGTGTAAAGATGGATGAAACAAGGCCTCAAAAAGTAAGCACAAACAAATGATCATTCAGAGGGACCAAACTTCAAAGAAGAAGAAGAAGTAGAAAAACAAGAAGTGGAACGGAAAGATACTAAGGCACCATCAAGATTTGTCCAGAAAAATCATGCAGAAAGTCTAATTCTTGGTGATAAGGATGTTGGAGTACAAACTAGAAGAAGAATAGTAAGTACATCTGAACAAGTAAACTTCTCTTTGTTATCCAAAATAGAGCCCAATTTTTTTGCAGAAGCTAGCAATGACAAGCATTGGATTGATGCTATGGAAGAAGAATTGAATCAAATTGAAAAGAATGAGACATGGGAACTCGTTCCTAGACCAAAAGACAAGAATGTAATTGGTACCAAGTGGGTGTTCAAGAATAAGTTGAATGAAGATGGCCAAGTAACAAGAAATAAAGCAAGGTTGGTTTGCAAGGGGTATGCTCAAGTGGAAGGTATTGATTTTGAAGAAACCTTTGCCCCTGTTGCAAGATTAGAAGCCATTAGAATGTTTCTGGCATATGTTGTTTTTAAGAACTTCAAAGTTTATCAAATGGATGTGAAATCTGCTTTTCTAAATGGCAAGTTAGAGAAGAAGTATATATTGAACAACCAAAAGGTTTCCTTCTATCAGAAAACAAGGACTATGTGTGCAGATTGAAGAAGGCACTATATGGGCTAAAGCAACCCCCAGAGCCTGGTATTCAAGGCTTGATAAATATCTACAAGAACAAGGTTTCAAAAGGGGGGTTGTTGATAGTAATCTCTATATCAAGATTGAAGGTGAAAATCAGTTGATTGTTGTAGTATATGTTGATGATATCATCTTTGGAGGAGATGGTAAGCGAATGTCTCAAGAGTTTGCGAAAGATATGCAAAAAAATTTGAAATGTCCATGTTGCGTGAGTTGTCATTTTTCCTTGGTTTGCAAATTTCTCAATCTAACAAAGGAATATTTATCTCCCAAACCAAGTATATAAAGGAGATGTTGAAGAAGTTCAAAATGGAAGACTGTGCACCTGTTAGCACACCCATGGTTACAGGATGCAAGTTAAGTAAAGATGATGAATCTCCTGAAATGAATCAGACACTTTATAGATCCATGATTGGCAGTTTGTTATACATTATGGGATCAAGACCAAACACAATGCAAGTTATAGGCTTAGTAGCACGTTTTCAAGCAGCCCCAAAAGAAACACATGTGCAAGCGGTGAAAAGGATATCCAAGTATCTAAAAGGCACTTTGGACTATGGCTTGTGGTATCCAAGAGGTGAATATTTCACACTAACAGCATACACAGATGCAGATTGGGCAGGAAGTGTTGATGATAGAAAGAGTACAAGTGGAGGAGCATTCTTTCTTGGCAAAAATCTAGTGTCATGGCTAAGCAAAAAGCAGCCTTTAGTTTCTTTATCTACGACTGAAGCAGAATACATAGCAGCAGTGTCTTGTTGTACACAAGTCCTTTGGATGAAGCAAACGTTGAAAGATTTTAAGATAGAATATGAACATCCAATCTCAATACTCTGTGATAACACTAGTGCAATAAACATTTTGAAGAATCCAGTTATGCACTCTAGAACAAAACACATTCCAATCAAGTATCACTTCTTGAGAGAAAGGTTGCAGATCGGCAAGTAAAGATGGAGTACATTGCCACAAAAGAACATATAACAAATATCTTCACAAAGCCCCTCCCAAAAGAAACTTTTGAGTTTCTAAGGCAAAAATTGGGAGTGATCCATTCTTCATCTAGTCATTAAAACCATCAGGAGAAACATAGATTAAGGGGGAGCTAATCATTGCATTATTCAGCTCCATGGATATTTTGGTGATATACTTGTGATTATATTGAATATCCCTTTGCCATTGATGTCAAAGGGGGAGAGTTAAAGAAAGGGGGAGCAGTACAACAAGAGGAAAAAGTCTAGAAAGAGGTAGTATTTTGGTTGGAAATAATTATTTCTTTGTAGGGTTGCCATTAATGACAAAGGGGGAGATTATTGGAAATATTTTCATTAATGTCAAAGGGGGAGCAGTACAAGAATGCAGGAAGAAATTCAGAAAGAGGGAGTAGTTCTAGTTGGATATGATTATTTCTTATAGGGTTGCCATCAATGACAAAGGGGGAGATCATTGGAAATTTTATAAAGGAGAATGTCATTGATGTCAAAAGAGTCATTAATAACAAATGAGAATGCACAAAGATCAAATTTAATATAATAACAGTGAATGTAATGGTCATTAAAAGGAGAATACACAACGATCATATTTAATATAATAACTGTGAATGTAATGGTCATTAAAAGGAGAATGCACAGCGACCATATTTAATACAATAACAGTGAATGTAAAAGGAGAAAGCACAACAATTACAGTGATCAGATTTAATATAATAAGTGTGAATATAGTGTACAACAATCACATTGTATACCAGTGATTTATTTATTCAATTAAGAGCAATGATTCATCTATTAAAGGGAAACTATTTATTTAAGGGACAACATTTAATTAGAGGGACCAAGAGAAATATTTTTTAGGCCCCCCATTTTGGTGCTCATGTTTGGGACAAGTAGTCCAAGTTAAAAAGAATTCATTTTGGCGCCCAAGGGTTTTAAAAATGAAGGGTCGTCTCTTTTTAAAAAGATATGTCCATTGAACAGTCATATCTCTTCGTGAAGAGGTATCAAGGGGCTATAAAAGATGGATGAGAGAATAAAGAAAAGAAAGAAAGTGAAATGAATTTGATACATCATTGAAGAATAAGAAGTGTGAGTGAAGAGCAGATTTTTACGAAGGACCAAATTTACCTCGTACCTACATCATTGAATAGGTAATGGCATTGAAGTGCATGGACCAAATTCTATAAAGGCTTTGCTTGAGAAAGTGATTCAATGGGAGAAAAAATTCAATTCCATTCTTGAGGCTAGAAAGAAAATTTGGGAGAAAACAAGGATACTTAACAAGAAGAAAAATAATAAGATTTTAAAGGCAATAATTGGCATACCCCCGTTCACATGTGCTAGATGTTATTATAAATAATTGATAATAAAGTGATTTATTTTGTGATGAATATCTATTTTACTTCATAACTAAATAATTTATTGTTGTGCTTATTTGTTATCTACCTAATAGTTCTGCGCAAACTTATCAAAGCTCACAAATAGAATAATCACACACCGGCATATCACTTAAGAAGGTAGTTCAAGCACTCGCTTGAGGCATATAGAGAGATCATTAAGCCCCCTTTTATGAGAAAGATACATGAAGATCATCATTACACTACTTCTTAAACCCCAACATAAAGAATCAAGCATTACTTAAAAGTTTAAAACATTCAACACATAAACAATTACTCATGTTTACCACAAAGGTCTGATACATTTATCCAAGATACAAGTTTTCTTTACATGGGAGCATGAGCACGAGCGTGTCTCTTCTGCCATGACCGACACCCGAAGCACGAAGCAAAATCCAGAATGTTACAAGGCTGGGATTTGCAGATAGCACCCAAAACACATGATCCTAGGTTTTGAAAAGCACAAAGCACGAGGTAGGTGCAGGACTTGCAGGGTTTTGCATGGCACTAAACACAATGCAGGCAAGGTTCTCAACTGAACAGAGAAGATGCAGGGGGCAACAAAGTAGACACAGTGATGAGAGCAGGCATAGTGAACAAGCAAGTATCAAACCCCAGCCCCCTGCATCAATCAATTACGTTTTATTATATAGAAGTCAACATTTCAGCGTGAGGGACACAGGGAATAGCAACACAAAAGTGTAAGAAAAAAGAAAAATACTTGACATTCTGGCAACATGGACTAAAATATTTTATTAAAATACCAAGAAAGGGATTTTAATTTGGGTGGTCTCCAATTGGGGAAAAACTTATTATGAAGTGGTACATGCCAGGAGCCGGGCAATTATCAGAACACAAGGTCAAAAATCAGCAGACTCCTCTTTTTAGCAGAATAACTCAATCTCAGTTATCTATTCCAGTGGAGGTTATGACGGGCAAAATAACTCAATCTCAGATATCTATTCCAGAAGAGTTTATGACAAGCAAAACAACTCAATCTCGGATATCTATTCCAGTGGAGTTTATAACAGGACATCAAATGGTTCCTGCATATGCATGCACGAATCTGTACCTGGAAGGGATGGTTAGAGCATGCAGGTTATGTGAAGGACAAAATTATATATACCCACAAATGGAGCTTACATCCAATGCCACCTCTTCTCAGTCAGAGGTAACTCTCTTAGAAGCAAATGCAAAACCAATCTACGTCAATGCAAAACAATACCGGGATATGATAAGCTCCGGCAAGCTCGGGCAAGTTTAGAGGTTATGAAGAAGCATAAAAAAGACAGAAAAAAAAAAGCTACAGTCACATAAGAAAAGACAATGTGATTTTAGAATACTTAGCTAATAATGTTTGCCATAAAGTAACAGTGTGTTACATGAGATATTTGGCTACTAGTTAGGATTTCTTATAAAGCCAAAATCTTGGCTATTTGTTAGCCTGGTCTTCCGTAGGTTTATTTGAGGTTATTTAAGCTTGTTGTTGGTAGTGATAAGGATATCTTCCTTTTTTGTAGCTTGTACTTAGGCTCTTTAATAGCCACTCAATAATGTGATTGTCACGGCTTGGTGAAATATCAGAGCCAAACTTGTGAGAGCTGGGTGAATGCTGAAATATTATAGAGTTTTCTAGATCTTTTGGTAAGCCTGGAGGGCAAGAGGAGTTAGATAGAAAGCTAGTAAGGCAAAGTTGTTATTTTTAAAAAATGTTTGCCGTTGTGAAGTTCATTGCTGTGATCAGATCAGATCATAGGCGTGGAGGAGGGAGGCACATCTATTGTTCTCATTGCTGAGCATTACAGGAAGCAGCATTCAAATACTTTTGATTTTGCTGAAGCATTACTGATATATGCATAGTACGTGGTTGTCTGGAAGAGGATGTTGCCTGGGCTCCATTTTTTGCTTGTTGGTTGCTGGTATTCCCGTGCTGGGCACTGATTTTCTGTGCCGCAGGTTTTCTGAAATAAGAACCACTGTTGAAAGGAGTTTGGCGCTCGTGTTTTGCCTGAAGTATTTATGCTGAAATTGGCCTGGAGGTATATTAATTGCTGTTAATAACCAGAAAACTGAGAGGCACACCAGTTGAGGCACAGCCCAAGAAAGAGCTGAAGGAGCTGGTGTTGACGGTACCATTGGGAAGTGCAGAAGTGCCTGGTTTCCATTTGCCGAGTGACTGCCAGAAGGGCACCATCCTTTGTTGCTATGTGAAGAAATTTGCTAAGGTAAAGAGGTGCCTCATTGCAGACCATTGCTTTGCTAAATTTTTTCATAAATTTAAGCTGAAGTTCTTGTTTTATGAAAATTTAGGGCATTAGATGTTTAAATATTTTTTATGTTTTTTAAAAGTTTATTAAATTAAACTTTAGAAACTTTTAAAATAATCGCCTAAAGTGCCTGAAAAAGACTAGTTAAATCCGTATTTGACAAACGGAATGGTATCTAGGTCTAAAAATTTGCAGGGTAGTCTAGTTAAGGGAAACAAAAACAGTGGTGAAGATTTTTTTGTCAAAAGTCATCCAGGTTTTTGTAAACAATTTTTTTAGTGATTAAAGAGGTCAAGGTTGTAAGGAAATGGTCGGAATTCAGCATCTGTTGTTGCTTGATACACAAAAATTTAACCGGCAAAAACTATAGCTTGTGGAGTCATAAAATACTTATGATATGTGAGTCATAAAAACTACAGGTTGTAAGGAAATGGTTGGAAAATACTTATGGATTGTATAAGACAAAGAACAATGACCTGCAAATAATGCTGACAACTATGATAAGAGTGCATAGGGAAGCATTAATGTTGTTGAAACTGCCTGTTGCTGATAATCTAGTGCATGAGGTTAGGAATGCTACTATAGCATCTAGGTTGTGGAAAGATTAACTACAAAATGTCAAGCATCCGAAGCCATTCAAAATACAATGGATGATCTGGAAGGAGGTTTTATATTTGAAGAATTTGTTATTTTCCACTAAGCTGCAGGAAGGGGGTTCTATTTCAGAGTATTTATGACATCTAAAGGATCTCTGTGATCATCCAGAAGCCATTGAAAAGACAATGGATGATCAGGTCCTCAGGATAAGGTGGCATTGGTATTGCACAATTTGCCTGTATCCTATGATTCATTTGTCGAGTCACCACACTTGATAGCAGAGACACAAACTTTTGACTTTGACAAGTTGTCCACACTTCTCATGTAGAAAGAGTGGAGTCAAAATCGGTAATAGCCTCAACCTCAGTTGTTATAGGGAGTGCATTCTGTTAGGTTATATTACCTAGTTAATTCATCATTAGGTTATATTTTAATAATGTAATAAGTTAAAGTAATTAATTTTTATTACTTTAACTTAAGTTGCTAGTTGTCGTTAGTTGTTAACTTAGTGATAATGGTTTATCCCTATGTTTGTGGGAAGTTTCTAGCTTGTGTGCTCCCGAATATTTCCCGGTAGTAGCTTCTAGTGGCAGTTAGGGGCAATATGCTATTTCTGCATATTCCTCAGTATAGGTTGATTCGATCCATTTTTCATGGACTGGATAGAGGCTGTGCAATGCCTATATACATTGCAACTCTCTCCATTGTTTGTACTAATTATTTTTGCATATCAATAAAACTGCCAGGCTCCGCCCTGTTTGTGCCATAACACATTCAGTGCATGGTTCAAGGGCAAGGAAAGATAGTTGAATGCAAGCATTTCATTGAAAGGGACCTCCAAAAGCAATGCCATATTCAAAGAAGTCCAAATGGAAGTGTTTTTACTTCGAGGAATCTGGTCACTTCAAGAAGGATTTTTGAAAGTGACAACAAGATGTGGCAAGTGCATTAAAGAAATCTCGGTTTTGCCAACATTACTAAAGGGGGCGAAGGAGATAAAGAGGAGACATCAAGTGACTTTGCCTTTGTAGCATCCCAAGACCAGCCCACAGAGTCACAAATCCGGTATTTCGACTTAGGAGCATCACGACACTATATGTGTCATTTAGTATGGTATTTGAATTTTGTTGAGGACAATACTATTAAAGAATCTATTTCCTTGGGTGATGGTTGGTCTCATTTTGTTAGAGGATGTGCTGATGCTCAAATTACATTAAACAATGTTTTAGATATACATTTGGGATGTTAGGCATGTACTTGATATGAACAAGAACCTACTATCTATTAGCATGATCACCAAATACAAATGTCTTGTTGTAATGTAATGTCCCCTTTTTAGACAAGTTAGGAAATGAAGAAATACTTGTCAAAATCAAGTAGAGAATGGATAAACCCTTTTGCATCAACCTAAAATATCCCAATGTCAGCTATTTCGAACCCAAATGGGATAGATTGGAAGAAAACAATTGGAATTTAATCACATTCAAATCAGGTTTTACACAGCTGGAAAATAATTTAAATCAAACCCCAGACTGCTGCAACTTCTAAAATTATTTCCCGCTTAACTAACCAGCAAAAGCCTTCAAACTTTGGATTCCGGTGCAATAAAATATGGGAAATATGATCATGCAATCCACTTCCACCCAGCTATAAGAAAAGTATTAGATTTGTGTAAAAGGCTGGTCGCCCAGGGCATACAATACTGCTGCTCACTAAATAAATAATTCCAGCTTCTATACTCGTCCAAAATTCGCCAAATTATATGCATGCACTCACCAAAAATATGAGAAACCAGATCTGAACTAGTGAAATTTGTGCACTAGAAATGTTGGAATCCGACCTTCACACAGCTGACTAGGGCATAAAAAATACAGCAGTATATTAAATGTCAAATCAGCACCAAAACACATTAGATCCAATTTGCTAGGGCATGGAAATATCACCAAAAATACCACACACCAATTCGCTACCATAAAAAGAATAAATCATTGCACAATAATCAGATTTCACCCTCACAAGTCGCTAGAGCTTCCCATGCAAATCACCACAATATGGAAATTTCAAGCTTGCATAATATTTACCAACCAACTCCCAAACCAAGCATTGAGTTAGGAAGAAATATAGACCAACATCAAGCACAAAAATCCTTCAATGAATCTTCAAAATCAGATCTACTTCTATTCCAAATCGAATGAGAGAGAGAGCACCATGAAAAGCTAGGGCATACATCCCATTTCTCCAAGCATGGAGAGACATAAATGATCAAATCAACATCCCCAAATGATGGCCATACAACCTCCTTTTATAACATAAGGGGTGCACATTCAAATGGCCGACCTTTTCCCTTTTGGAGGGAAAACTAATAAAACTTAATTAAAATATTAAAAGACTAACTTTATGTGCACTTTATTATTTTCTAATTAAATAATAAAAAGTAACTAACGTATGTGCACATTTTAAACTAACTAGAGACTCCCACTTGTAGTGCTAGGCATGCCAAGGGGTTACAATGCAAATAACAGACAACAAACATCTCCAAAACAATCCCCTAACTTCATCCTTGAACCCACGGGAAGAGAAAATGGGTTGAAGGTCTTCAATTCTTCGTCTTCGTAAATGTCCTAGAAAAGGGGACATTACATGTAAAGTTTCAAGGAAACAAACAATGATAAGAAAGTAATTGCTGTTGGTATTAGGGAAAGGGGTCTATACAAGCTAATAGATCCAAAGACAACAGAATGACATGCACTAGCTTCAGTTGAAAACACTAGTATTCTTTGGCATGAAAGGTATAGTCACCTGAGTTACCAATAACTAAATACGTGAGTCAAGACTAATATGGTGAATGGGCTTGCGACTATTCAAAAAAGTCATAATGTCTGCGTAGGGTGTTAGTTAGCTAAGCAAATTAGACATCCGTTTGCTACTAGCAAGGTGTGGAGGGCCTTAGGGGTATTGTACCTAGTACATGTGGATTTGCATGGTCCATTGAAAACCCCTATGGTATCTAGAGCTCATTATTTTTTGTTGATTGTTGATGATTTTTATAGAAAAATGTGGGTGTAATTCCTAAATAGTAAATTGGATTGCTTTTCTAACTTTGTCGCATGGAAAGCTTTTGTTGAAAAATAGTCAAGTAAACAAGTCAAAGCTTTAAGGTTTGACAATGGAGGCATGTCCATCTCAAAAAAGCTCAAAAAAAATTGCAAGTTGGAAGCTATACACAGACAATATGCTATTCCTTACACTCCATAACAAAATTGTCGTGGAAAGGAGAAACATGACAATTATGGAAATGTCATGTTCCATGGTGCAAAGCCGGAATGTACTGTTTCGGTACTTGGCAGAAGCTATTAATATTGATGTGTGCATTCTCAATAGAAGTCCATGTAAAGCTCTACAGAACATCACTCTCGAAGAAGCATGGTAAAGTAGAACACTTGATGTAAGTGATTTTTGAATTTCCGACTGTATTGCTTTTGCATTTTTTCCTAAAAAAAGGAGTGGTCTAGATGTTTAAAGTAAAACATACATGTTTGTTTTCTATATTGAGTAGTCTAAAGCATATAGATTATTAGATATTTTTAAAAACAAATAGAGATGTTACAATAGATGAGAAAATTTTATTTTTCTCATGTGATGATTTGGTTATTCCTACTTTTATGATAGTACAAAAAACAACCTAGGGTTTTACCAATCGGAGTAGAGTGCTCAACTAAATTCACGTGCAGATCAAGGAAAAAAGCAAAAGAGAGGCCAAGACAAATTGGTAACAACAAAGAACATGAGAACAAAATCATGCAATGATAAAAAAGAAACAAAAGTTAGTGATGTGACACATTCCTTGCAGTAGGGGTCTCGTAGGAAAGATTCAGGAT
Organism: Taxus chinensis; assembly: GCA_019776745.2. NCBI lineage: Eukaryota > Viridiplantae > Streptophyta > Pinopsida > Cupressales > Taxaceae > Taxus > Taxus chinensis. The sequence goes on from CM034151.1 coordinate 295,429,155, forward strand.
GGAAAGGAAACATACATCCCCACAAAACCCTAGTCATTTGGTCACCGAAGCTATATGTGCAAGAGTTGATGAGCCTTAAAGAGAGGCTTAAGAACATAGAAGCAAGGGGAAAACTGAAATATCTTAAATTAAAGCAAACAAATATTGGAGGAAGATCACATGCTCAAAGCACGACTAGCAAAATTGCAAAAGCTCGAGGACAACATGAATGACATGCCTTCAAACAAACAATTCACTCTCTAACAAGTGCCGAGGGGGTGAAAGACCGAGCACAACACTATTAAAGAACTGCAAAAAACATTTCAAAATGTGGAAGCGAGAGAGAATGATTTGAGAAATCAGTAAGAAGTAGCTACGACATGGGCGTAAGTGGTAAAAGTCCTACTAGATAAACAAAAAGAACTAATAGAAAAGCAAATCAAGAGTCAAATGATAGAGAGAAGAGAATAATATTTAGACAACAAACATAATCATTAAAGGTTATGGAGAAGGGGAGGACTCAATCAACTTAACAAGGGATTTTCTCAAAGACTAGTTGCAATGGAAAGGTAAAATTTGATAGGATTGAAAGGTAAGGGGAGGAGGAAGAGATAGGCATATACATGTTGCAATGGTGAATCTTGAGGATAAGACATGAGTGTTAAGAAATAAATGCTTGATGAGAGGATCAACATTTAACTTGAATGAAGACCTGACCTTTTTGCAGCTAGAAGAGAGAAAGAAGGAATGGGGAAAGTGAAGGCAACAAGAAACGAAGGAAAGTGGGAAAGCCTATATCACAATGAACAAACTTGAAACAAAAAGGGAGTAAGGCCCACATAAGAGCATCTCACGTTGGTAAGTTGGACTTACAAAGGCTACCCTTGGATTTGAGGACTTGGGTTAGGGCCTATAGCTAGAGATATAGATATAATCATTCTTATAGAAACACATGAACACGATGACTGCAATAGTCTAGATTTTGAAGGATATAGTAAAATAGTGGTATGGAATAAGGCAACAAAAGATGGAAAATGGGGTAATATAGGTGTTAATAAAAGAATTTCGGGGCAAAACTATCAAAATAGAGAATCAAAACGTAAATAAACATTGTATATGAATCAAAATCATAGAAAATGGCAACAGTTAGCATGGTTGCATGCTACATTGCTCTTGAAAATTCCAAATCTTATAAGAAGCATGATTTAGACCTCAAAGACTCATATTCGTCTCAAAAGAGGGACATTTCAATTTACAATAAGCTAGGGGAGATAATGCTAGTGGGGGGTTTCTATTCTAGGACAAAAAATAAGAAGGCCAACATATTAAGAAACAATGAGGACTTAAGTACCAATCCTTTATGGCTAGAAGAAGAAAATCAACAATGGACGAGAATTTCAGAGGAGGAGCATGGGACTATCACACATTTTGAGGTAAAGTTACTAAGTTTGTGTAACATATACAGTTTGATCATTTGCAATGGTAATTAGTAAATGGCATAAGTTATGGAACTACATATGCAAAACCCTCAACGGACAAAGTGTAATAGACTATGTTATATGTTCACAAAGATATATATCTAGAATGGTAGAGATGGAAGAAGAGGAGTTCTTGATGGAGCTTAATTCAATTCACGACCCAATATATATAAAATTTCAAATGTGAGGAAGTATGTAACAAGACCCGAGCACAATTGTGCTCGATTGCAAACCTGGTAGCTTAAGTGACAATTTTGAAAGCCTTCAAAGTGTTTTTCGGAGCTAGGAAGACTTGCCGCCTATTTTTAGATTGGTAAACTTCTAGGTCACGAACAAAGCTTTCCTTAAAGATATTATAGTCCACATTAAAAGCATACCTAAAACAATTATGTGCACTTCAATTTGGTTTGTGCCATCTGATTAACACCCCTTGAGGTAGTGCGTGACACTGAGGACTTAGACTTTGGTTGATCTTCACCAACCTCCACACCATCACTCCAACATATTGGCGCCGCATGACACCAAGGACTCAAACATTGGTTGATCTTCACAAATCTCCATGTCATCACTCCAACATATTGGTGCTTCCCTAGGCATCACTCAGCTTGATTGGATCACCCAAGTTGAGGCTGAGCACTATGACACATTGTGCCTTCTGCACAATGCCGCACATGCTCATGCAGTTCCAAGCAACTTGTGCATCACTGTGACATCACACCTATGAGTACACACATGGGGTAACCTTGCTTGCTTCCGTAGTGCCTTGCAACATATTGTACCTTAGTCTGGCTCTTCGTAGGTTAATCAACACTGCGGCATTTGTAGAGATCATATGCATCCTTGCGCGCTTCTGCAATGGTAAGATGCATCTTGTAAAGCATTATCTCACATCAGTGCACACATCTTGCAGTATTGGCATCTTTTACAACGTTGGACATTACTTCTTGCAGTATTCATAGCTTTTTGTAATGCTGCACACTTGCTTCCTAACACTCGCATCTTTTGCAATTATGTGCAAGGATACCACAACTCGTAGCTCCTATAGTCATGTGCCAACCCGACTCACAACACTTGCAATTTTGGAAATTTTGTGCATTGCTTCTCATAGCCTTGCAACACTCTTGCATGCTTACATCTTGCTTCTCAACATACCACGTGTCTTCACAATGTTGCATAGAGCCTTTGCGATCCGAGACCACTTGTTAGCATCCTACTGCCAGACGACATGCCATGCAACACTCTTCACACATACACCTTGTTAGAGCACATGTTAGCGTAACACACATTAGAAGTTCAACCACTACATCTGCAAGAATTCCAACCATGATTTAGGCAGATGATGAACTGCTCTTGTAATCATCCTCTTTTGTAACCATCGTCTATTGTAATTGATTTCTTGTAATGCTATATGCTGTAATGCTTCCAATATCTGAAGGCATCAATTTGGAATCAACAATGTTCCCAACATATCTCTAAACACTTGCATGCTTCACATGTCTGGGATTAGTCGGCCATCTCTCCCACATGTTAGCATGCTCTAAGTATTTGACATTTGAATGGTCCTTTTCTACTCTAGACAAAATAGTTAAGGGTATCACCCCCCTTCCTGATCACAAAAGCTTTCTTTCCTTGTCGTCATGGTCATTTGTAGTCTAGGAAAATTAGTAAGGAGGCATTCCCTTTCTAATCACAGGAGCCAACTCTCCCAATCTTATTGGACATTTTATGCATATGTACTCTATCCTATTCTTTCATCCTTTACTTGATCATAGGAGATTGCTCTTTTTGTCTTCCCGAGACATTCCCCTTTTGATCATAGGAGCCAATTCTCATAGTATTATTGCACATTGTATGCATATGTACTCTATCCTATTCTTTCATTTAAATAGAAGTGGCACTATTTTGCCAATCCCTTTTTTTTGAATATGTAATTAGGCATCTTGTATTATATTCATTACATGCTCTACAATCTGCATCTTTATTTGAACAAATCTGTCTAGTTTAAATAGTTGTACCATTGCCCTCTACACGATCTCTTGGGCTCGGTGCGGATCACAACAAGATGAATATATCTTGGTTAGTCAAACAAACCACTAACTAAAGGGATCATCTTCTTAAAAGAGAAAAATTTCTGTAGGGTGGCTTTGATTAACTTTTGGAAGAGAGAAGACAAGAGGGCATCCGACATGTGTATATATTCCACTAAGAGTGAGATGCTAATGCACATAATTCAAGAAGCTTTAAGAACATGCATAAGAGCTAAACCTAAAAAGAAGGAAAAAACAACTTAATGACAAACCCTTGGATATTGGTATGATGAAGAATGTAAGGCACTGAGAAGAACATTAAAGGAGCCAATGAGTGAAATGAAAAGCAATGGAAAAGTGTATGAAGAAATGGCAAGAACAAAAAAGAAGAGGATACAAGAACAAGAAAGAAAAAGCCGATATACATAGAGAAGTGTGACCCTTTTTTTTTTGGAGGGAGCAAAAGGAAAAACTTAAACAGAAGGAAACATTACAACAAGTTAGTGTTTGGAGTATTTAGAACAATTTTATGAGCTTGAAAAGGAAAAAGATGCACCTCCTACAATCAATGTCGGAGAAATTTTCACAACTAAAGACATCATGCAAGGGATTAAGAAACTAGCAATAGGTAAGGCTCAAGACATAGACAATTTGCAAGCAGAACATCTAAAATGGGGAGCAAAAATTTTAGTGCCTTATATCATAGACATATTCAATGGGGTCATTCAAAATGGATTCCTGACAAAGTGGACATCTAGCCTAACCATACCTTTAAGATTGGAGATGTAAATAATCCTTCAAACTACGGAATTATTATGGTCAATCACCTCTTTGCAAAGCTTTTTGGGAGCATGATAACTTGGGATTAGCAATTGGGTTGAAGAAAAAGGAAAGAGGGTAAAGGGAAAAGTAGGTTTTAGACCAAAGTATTCAACAATAGATCATTATGTCACACTTTGACACTTAGATGAAAAGGTTTAGGATAACAAGGTGAAGTCTTTAGCTGTGTTGTCACCTAGAAGTTGCACCCTGATAGAGAATGGTGTGTGTACTCTCTCTCCTATTGACAAAATTGGAACACCTCAAGGCTATGGGTAACCTATGTATGAGGCAAACCTTCAGAGAGAGCTATTTCCCTTGTGAAACACCCAAAAAACGAAAACTTTGACAAGGAAAAGGGAAAGGGAATGCAAGAAATGGTAAGTAAGGGTGATACGCCAATAATTTGATACTTGCATGCAACTCTGCACACAGAGAATTTAAAGTTTCACATACCTGCACAACTCTAAATTATTTTGCAAAATTAATTAAAGGGTTTAGGTGAAGCACATACAATATTCTATAGCAAACACAATGAACAATATGAAAACAACGATATGAGAGGGCAAAAACGAAACTTTTTATTTAGAGGCGCAAGTACAATAGCTGAAGATGCCTAAGAAAATCAGCTGCTCAAGTATGTTTTTTTTAACAGTAGAAAATCAGCCTATATCATAAGAGAAGACTGCTGTTTTTCCTAAAATAGACTGCCCCTATTATTTATTTATTTATTCTCCTATTATCCTTTCATGGTGTCAACTATAGGAACAACAATTTATTTATTAAATTCCCCTTGTCCAACCTTGGCGCCCACTTCTAAAATAACAGTTCTATTTTTAATTAATCTCACTTCTCCAACTTTGGCGCATGGGGACAGAATATGGACTTTATTTATTTTATTTCATCCTATTCTTGGCTCAGTCAACTTGTAGTTTGATTCATGCAAGGTCTTTTGTTTTATTTATTTAATTCCATGCACCCCCTTGCCTGAAATAGGAATTAATAAAGATAGAACAACAATTCTATTTTTAACTAATTCCATGCATGCATCTCTCTTCTTTGCGCCAAAAATAGGAGGTTATTTTATTCCTTTTTCTATTTCCATGCACCTCTCCCTTCTTTCGTGCCAACTCTCAAATTAGAACAACTTTCCTTTTATTTATTTATTCGTTCATGCATGCACCTTTATTTTTATTTCTTTCCATGCATCTATTCTTTGGCGCCAACCTTAGAAGGTGGTGGAAATATGGTAACATTTTGGCGACATGACGGGATTGTTTGCCTGCTAAACAAGGAGATCAATAGCCTTCTGCATTCATTGAGCTATGGAGTCACATACCTCAGTCAACAATTGGTTCACATGAGTTTGGAAAACTTGTATCCTCTGAATCAATACAACTGAAATACCCTCCAACAAAAGGAAAACATGTGCATGCAAGAACTTCTTGAAAAGACAACTAGGAAAACTGGAAAAACAATGTGCATGCAAGCACTTATTATGCAAGAAACAAACCTAAACTACTCCTAATCTAAACAAAGAGAAAGGAAATCTAAACAAAACCGCATACTGGTTGGGAGAAATAACTTCCTTTTCTTAGAAAGTGCTGCCATGGGATCGATTTTGCAATTAGATCACATGGTGAAAGTGTAGACATGGTTTGCACCATTGATTTGCTCAAAATATCAGTCCAGAAAAGAATAAACACCACTGTAGGATCTGTACTTTGTTTTTGTAGATGTTGGGGCTTATATTTGACAATTTGAAGCTCTTTCGTATGCTCTGAATTAAGCACAATTGATGACAACTCCTTCTGTGGCTCTAGGCTCGATAAATACCTGATTGGACATGGTATTCTCATAGCTGATAAACTGATTTTTCTGATCTGCCCCTCTTCTTTGTGTGTAATATCATCATTTGGAGTACTTGAGGCACTTTCGTGATCATATTGGATGTCTGGAGACTGATCTGAAACTTCATCTACTTCATCCTTTGTAAACAACCTCATATATGACTCTTTCTCAAGCTAAAAGATGTAATAACAAGAGATTCTTTATTGAAGAAGATAGATGATGGATTTGGAATACTTACAATTTCAATTGGCTCTTCCTCATCATTAGAATCTTCTAATTCTGATAAAATCTCATCCTCTTTATTGTTCATGCTTGAGGAAAACTCCTTTTGAATTTGAATTTCTTTGTTGATTTTCTTCTCAACTTTCATTGAATTATTTCCTTCACTAGAAGATGATATAGGCTCATAAACATTCATTTGCTCCTTATAAACATTATCTTTACGTTGAATGTCAAGAGATCTGAGATTTTTTTTTTCTAACCTTTGCTTGCTAGTCATATTTCTCCTACTGCTCTGTAACTTCAACCACTTTCATGCACACCTCTATTGTAGGCTTAACCAACTGTGGAATTTGTTTGTCCTCAAACTGTAAGCTCCATTTTGTTAGATTTTGCTTGAGAACTTCTTCACTTGACTCTTTAGTTGGTTGCTCGTCCAAATTGATTTGCTGATTAGTTTCATTCCAGAATGGATTTGGGAATATGAGGGGAGGGGTGGGTTGGGTTGCTAACTGATTTTGCAATGGTTGAGATGATTGGAGATGTGTAAGATCTTGTGGAGGAGAAGCTTTAAGAAAGCTAGGAATTTGGGACTGGTTGAAGTGGTTAGAAAGTAGGAGGGTTGCATGATAATAGTGAAGAATTACCCCATTGACAGGATTTCTCTACACTAGATTGGTGAACTTCCATTTCTTCATTCCACTCTAATATTTGTGGTAACAATTCAGATACAAAGTCTAACTTCTCTTGAGGGCTATACCAGTTTGGCATAGGACCGACCCATGGGTAGGGTATCTTGAATCCAAGCTTAGCTTCCTTGATGAAACTTGTTGCCCTCATTTGTACCATTTTTTATATCCAAGTGTCGTACCTACATCTGCAAATCATCATCAGGCATGGAATTAGTTTTATAATTTGCATATTCCTGCTCCTAAAAAACACCATGATTATTAGGATAACCATATGGATTAGTGAGGTTTGGATCATGGGCATATTCATTATGATAGGGCTTATAATATTGATTTGGAGGAGGATTTTGGGGAAAAGGAGATGGAGGGGAATAATAATGCTCTTGGGACTGGGAATTCCAAGGAGGAATTGAAGTCATGATTGCACCAACTCATAAAAAGATGGAAAGATGGAGGAAATGTCTACTGATTCAGAAAAAAGGATCTTTGAGCCAATGGAGTGGCCAAATGCTGAATATTTGTGTTTGAAACACTGATATTTGCTAAAAATAGCATCAACTTCTTTAGCAAATTTTGTATTGCCCCATCGAGCGTGCCAGAAACTGTTGTCACCCAAAAGTTACACCCTGATAGAGAATAGTGTGTGTACTCTCTCTCCTATTGACAAAATTGGAACACATCAAGGCTGTGGGTAACCTATGTCTGAGGTGAACCTTCAGAGAGGGCTATTTCCCTTGTGAAACACCCAAAAAACTAAAACTTTGACAAGGAAAAGGGAAAAGGAATGCGAGAAATGGTAAGTAAGGGTGATATACCAATAATTTGATACTTGCATGCAACTCTGCACACAGAGAATTTGAAGTTTCACACACCTGCACAACTCTAAACTATTCTGCAAAATTAATTCAAGGGTTTAGGTGAAGCACATACAATATTCTATAGCAAACACAATGAACAATATGAAAACAACGATATGAGAGGGTAAAAACGAAACTTTTTATTCAGAGGCGCAAGTACAATAGCTGAAGATGCCTAAGAAAATCAGCTGCTCAAGTATGTTTTTTTTTACAGTACAAAATCAGCCTATATCATAAGAGAAGACTGCTGTTTTTCCCAAAGTAGACTGCCCCTTTTATTTATTTATTTATTCTCCTATTATCCTTTCATGGCGCCAACTATAGGAACAACAATTTATTTATTAAATTTCCCTTGTCCAACCTTGGCGCCCACTTCTAAAATAACAGTTCTATTTTTAATTAATCTCACTTCCCCAACTTTGGCACATGGGGACAAAATATGGACTTTATTTATTTTATTTCATCCTATTCTTGGCTCAGTCAACTTGTATTTTGACTCATGCAAGGTCTTTTGTTTTATTTATTTAATTCCATGCACCCCCTTGCCTGAAATAGGAATTAATAAATATAGAACGACAATTCTATTTTAACTAATTCCATGCTTCTCTCTTCTTTGTGCCAAAAATAGGAGGTTCTTTTATTCCCTTTTCTATTTCCATGCACTTCTCCCTTCTTTGGTGCCAACTCCCAAATTAGAACATCAACTTCCCTTTTATTTATTTATTCATTCATGCATGCACCTTTCTTTTTATTTCTTTCCATCATCTATTCTTTGGCGCCAACCTTAGAAGGAGGTGGAAATATGGTAACATTTTGGCGACATGACAGGATTGTTTGCCTGCTAAACAAGGAGATCAATAGCCTTCTGCATCCATGTGGCTATGGAGTCACATACCTTTGTCAACAACTGGTTCACAGGCTGTTTCATAGATTTCGAGAAAGCATTTAACACTATATTGAGGAGAAAACTATGGAGCAGATTGGAGGAACTAAAAGTCCCTACTCATTACATTGCATTAGTTCACAAATTATATGAACAAGTCAAGGCCAAGATCATATAGAGCAGATGGGGCTGCCCGAGTACTTCGGGAGTGACATAGATGTTAAACAAGGCTGCCTGAATGGAGGAACTAAGAGTCCTAACTCATTATATGGCATTAGTTTATAGTTTATATGAACAAGTCAAGGCCAAGATCATAAAGCAGGTGGGGTTGTCTGAGTATTTTGGGAGTGATATAGATGTCAACCAAGGCTGTCCTCTTACCCCTACTGTATTTGGGTTATATATTAGCTAGAAGAATGGAGTGACAAATATGGAGGTGGAGGTGTTAACTTGGCCAAATATGTGGCATAACTCTTATTGTATGCCGATGATCTAATTCTAATGGTAGAAGGAACCCAAGATTTGAGAAAGCACTTACATACCCCAAAACTCTTTTGTAAAGAGGGGAGATGTAGGCTAACATCGACAAAATAAAGATAATGATCTTCTCGTTTAAATGAAAAAAGAAGCATTTCAACTTCTAATTCAAAGGAGATCGTCTTGAAGTGGTATCTGGATACCAGTATCTTGGTCGATACTTTCACATCAAATTTAACTGAGACACATGTAGAATGCTAAGAATACAAGGTGGATGAAGAGCTCTTTATGCATTATAAAATATATGCATGAATGCAAAATTATGGGGTTAGAAGATCACCAAGGTACTATATGGGTTTCTTGTAAACCCAATGGCGTTGTTTGGATGTGACCTATGGGCTAGTAGCAAGGCGGATTTGAAATGGAGGAAAAGAGAAAGGATCTAGAAGCACCCAGTTATGACTGTCAAATGGGTGTCAAATTTAAGGGTGGAATTAAAAGTGAACACAGGGACATTACAGACCACTGCCAACCTTCGACTGCCATTGTAGAATGCCTCTCAGCGTATACATACAGGGAGAGTAAACACGTCATGGTCTACTATACTGAATTAAATGCCTAAGGTATACTGCAGTATTGATAACTCAGTAGACACGATAAAAGCGGTTTTGTAATTCTCAACACCCCCATCTCAAACACAAGTTAGAGAGCTCAAAGAAAGGTGGCATTTACTCGCTAATCCTTACCTCAACATCTATCCCAAAAGAGGAATCATAAAAGGTGGCATTTACCTGCCAAACCTTCCCCATAAACACCCCCCCCAAAAGAGGAGCATATTGAATATGTCATAAAAGAAAGGTGGCATTGTACTAACATCCCCCTCAATAACAACTTTCCCAATCTAAAAGACGGTGATGAGCAGAAATGGTAAGTCAACTAGGATCTGAACACATGTTGATCACCCTGCCACAGTAATCTTCAAACTGGCCATCCGAACAAGTCTTTGCAAAATGATGAAAAAAATGTTGTAAACAATTGCAACTTGACCACCAAATGCTCCCATACATGTGCATGACTTATGCAGTCATGGTTAGGGAGTCAAGTGAACAACTGCCTTAGACTGTGCAGCCTAAGAATTCACTCACAAGCAATGGACATGCATACACACTATCCATGCACAGCATGAAAATAAGAGACTTCTATTTTATTACATTCAGTGAGGAAATTACAAATTATACAAATTATACGCATGGTATGCTTCTACTGTCTTATTGCAGATTTGCATTACATGCAACATTACAAACATTCCTACAATGGACGTGATACACACCCTACACCTAGACTGCCAGGATACAGGTACGGTACGCTGAAACGGCAACTTTTTAAAAACCCACGGGTACGAAACGCTGCGGGTATGTTTGTACAATATATTTTTTAAATTATATATATATATATATATATATATATATATATATATATATATAAATGCATAATGCGTACTTATTAAAATTATATATATATATATATATATATATATATATATACAAATGCGTAATGCGTACTTATTAAAATTTAATACTCATGAGTGTGTATATATATATATATTTAAAGAAAAATGCATACTCATAAAATTTTATACTCATGAGTCATAAATAAATTCATATGGATTCATAATTTCATCATTCACGGAAAAAAGATTTCAAATATATTGTAATAATTCATGAATGTTCAAAACATATTACATTCAACTTGCTTCAAAGCTAGAACTTATCATCTAGATGATCCTCAAAATCATCTCCATGAATGGCACTTGCAGCTCCACTCCCACTTGCACTAGCTCCACTGTCCAATCCTTGTGAAGTGCTTCGTGGATGTTCATCATCGATGCCAAGTAGTGAAACATTTGACAAACAACCAGCAGAAGCTTCAAAGTCAGTGGATTCAGGTTGAAACATTCGACAAACAACCAGTAGAAGCTTCAAAGTCAAATGTGTGTGTGATTAGAATGGAGGCAAAGGGGTGTATATATAGCATTTGAGTGGTGTCCTTAGGAGGGGTGGGCAGGTGAATTAGGTTTAGGGTTCTCTTTTTGCACGTGGGAGTCTGTTTTTTATTTTATTTTTCAAGCTGAAATCGTGTGGGTACAATGCAGGTACGTACACACAATCCACAAGTATGTCCCGGGTACAGTTTTTCGTACCTGGGGCATACCCGTGGACTGTGGGCATGTACCCAAACCGTACCCGTACCAGGTACGTTTCCACCCTGGTACGGGACCCTGCCTAGCATATCCCTGCAGTCCAGCCTTACACCACTTCTCAGACTTGCAAACTCACAACAAGTCCTTGTTGGAACCAGACTTTGTTCCTTGGCTTGATGGCTTAGCTTCCTTCGCAGATCTTTGCGAACTCTTAATCTTTGCTAATTCCTCCTTGCCAACCAACCCTTTCTTACCAATTCTAGCTAACCCCTCAAACAATGATGCCCACTAATCTGTGGAGGCTTCTGGTTTTAAACATTTTTTGGGTGATTGCCATTCTACAATAGCTCTCACCTTTTTTGGATCCATCTTCAATCCATCACGGGAAATCATGAAACCCAAGTACACAAACTCTTCCTTTATGAAGCTGCATTTTTTCAAGTTGACCAGCGAATTCTCCTTCCCCACCCTCTGCAACAGTAGCCTTATGTGCTTTAAGTGTTCTTGCTTTGTGCTACTGAAAAATTAGAATGTCATCCAAATACACAACAACAAACTTTCCAAGGAATGGTTTCAACACTTCATTCACAAGTCTCATGAATGTACTCAGTGCATGTGTCAACTCAAATGGCATGTCAAGCCACTAATACAAATCGTCTATTGTCTTGAACAATCTTCCATTCATCTCCTTCTTGGATTCTAATCTTGTGATAACCATTCTTCAGATCAATCTCTGTGAAATACCTTGCTTTGCTCAAACAATCCATAAGTCATCCATTTGTGGCAATGGAAATTTCTACTTGATTTTTATGTTGTTGATGGTTCTTGAGTCTCTGCACATTTGCCATTCTCCTCCTCTCTCAGGTGCTTACACTTCTAAAAGAACACAGGGGCTCAAGATTTCCCTTATCGACCTTTTGTCTAAAAGCTCATTTACTTGCCTCTTCACTTCCTTGATTTTTATTCTCCATAGGTGTCTATGGGTTGCCTTGTTTGGCAAACTAAATCTAGGGATTAGATCCATAAGATGACTGATGCTCCTCGGGTGGTAAAACATCAAGTATATCTTTGGAATCATTTCTTCAAACTCACCTAACAAATCCTTCACTTCTCTAGGAAAATCACTTGCCTCTTATGCAATCCCAACTTGCAATTGCTTGGGAATGAAAGCAAAACATGCTTTCTCTTTCGCCATCTCTTTCATGAATTGCTTTTGCAAAACCAACAAAATCTGTGGACTGCTGTCCATTTCTTCACCTTTGTCCTTCAATGGACTCAAAAGTGTACTTCTTACCATCCTTCACAAGAGTGTAGGTATTTGTTCTGCCATCATGCAAAGCCTTCGTATTAAACTGCTAGGGTCTTCCCAACAACACATGGCATACATCAGGGCATTATGTTGCATAGAACTTCATTCTTGTAGGAACCAATTTGAATTTACCAAAGATTGTTCATTCACCAAAATCTGATGTCCCTTCAACAACCAAAACACCTTATTTGGGGTTGGGCGCGCTATTCTTTTCAAACCAAGCTCCTCTACCATCTCATTTGATACATGGTTATTAGTGCTACCACTATCAACAATAAATTTGCAGCACTTACCTCCAGACATGCATATGGTTTCAAAAAGATTATTTCTTTGTGCTGGTTCATTCTCCTCTTTTGTAGGTTTCAGCAATACTCTCTTTATAATGAGAGCTTCAGCATGTTTTGGTTCCTCTGCTTGATTAACAGAGGCAACACTTTTTTCATCCGCTTGCGTGATATGATTGCTGGCCTTAATTCTCTTGCCTCTATTGTACTGTGCTCGTGGGCATTCTATTGCTCAGTACCTAGTTTCTCTGCCCTTGAAGGATGTATGCACGGATCCTCTACCTCTTCCTTGTCCATTGTATCCTCTTCCGTTAGAAGGATATCCTTGCCTCTTGGAGCATGACTATTTCTCTGAGAAGAACTTGCTTCTCTTTCCTGTGTGTACTGTCCACAACCACTTTTTTACTTGTCCTTTACTGTGTGAAAACCTTCCTCTTCCTCTTTCTGTGCTTTGTTATCTTTTAGACAACTTCTTCTTAACCTTCAAAGTGCATTGATAGGCTTCTTCCACTGAACACAACCTTATCATTACAAACTCATCTTGATTGGTTGTACACAAACCATTTGCGTACCTTGAGATCTTTTACTCGTCATCCTCAACATGACCACCTTGAATAACGCGCCTATAAAATTCCTTTGTGTAATCATTACACTCGTTTCCTTTTGCTCCAAGTTCTGCAATCTCTTGAAGAAACTCAACTGATAATCAGAAGGTAAAAATTTACCTTCCAACATAGCAACTATTCTATCCCAAGATTTTGATTATTATTTTTTCGTCTAATTCTTTCTGTTTGCACTTGATCCCCCCACATGAACGCATTTCCTTTCAACTTTGCGCATAATCAAAATATTTTTCTAAGTTAATCATCCATGCAATGAGTTTTTTGGGAGACAAACTTCCCACATAACTAGAGGTGTCCAACCTCAACTTGCCTCCCATTTTGGCAATGGCTTGCAAGAATTTATCGTCTGGTTCATCAACCAGTTCTTCCATCTGCACCTCAGGTGTTTCTTCTTCTTCATCTTCACTTACATCTGTGGCAATTCCTTTGCGTTGCGCAGTTTCCGTAGCTTCCAACCGGGATTCGATTCCTCTGAACATCTCTATTAGATTTGTGACTCTTGGTGCTCTTCTTGCTCTTTTGATAGGTACGACTCCTATTCCATTTCTATTCCTCACGCTTTGAAAAACAATACCTTCTACCCAACGTTCTCCGTGTTGGAAGATGCCTTTATTACTTTCTACCCACATTTGCAAATGTGGAAAACAAGATTCTTCAACTTACAAGACACAACTTGCTTTGATACCAACTGATGCAATCATGATCGGGGAGTTAAATGAACAATCACCTTCGACCTTGCAGCCTAAGAATTCACACACAAGCAATGGATACACACACAGTCCATGGGCAACATGGAAGCAAAAAACTTATAGTTTATTGCATTCACTGAGGAAATTAAATTTCAAATTACACACACGATATACTTCTATTGTTTTATTGCTCAATTCCATTACATGCAACATTACAAACCATTCTACAATGGACGTGATATACACCCTACATGTCAGACAGAGACCGTGTAGCCTAAGAAGTAACACACAAGCAATGTACACACACAGGGTCCATGCGCAACATGAAAATAACAGACTTTTATTTATTGCTTTTAGTGAGGAAATTATAAATTATACACATAATACACTTCTATTGTTTTATTCCACAATTCCATTACATGCTACATTGCAAACAATCCTACAATGCACTTGATACACACCCTACACTACTTATCAGATTTACGGAAATTCTATGCTGGAACCAGACTTAGTTCCTTGGCTTGGCTTCCTTACAGATCGTGGCTTTTCAATCTTCGCTAACTCGCAGTCTTTGCTAATTCCTCCTTGCCAACCAAACCTTTCTCACCAATCATATCTTATGGCCCTAACAACAATGTCTGTTCCTTGTAAAGGCACACAACAAGAAACCCTTATAGAAGTCAAAAGGGTCCAACTTCCACTTGTTAGACATTTGTCATCTCAATTAACTCTTCAGCTTCTAGATAGCAATGTGACTCCGAGAATCTGGGGCGTTATCATTTCGTCTTTTACATGTACACATGGCATTGTTCTGATCTAACAAGGGATAAGAGCTGATGATTTCTTTGGTAAGGCACTTTGCAGAAGAAGCCATCAACCTACTCCTTGTTGATCGTGGTGTATCATCATGCTCTTAATTGCTGCACAAAGTGGTCCTTGCGCAACTGAGCAGGATTTTGTCGATCCTTGTAGAAGTTTGTAGGAACTTTGTAGATGACATTTTGTGTGCCAAACTGTAGAACGTCTTAGAAACAGAGTTTGCCAACGTCTTGTGACAATTCATAGACACTGGATGTGTTACATGCTTTTGCTTCGTTACGCATATTCCTGGTACATGTGCGAGCTCGCAGACAAAGAATTCACCGAGCTTCGCTTGATGTCTTCTATTGGGGATGCTACACAGTTGCTCGCAGGATATCTCAGAGCTAATTGGAGAGCTTGGCACAAAAGAAGGGGTGTTGTGCATGTTTGCAAACTACATAAGACCTCACAACGTGTGCGGTTGGACAAGACTCCACAACATCATGCGTTGGTGAACTTGCGTGAAGCCACACAAGATCTCACTGTCTTCAGGCACATCACAGGAGCTCACAAAACTCTCCAACCAAGATGCACACCAGATTCGGACTTTTTCAACCATTTTAGGGTGGTGCACACTGCTTAGCTACCCTAGTTTTTGGTTGATGTGAGATTGCTTGTGGACTCAGATGCTCGTGCACCAATGATCTTCCAAGCTTGCACAATCCAAAGATGGATTCCCAAAATCTGAAGCAAAGAACCAAGAACTCGCCATCCATAAAAGTGATGACAATGGCCTCACTGCTGAAGGTAACTATGACCCGACAACCAAGATGATCACCAAATGCTCCCGACCATGTGTGTGAGCTTCCAAAACCTACACGATCTGCTGAGCTATGCCAAAGAACTGAAACCAAGTTCCGAAAAAGTACCATCTATAGGATCTGCAACAAACACTCCAGAAATGGATTCAAAACCTACAAACTTGAAATCATCACTAAGCCAAGAAATCATGATCCTATCCTATGTCACAAGGTAAGCCGAATTTAATTGAAATAGTTCGAATTTTGCTGAACTTTATTCTTGTTGAAAATGAACTCAAACTTTATCCTAAATTTTTGCATGGGAAGTTTTTCACATTATTTTATAAATGTTTGTATATATATATAATATTATTATACCAACTGAAAGAAGAGAATATAAAGCTCTCTCTACTCTAATCCTCTGACATATTTATGTTTTTTTTTTCTAAAAATAAAAATGGTAGAAAAAATATTTGCTCAAACTTAAAACTTTTTTTCCTCAAACTTTATCCCTTGGTGAACTTGAACTGAACTTTATCCTCGTTGATCATGAAATCGAACTCGAACCTTGTGACTTAGATCCTATACATGCTGTGCAAGACCACAACAAGCCTAGAGCCACAAGAGACCACATATAATCAATTAAGTTAGTCCTCTTCAGATATATGACCTTTTCAATAAAACAATGAATGCAGTCATCTTTGTGCACATGCCTTCCAACTGAACAATGAAGCCAGTCCTTTTCAACAGCATGACCTCCATCATCCTCCTAAGCCAAATCTAGGAAGCAAAGGTGAAATCAACACGCTAATGCTGATTCCATGGGATGGCACATGCCCAAAAGGCCACTTTTTCATTAAATGCAATAAATATTCCATTACTGAGGAGAGCTACGTGCTTCCAACACTATCTAAGCCAACACATTCACCAATTCCCAAACTTGAAATTTGCCCCTCTATCATGTGAACACCTGGAGTTGAGTCCATCTCCAGCTGATTCAAGAACAACTAAAATTCTTCAAATGCCTAAAAGAACAACACTAATGCATAGATACCTTTCTAACACTTAGAAAATTGGGTCCATAAGATAAAGTTATGACCTATGGAAAAGCAAGCATCAAAATTGCCCTACGATGGTCAAATGGATGTCAAATTTAACCTATAAGGCCCTGAATTGCAGAAGTTGAAAAATTCAGCAAAGTGACTTGGGATGAATTTTTGTGAGGAATCAAATGTGTTATCAGATATGGAATGTAAGTTCTCCCTACCTCATAAATTAGGAAGAATTTGAGATCTATCACTAGAAAATGTTCTTTGCTCCATAAAATGTCAAATCTCATCTCTTCAGAAAAGTGACTCCCACCTCTGCACACCTAGTGGATGCAAAGGACCAAATCGCAAGGGGTTTTAAATCTTAGGCACTGGTACCATGTAAAAAATAAGCGCAAGATCTTATGATCAACAAATAAGAAAGCCCAAAATTTCAACAGATCATTCCCACACAAGAACTTCGTGGATGCCTGTAAGGCAACCCACAACTAAATGTAATCAATATAGAACCAAAAAAAATGAATAATATGTCATCTAACTATGTGGATATAGGTGGGGCAAATCCCTTTATTTATACACCCGTTCTTAGTAACGAGTGGGGAATGTAAATACTTTATGGCCTACTATGCTGACTTCAACCTCAAAAGCATGCCACAATATTGTTAACTTGGGTGCATGAGGAGATTGAAAGGTTCCCAAAGGCTGGGATTATATTCAACGCTGCAACTAGTGACCGGGTCTGCACACCTAGTGGATGCAAAGGACCAAATCCTAAGGGGTTTCAAATCGTATGCAGTGGTACCATGTGAAAATTAAGTGCAAGATCTTATGATCAACAAATAAGAAAGGCCACAATTTCAATAAATCTTTCACACAAAATAACTTTGTGTATGCCCATAAGGCACCCCACAACACAATGTAATCAATATTGTGGATATAGGTAGGTTAAATCTCTTTATTTATACACCTGTTCTTAGTAACGAGCGGGGACAATAAATACTCTATGGCCTACTATGCTGACTTCAACCCCAAGGGCATACTGCAAAATTGTTAACTCAATGGGTCTATAAGTGTTGATACCAGGCATTTCTAGGAGTCCATATCAGATGAATCCATGATATGTAGCTTGGGTACATGAGGAGATTGAAAGAATGCTAAAGGCTGGCATTATATTCAAGGTTGCAAATAGTGATTGGGTCTCCCCTGTTTTAACTGGCCAAAAAATATATATTTGATAAGTTAATAATATGTGAGGATTTTAGAAGTCTAAATGTTGTTTCAAACAGCCCTTTTCCAATTTCAACCCTGTAGAGAATTTTGACAGAATTTGCTGGTAGTGAGCTCTATTCCTATTTGGATGGATTTTTCAGGGTGTAATCAGATTAGTATTGTGAAAGAAGACAAGTTGAAAACAACAATTATCCTAGTATTTGGGACCTATGTGTAATTTTATGTCATATGGCTTGTGCAATGCTTATGCCACAATTTGAAGGACTATTTTGTTCATGCTTAGAGAGATATCAACTGGGGATTTGAAGACTTTATTAGATGATTGTTGCTTCCATGGCATGGTGGACGACCATCTAATAGTATCATCACAATGCATGCACTCATGTTGGGCAACACCATTGTTCTTAAATGCAAAGAAGTGTCAACTAGTGGTTCTGCACGGCAAGTTATTAGGCCAAATAGTGTGTAAAATTGAAGTGAAGATGGATCTTGGAAAAACTAGGTGATGAATGAATTTCAAGCTCCAAAGGATGTGGGGCATGTCCCTTCCTTTTTGGTACACACAAGCTCTTAGTGAAGGTTCATGAAGAACTTTGTTGAATTGTCAAATCCATTGGATTATTTGCAGCAGAAAGAGTTACCTTTTGAATGGCGGCCTAAACAACAAGAAACTTTTGACAAGTTGAAGATCATGTTGGTTAGTGCATTAATTTTGTTGCATCCATTTCTCATTATTGTTGATGTTTCCAAGTATGTCATTGGCTGTACTTTGTTTCAAGAAGGAACTTACAAGTTAGACCATCAGTTATATTTTGCAAGTATATTACTAACCAAAGGAAAGAAATTTACAACTACTGTCAGAGAAGCTCTAAAAATGGTTTATTCAGTGCAGAAGTTTAGGGATCATCTGCTGGCCGACCTATTCATGCTATTTGTAAATGATCAGGCATCATTATACCTAATAAATTAGCGGTTGTTGCAAGAGTACACACCATTGTTGTATGGAAAGGGAAGAGTTGTGATTGAGATCACTTCTGTTGTATTGGGAGTGGTGAATATGGAAGTTGTCAGCTACGACTATCCAGATTCATGTTTACTTGGAATTGCATTTTTACTGAAGTTTTTCTATCCTCCAAAAGTTTTCCCCAAGAGGTGCCACTAGCTAAAAGAAAGATTTTTATGAAGATCAAATTATTTCGTCCAATAAATGAGGGGTAGGATTATATGGGTAATGATTGGGTGTCGAGAAGCTGCTTTGTTGAAAAATCTGGGAGTATTTTGTGGGAGGCATGTGAGGGAGAAGTTGTCTAACATGCTAGTCATGATGCTACAATGAGGAAAATTTTCTTAGTGGGATTGTGGTTGCCAACCATCCAACGAGATTGTCTTGATTCTTGAATGGGTTTAACATTGTGACACTTATCAAAGAATGTGATGACCAATAAATCCAAATTCTGGGTGTTACAAGCAGTACCACCTCTAGAATTGTTTTTGGAGGTGGGATTTAGATTTTGTAACTTGTTGGTCCTTTTAAGCCCACCAAGGAAAACCGGATAATATCTTTTAGTTGCAACAGGGTACCTATTGAAGTGGGTAAAAGCAAAAGCTTTGTTGGATAAGTCACAATACATCAAAAAGCATGAAAAACTTCATCTAATAATTTAAGAGGGTCGTAAGTTGAAGTTTCCAATGGATTTTATTCACCCTTCCATGAAAGGTAGAGAGAGATGTAATGACTTTCAGAATTTTTTGGCTAGGGCAACTCTATAGGCAGTGCAATATGTGCAGCATAATACTGATATAGGGTGCAACTCAAAGTTTTGGTTGCTGAAATAGTATAGTATAAACAATATATTGATGTTCTTCAGGAGATATTATCTCAGCCTGAGATGGTGTAATATCCCCTTCTCGGTCGAAGACCCTTAGCCCATTTTGTCTCCCCGACGGCTAAGGAATAACTCAAGGGGAATTTAAGTTATAATAATTTATTATAAAGTGCAAATAAAAAAAAGAGAAAATATTATAAAGACACTTATAATAAAGTATTATAGACTTAATAATAATATAAAATAGGAAAGTGAAAAAGGCATTTTATAATGTTTAATTATTCTAGAGAAAATGCGACCCCCTTTGTGATTGGAATAAAGTAAAAGAAGCATTAAATAAAGGGGTGAAAGCTGATTGGATGTCAAGGGTGGCTATTTGGCCCATTTGCTCTATATAAACAAGTCGACTTGCTTGAGGAGAGCATCCCTTGTCTATTTTATGAAATCTGATTTGGATGTGTTGGCGAGAAAATTTGTTAGGTGGAGAAATTGATGGCTATCCGCCAACGATCTAGGAATCTAAGTCCCCTTACATGAATGGTGCAATTCCATGTTATTATGTGTGAATGAAATAAAACTTGTGGTGGCCTTAGAGGCCGGGAATCCAACAGGAACACTCCATTGAAACTTCGGCAAAAACTTCTAATTGCTTACAAAGGAGGAATTTGCTAAGAGGTTAGGAAAGGGAGTGAGAAAAGGAGGGGAGATTAATATTGTAGGTAGAAAATCAGATTCCTACAACCATTAATTAGAGTACTTCAACACACATAAATAGAAAGAACACAACTTTGCTATTGGCAACAAGACAAAACAAGATTACGAACACAAAGTTTCTATAATCTGCTCATAAAAAAGGAAAGAAACTCCTTTCTCTTTTATTGAAGTTTTAACAAAGTTGTACATAGCAGGAGAATGGAAGAACATAGAAAGAGGGGGAAAATAGAAGAAATGCTATCTCTTTTGTTTTTTCACAAGTGGTAACCTCTCATGAGCACACAAAATTGACAACCCTTAAGAATGAGGGCGTCATTACATTATATAGACTAAGAAATGACTCTTTGCCTACCCCCCATGTGTCTTTTCACTTGTCTTTTCCACTTGTGACTCTTGGTATTCCTAGGAAAGAACATTAAGTCCCCTTTTATAAAATAAGGGTGACTTATTACATTTTTAGACTATAGTCACATTAATGAATAAGACAAAAGTGAATAAGACAAAAACAAAAAGTGCAACCCCCAACAAAGAATTAGAATGTGAAGGAGGAAGGGGGAGGGGGAGAGAAGAGAGAAAGAAGGAAGAAGTGAGAGAACTATTCCGATGAAGATCTTGCCACTAACAGACTCTTGGTGAGCTCCACAGGTGAAATCTCAATTCCTTTGAATTGTTTGCTGAACCTTGCTGCCGCAGGTGCCACTTTTTCAGCCTGTGGCATGTGAAAGAAACCTAGTGACTTTATCCAGTTTTTCGCGAGAGAGTTGATGTTCTTGCACCCTGAATACCAAGATTGATGATCTTTCGCGGTGTTGGAAATGATTACCCTTATCTCCGCCAGAGATTCCAATGTGTCTTCATTGAATGAAGAATGGATCTTCGGCCTCCCTTTTGACTAGATCTTTGAAATCCTTCAACAGAGCATCTATTGAAGTGTCTACATTCACGGCTGACACTCCAAGCTTTTGTATTTGAGCATCGACATCCTTTTGCATTTTTTCAACCTCCTCATATGAATCAAGCTTGTCGATAACATGTTTTATCATTTCATACCTAGCGAACAGAGTTTGAGCCCAAACTTGAGACAAGTCATCCGACATCGAAGTGATTACTTCTTTGGTTACCAGGAGGGATGATTTGAATTTGCCCATCTCCATGACTAACGGATACACCTGATCCTAGTGATTCATCTCTGCCTCAACTACTTCTCGTGTTGTGATTTCTTCATGGCCGTGACATCCAATGTACTTGTACAATGTCAACATCTCTGGTAGTAGCACCTTCCCTTTCTCCAAGATCATACTCACCCACTTGTCATTCGCCTTACCCTGCATGGTGGATCCTTGCATTTTCCCCATGGACTCAGGGTCGAAACTACTTATTGGAGTAACTTCTTCCGCTGGGAACACTTACACATATGAAGTGAGGGTCCGTATATGGTCTTCCACTTGATCTAGTTTTTCCCTGTATTTTTGAATTCTCGTGACAAGGCAAGTAGAATACTCTTGAAACAAGTGAACATTGCCTTCATGTGTTACTGGGCCCAGGGGAATTGTGCTTCATCTCATAATCATCTAGGGTCATTTCCTCAATGGGCTTGATGATCTTCAGCTTAATTACCTCTATATACTGGTTACTCGAGGTGCCACTGAAAAATCGAGAAGTTGCTTGGGCCAATATTCCTTCCTTCTGCTTGATCATCGAGGTGATAGCCGAGAAGTCAAGAATGGTTACCTGTTGCACTATGCGGGTCTCTGTTGTGATCATCTCTTGTACCCAAGGAAATATATCATTTATTTCTGGCACAAAATTTGGCAAGATTGTAGCCTCTTTCTCCAATTGGGAAGGAATATCCTGCGTAAGTGAGGCTAGTGCAGCAATGGGAGATGAGAAACTCGGAGATTACTGTGGGACAAAGAGGTGAGCCGAGTCAATTTCCCCTTGTTCAAGATCAACTACAGGATCTTCCACCGTTCTCGCTTTCTTATGGAATCTCTTGTAATGATGGGCCTCTGGTTTCACTACTTTCCTCTTTGAGTTCTCTCCTAAATGAGCTCAACTGAGAGATTTGTCCCTGGAAGAAGAATGGTACGAAGCCTGTTTTTGGAGGGAAGGAAAGTTTATTGATGAGATGAGAGTAGCCCTATTTCTCCAGAACCATTCTATGGACCTTTTGATCACCACCTCTGTGCATTCTTTGATGTCTCTAGACTCACGAATATTCCAAACAACTTGGGGAAGAGGAGATGCCTTCACAGCTAGGATACTCTGGATCAAACATTTCTGAGCCATCTTCTTGAACACCATCTTCGAACCATTCAAGCTTGAACTTTCTCATTTGATCAATTGTCATCCTTTTGTGATCACACTCCCGGACTTCAAAATCATTAACATAGTTTTCCCAAAGTCCTCAATTTGAGGGACATGACACAAATCGGGAGGTGAAATGTGTTTGGATCACTCTCTGATGTCAAAATATGCCCTTAGAGGTGTAGGAATGCATATTTATAGGGGCTAGGGATAGCTTCCATGTTGGCAACATAATGGAACTCTTACAAGTGAAAACCCATAGAGAGATAGGGAAAGAAATCAACTTCTTCTGATTCCTCAGCTTACCATTGATGTGCACCAATTGTCTACATAATTTAATCAACACTATCCTGTCACTTGGGTAGCGAGAAAATCTTCTTGGAAAAATTTCAAAACCCGACACTCTGATATAGGAGAATGTTGAAAATTGAATGAAGCATGATTCATACATCTTGATCATGGTAGTGGCTTGTAAAGACACCCTCAAATGTGGATTTCCCTCCAACAACTTGACAACATACATTGTGAATACATCATTCACCCTAGCAAAGTGTTGAATACTCTCCTTCAAGACCAAGTATGGATATTTATTGAATGTAGGAGCCCTTTGAGAAACATTTTGAGAAGGTGTTAATCCCTTGAATGGTCTTGTGTTCACCAAGATGTAGACCAGGTATGAAGTCATGAAGAACTTTTTGGAAGTAGGTACTTGGAGAAATTGGTGGTGAAAGTTGTCATTGTTAATTTTCTCCTAATCAATCACTTTTTTTTCTTCGAGGATTGTAAGAATTAAAATTTTCATTCACTCAGTAAAATATCTTGTGTTCTCTTCTCCCATTACCCAACTTAGGAGAATGATGGCATTGGAAAATACCTCATGAAATTCATTACGAGAGAGAGTCTTTAGCATGCAGGAGGGTTTTCCTTCCTTGCTTAAACAAAGAGGCAAAAATGAGGCCTTGAAGATAGGACTTGGTCTTCAAACACTCCCCATATGTGCAAACTCCTTGGTGATTATAACCATGTTGTTCTCAATGGGGATTTTCATACCTTTAAATATAGCTTTTGGGGTGAGGAGGATAGTTAGGACTGAGCCGTCGTCAAATATTATTGTTCAAGTGTCTAGTTCATAGTGTTGGGATCATTCCAACACTAACTTAATGTTTTTCACAGACACGGGATGGCCACCCACTTCATATAATCCACTTACAAATATCTTTTCCTTGACATGTTATCTTGGTTTTCCCAACATTCTGTTCTTGGGATTCTCTAGGTCCATGTGAGTAACATCATTGTCACCCACACTCAAGAACTCAGATGTGAGATCTGAAATGGGCTTGAGGACAAATGAATTTGAACTTTATGATGTCAAAAAGAAATAATATGAGCTGAAACTAGGATGATAACAAATTTTTGTACTCAAAGTTCAAACTTTCTATTTTTAGACTCTGGGATCTAGGAGCTATTATTTTGGGAAATACTCCTTTTTGCGCTTAGAATAAGTGTGGTTCAATCCTTATCATGTTTAGAATTCTTATAGAGGTTTCTTTTCAATTTTTGAGAACATCATGTTTTTAGTAAGTTGATTTTTTAGTTTTTTAGTTTTTAGTTTTTTTGGTCGGTGTGCCCTAGTTTTCCATTTTTGGAGTTTGTTGCTTTGAATGGTTTTGATATTATAAGAATTTTTCTATTTATAGTAAGTGTGAACTAGAAACACTTAAAATTTTTATAATCTAGTTTTCTGCTCCTTGGTTTAATGAAAAATTACCATTTATGATCTAGGTTTTTTGTCTACATGCTCAGTTCAAAATTTTGGCTTCACCCGCTTGCCAGATTAATGGAAAACTGGAGGAAGAAGAAATTAGGGCACAATTTTGAGTTTTTATTCCATTAATAATCTATAAAATATCTGCATTTTTTAATTTTTTCAGCTTGAATGCACCTGGGAGAGGAAGAGATGGCCAAAATATCACTGTAATCCGACTTGTGGTTTGTGAGATATGAAACTTTTTATGGTTTTCACTCATGGAAGCTTTCGGTGCAACATGGACATGGTAGCAGCTAAAAAAACAAGGGTTTGGAGGCTATTGAATCAGTGGAGAAATTTGAATGGATGTGGAAATGAATATATGGTGTGGTGGAAGCAATGGAGGAAATGGATTTTCTGGAAGTGAAGTTTTTGCACGCACAGGGAAGAAGTAGCAAAATTTTTGCAAAAAATGAATTTTTAACTCCTCAATGTCTTGGGTGCAATTTTTTGACTCCCACGTGTCCTATTTTTTTGGGACATATGGTGCAAAAAAAAATTCCTCAACCTCCTTGTGACAAGTTGCACCCCATGATTGGCCAGTGAGGTATATCAAAAAAACACTTAAAACACCTAGGGGCTGAAACTGGGTCAAATGGGTGACTAGGGAAGGGGCTAGGCTTGGGTGCATTTTTGTGTCCCAAATATCCCAAATTTTTGGGATTTTGTGAAATAAAATTCTCCATCACCTAGGATTGACAAGTGGCGGATGGTCACTGACTGAGGCGGAGAGGAGAGAGAACTGGAAATAAGCCTGCAAAACACCTTTCTGGGTCATGTGGAAGACCAAGGGTCAGAGTGGGGGTTGGGCGCATTTTTGTGTCCCAACTGTCTCGTGGGAAAGTTGGTGCAAGAAAATGCTCCCTCATTTGGTGCAAGATAAATGGTGCTCCGTGATTCGATGAAGGTGAGGGTTAAAAATTGGTGCACGGGGGCTAAACTGACTTGTCCAGGGTAAACTGAGGTCACATCATGGTCCAGGGGTTGGGACAATTGGGACACAAAAATGCTCCCTCATTTGGTGAAGATAAGTGGTGCTCCGTGATTCGATGAAGGGGAGGGTTAGAAATTGGTGCATGGGGGCTAAACTGACTTGTCCAGGCTAAACTGAGGTCACATCATGGTCCAGGGGGCTATTTGGGGGCTGGGCACATTTTTGTGTCCCAACTATCCCAAAGGTTTGGGGCAGTTGGTGCAAGAAATTTCGCTCAAACCTAGGAGTGACATATGTCCACCCAAAAAATTGACTAACTCCTTGATCGTACCTTGGGAGCAACTTGACGGAAGCATAACTTGAGCGTCCGGAGGTTTTTTCATGCACTTCTTTATATGAAATTGACTGGAAATGGCATTTTGAGAACAATGGGAGGGGTCACATGCCTTGATTTTGCCTGCAACCTCCTAAAAAATAGGATTTTCTTTTGGGCTCATAGGTTGTGCATGCTGAAATCAGTCTGTGGGTAGAATTGCTTGTGTCTTGTGAAAGATGTGAAACCACCATCACTTAGAGTTTTGAAATACCTTTCTAACAGTGTCTCATTTGACCTCCAACTCCTTACGGAGCTCCCAGAATCACTTCTCGAAGCTCAGGGGCTGTTTTTGTAGTGCAAGCTGATTTACCCTCCAAGACCCGCTTTGACTGAATTTGTCCCTAAACCTCTGAAACTTCCCAGAATTTTCCAAAATCAGTTGCATAATGTTCTTAGCTCCAGAATACTGCTCCTTGATGAATTTGGACATGCAACTCTGCTCCAGGGAGGGTGAACCATGTCTTAGAAAGGCTAGGAATAGCCATTCCTAAGTCTTTTGAAAAACATGTCTTGCAAAGTATCATCTCTGGAGTGCTCGAATGAACTTGATTTCCCTAAATCACCTAT
Source organism: Taxus chinensis (assembly GCA_019776745.2). NCBI lineage: Eukaryota > Viridiplantae > Streptophyta > Pinopsida > Cupressales > Taxaceae > Taxus > Taxus chinensis. The sequence goes on from CM034151.1 coordinate 295,455,950, forward strand.
GGACGAGACTGACACAACACACTAGACCACTTGACAGGGTAGGATAGGCCTGGTACAGGGAATGAATTGACCTTGAGGGGTGTCGGGGAAGATTGATTATGAAATTTTTTGACACTAGGGCATAGTTGTCCTGTTTTCAAGTGAATTTTTCCCTTGCAAAAACACAAGACAACAGTATGTTGAGCTTTGTGCTTGCATCAATAATCTTCTAAGGACGAAAACCCTCTAAGATATCTAGAAGAACGACGAAAACCCTTCTCCTAGTTGAGAGGATTCTCCACAGAGGGGTTTCCATTGTAGATCACGGAGTTAGTGGTGTTTTTTAGCATTTTTCAGCGGTATAGAAGGCTGTAAAAGTGCAGATTTGTACAAGGGTTTGAAGGTGGAGGCTTGTTGCAAATTTTTACCTCCATTTGCAGCCATATCTAGGGTTATCTACTCCCTGGTTGATAGAGTTTTATACATTCTACGGCACGGCTGTCCCAGATCTCATCACCAACATCTTTGTCATATTTTTAGAGTTCAAATCAGCCAACTTGCATAATTTTTGGCTCAAGGGTTTTGTACTTTTCAGCTGTGTCTGAGGACAGTTGTCTGTGGACTTATATAAAATAATTCCAGCCTGTTTTGAGCTCAAATATGGTATTTATCTCTTGATTCCATCTTTATAAAATGAGCCGAGTTGATTCCCTTAAAGATTAAGTGGTTTTGCCTTTCATTTTGTGGGTTTTCATCTCTTATGCAAGTCGCCATGCATGTATAAAATTGAGATCTGCATTGTAATAGTTTAAAAATTATTTAGATATTGTTCTTTGGATTTGGGATTTGCCTAAGATCCATTTGGGGGTGAAACTTATCCATTTGGGGACATTACAGTGGTATCAGAGCCGACTTTCCTCCAGCCTGTTGGGTAGCGAAAAGAGAAATCAGATCTGAATGCAACCAAAAAAATGAAGTGGACCCAGGTTCCTTTTTTTATGGTACTAACGAAATATTTGCTAGATTTTGGTTGAAGGAATTTGAGGGATGTTTGCTATGGAATCCTATGTGTTAGGATGATGCCCTCATGCTCATCCTTAGATACATGGATGGAGCAGCACATAAGTGGTGGCATCAATTGTTGAAAACCCAAGGGGTTGAATCCATTGAAGATTTCACACAAAATTTTCTAGAAAGATTTGATGTGCAAGATTGTAAGGATGAGCAGGGAAATGAAACCCGGGAGTCTACCAACTCAAATCTACAAGTGGAGGAAGAGAGTTTGGTGGTTGAAGCCCAAATTTCGAATGTAGATGTTGATATTCAACTTGTTGTCCCTTTTGAAACAACAATTCAAAGGGAGCATAAAGACAAATCAGATCTACACCCAAGTGAAGAAGCCAAAGGAGACGTTATGGAGGAACTTGCACATGAGGAGACTTCCATGGACACTTGCGTGAGATTGCAGCCTGCTGTAATTTCGAAAACAACCTTTGGTAAGCTTTTAGATGTAGTTAACAGGTGTTTAATATTTCCTACTATGCCACTTCTTTTTGATAGACACCCTAGTGGTTACCCCAACAAAGGGGAAGAGTACAAGGTTGATTTCAGTGATGAGGATATTGAGAGAGGTATATGGGGGCAAGATCTATCTCACTTAACAGGTACAGGAGCTTGGATTCTGGAGCACTTTAGCATGTTTTGTCTCGTGCACTTGGCACTTGAACTGATGAGTTACAATTGCTTGAGGGCAAGCAATTTTGGGAAGAGAGGATTGCAATATCCCCTTCTTGGTCGAAGATCCTTAGCCCATTTTGTCTCCCCAACGGTTAAGGAATAAACTCAAGGGGAACTTAAGTTATAATAATTTATTATAAAGTGCAAATAAAGAAAAAGGAAAATATTATAAAGGCACTTATAATAAAGTATTATAGAATTAATAATAATATAAAATTAGGAAAGGGAAAAAAACGTTTTTTAATGTTTAATTATTCTAGAGAAAATGTGACCCCCTTTGTGATTGGAATAAAGTAAAAGAAGCATTAAATAAAGGGGTGAAAGCTGATTGAATGTCAAGGGTGGCTGTTTGGCCCATTAGCTCTATATAAGCAAGTTGACTTGCTTGAGGAGAGCATCCCTTGTCTATTTTATGAAATTTGATTTGTGTGTTGAGCTTTGAGCTTGCATCAATAATCTTCTAAGGACGAAAACTCTTCTCCTAGCTGAGAGGATTCTCCACACGGGTGTTTCCATTGCAGATCACGGAGTTAGTGGTGTTTTTCAGTATTTTCGAGCGGTATAGAAAGATGTAAAAGTGCAGATTTGTACAAGGGTTTGAAAGTGGAGGCTTGTTGCAAATTTTTACCTCCATTTGCAGCCATATCTAGGGTTATCTACTCCCTGGTTGATAGAGTTTGATACATTCTACGGCACGGCTGTCCCGGATCTCATCACCAACATCTTTGTCATATTTTTAGAGTTCAAATCAGCCAACTTGCATAATTTTTGGCTCAAGGGTTTTGTACTTTTCAGCTGTGTCTTAGGACAGTTGTCTGTGGACTTATATAAAATAATTCCAGCCTGTTTTGAGCTCAAATATGGTATTTATCTCTTGATTCCATCTTTATAAAATGAGCCGAGTTGATTCCCTTAAAGATTAAGTGGTTTTGCCTTTCATTTGGTGGGTTTTCAATGTTCATCTCTTATGCAAGTCGCCATGCATGTATAAAATTGAGATCTGCATTGTAATATTTTACAAATTATTTAGATATTGTTATTTGGATTTGGGATTCGCCTAAAACCCATTTGGGGGTAAAACTTGTCCATTTGGGGACATTATAGATAGAAAATCAGGGGGTAAAGGGAAAAAAACAACACTTACACATTACATTGCGGCACAAAGAAGCATGTCTTAGAGCATGCCGTGTAATTGCATGTGGCATAGAAAGAAGAGAATGGCAAGTTATCATCCAACATAGAATAATTTAATCATTTCTTGGCGGAGCAACAAGCTGTAATAGAGCTGTTGAAGGCACATCATATTTCAGGTTATGCCTTTGATATGCCAACTAGAGTGTGAGATTTGAGGAAGATGCCGGATCTGAAAGATGTTGATTGCAGTTTGGAGTTAGTTACTCTGACACATTTGCAAGCTTTGGCAGATTCCAAGACCAGGACTGCATTGAGGAGTTCACTGAAAGAACAGGATCACAGCATGGGCACGAGTAGCAGTATCAGCAAAATACTGATCAGTTCTAAGAGGAGTTGAGTTGGGCCTATGAATTGGCCTTGGTCGCTATGTCCATGTTGCCACCTTTATGCTGCATCCTCCTACTTTCCTAAGTGAATGATTTCTGCTGTCAGGAGCCTGGCTTTGCGGTGTAGGCATCAAAGTGGCACGTTGTTTGCTTTGCATGCTGTTTAGCAAGAATATGAATATCTTGAAGTATAAAATGAAGATATGAAGACCTGATTAAAGACCAGTTATATTAATTATAGTTTTGTTGAGCTGTAAAAAGGGGTTTCAGCTCAAAGCTGCCCTTGATGGCAACCACTGGATTCTATATTTATGAACTTCCATGTTGATTTAATCACTGCTTTCACAACGCCTATTTCTGCTGTCATATAATTGGTGCTCATTGCTTCATAGTTATGTCTATAATTCTACCTCTTTGCTGTTAAAAGAACACTTGGACCTGATGCATGTTCTCACTTCCATATTCCAATTTCAATCATATTCCAAATTGATGAATGATATCTTATATTTTGCATGTTTTAAGTTTTTCTGCACGTATATTTGTTGTATATCAGCTGTACTACACCCAGATTTTCTGAAAATTTTCCTTATTCACACTGGATACCATACCCATACAGATACCCCTATCAGGCTATCTGTATCCATGCAAATTAGATAGAATGTGAGAGATGCAAGTTAAGCCAAATTTTCATGACAGACTGAGTAATTTGAGTACTTATCTCTTTATTATAGGGTCTCGAGATCCAATTGGAGATGGTCTATAATCCTTGTACAATTAGGATTTGACTTCTTTGGACACCAAAGTAGCTCCAAAATACAATCGTATAGATTGGATTGTTTCTTTACAGCATTGAAAGTGAGTTTTGAAAAAGCTAAGGCTTAGATTAAATTGAGGCATCCAAAATTGATATAATTATACTTAATAGGGTTTATTAAATGATTCATGAGCATTTAAAGTTGATAGAATGGCATTCCCTATTGACCACCCTAAAATGAGGCCTTCCTGTGTCTAATGCAGGAAATCAGCTCCGTGAGTATTAAATTTAGTGCTTTCCAGATTTTTAATTTTTATTTTGGATAGATGCTTCATTTATAAACAAAGAACAAATATTTACAACCAAAGAGCTTACAATAGAATAGGGAACTGTACAGCAGTATATACAAAGAAGATTACAATGTTTTCCTTAAAGCAAAAAGGACAGCAATGGAGTCAGAATAGTCCCCAGGTTCAAGGTTCCTGGCTTCCTCTATCAAAAGTAAGCCTTTAGCTAGCAATTACAAACAAACTTCTCCTTTCCATGTGTGAAAAAAATCATCTGAAGTGCATACCTCATTCCTGAAAATACAGTTGCTTCTAAGTTTCCCTAGTATAAATAGGGTAGAAACCCAAACACAATTTTAAATACTCCTAAAAGGACTTTGGCAAAGAGCATTGGAATTGCCCAAGATAGCTGCCCGCCAGTGAAGACTCCCCTGAAGTATGGCTACCAATTTGGATTGAACAAATTTTTAACTGGATCTTGTAAAAAGGCAGTCCCACAGAAGGTGTTTAACTGTTTCAAACTTCGAACAAAAGGGACACTGACCATCCAAAATACCGCTGTTGGATAAACAGGATAAACGAGCTTTGGTGAGAAGCCCCTGATAAATCACTAGCTGGGCAAAAACCCAAAGCTTGTAGGAAACTTTTAGTGACCACACACTATGCAAATTTTTTCTGGTCTGGCTTTCCAGATTTTTTTCCATCAGAAAATTGTAAAAGTTTATTTTGAATGCCGACTCACTCTCTTGATGATCACTTTAACCTTGCACATGGCATGCCAACTGGTAATTGGACACATAGAGCCTTAGCTCTTGCCATCTGATTGGACTATGAGTCTCTTGGTGGTTTTGTGTCTAAATTAAGTATTGAAAATATGATTCTTGTGACTGACTCAAAGGTTGATTTTAGCTATTTTTGCCTTCACTTTTTACTGTGTTCGTCTCTTTCACAGATTGCAATGTGCAATCGATGTTCCTTATTTACTGAGGTTGTTGATGCAAATGATAAGAAAATAGCATAGAGGGGAATTGGGGATTGGTCTATTCATATTGCTGCTGCTGTTGTGTTAAAAGTCTAAGGCAGAAGATGAAAATTTATTTTAAGGTTCATTACATGAAAATAAAGTAACACGACATTGTTTTTATGGATTATTTAATAGAAAGGAACTGATGAGAAGTTTGGCGGGTTATGCAACATAAATCAGAAACAATGAGGTTGGATGCATTAACGCATCTAGAGATTTCCACACTCTTTTTCATGCTTTGCAACTAATTTCCTAATGCTGCTAAGGGTTCTTAAAGAGAAGGTTGACTTGCATAGTTTCGTTGCTGGTAGAGTGAGAAGATTGGTTTGCATGGTTTTGTTGTTGGTAGAGTGTTGGCTTCTTATTGATGAGAAGAAACCAAACTTATGAAGTTTTTGACAATATTACGATACTTGCTAAGATGCTTGTCAATGGTCATGCCTCCAGATATTTTGTAACACTGTTTGATACACAATCAGGAATCCTTTGTTTTCTGCTCTGCATGGTCTCTATGCACCATGATGCGGCCTTTATCTATTCAAAATATGTTAAATGAAAATTCTGGTATTATAAAAAGATGCATTTAAGTATTGCTGATAATATTGTCTGATTGACCTTGTATAACAGAATACATTGAATACTCATCTTCTGAGTAAAAAATATTCAATTATCACTGGTCATAGTACTAGGCTTCAGCCAGATGTTGATGCATGCTGTTAACTTTAAACCGTTTATTGCAATGGTGTTCTTAATTTCATCCCCTTTCACACCGATTGATATTTGTACTGGGGGATTTCGGAATAATGATGATGAAATCTCTGTCAGCGGAGAAGTCAATTCTTAGCACAGTTCATGATATTACATTTCAATTGTGTCAGTTTTTAAGGAAAGCGTTTCTCAAAGCATATAATTATTTAATCTTAGTTAATGGAACTTGTTTTACCATTGGCAGATTGGCAGGTCACTCTTATAGAATCTCTTCAGAAACGTTGTTGCTTTATGGAGCATGTTGTAGAAGTATCTGGTGTGTCAAATATTCAAATTGTTCGTATGAGGGCAGAGGTAATATTCAAATATTTTGTAGTGGGCAGCATACTTGGTTTAATGTCTTTTGGACTTGCAGCTTTGATCTAAATTTAATTTCTGTGTCAGAAACCTGGTATGCCTTACCAAATTATTAAAACTTTGTAGGGAATTGCCCCTAAGCCCCATGTTTCCACATAGAGACATTTCCAAAACAGAAACAGATCCTGAAATGGCCCTGGTAGGCTCTGAAACGCTGTCTCTGATAAGGACACTTACCTGATCAAATCGCCATAAAAATCCTTCTGAAGCTGATGGAAATCACTCTCAATCACCTCACAGCAACAATGAAATGCACAAAATGACCTAGCAGAGCAAAAATACACAAAAATCTGTGTTTTTGGACAAAAGCCTGTATTTTTTCCACAGCCCTGTCTTATTTCATAATAGCCAAGTTTTCTACATGACTCAGTGAGGTTTTAGCAAATTTTTGGTGAAAAATTGTCGATTTTCTAGCCCTCACTTGGCAGCTGAATAGATTGGCGATTTCTCGGTAAGCTGGGGAGCAGCAAGTACTTACAATTTTTACTAAGCTTTTAATCTATGCCACAAAAGTACAATGAATAGGAAATTTTATGTATATCAGCTTTTGCCAAATTGTTTAGTAAGGTTGCAGCCACAAAAACCTTGTGCCTCTATCCAAAAAGTATGGGTGTAACAGAAAACATTGGTATCCTCAAATGTCTCTATTTTCTTGCAGTTCATTATGTACAACCGACTTAATTACAACTCGTGACTCTCGTTTGAAGTCAGTTTTCTACATGAGGGAGAAGTTTATGTTATTAAAGATTTCAAATAGTAAAAACTGTCACATTTGAGCTCTTACATTTAATCAAAATAGAATCTACATAAGGTCACTAAACAACAAACTGGTTTTCATAAGGGCTAGACGACCAAGCATGTAATAGTTTCATGCATTCACACATTTAAACAAGGAGTCAAGAATCTACCTCACATGCTAGCATACCAATTCAAGCTATACAAGTCTTCCTTCAGATTGGTAAGGTCATAAAACAATGTTAAAAATGCACAGGTCATTGAGGGATAAAGTGGCTAATAGGATGATTGGGAAGGCAATGGAGCTTTCATCTATTAACTCCTCACATAAAAATTAGTCTTATTGGAGTTCATAGCAACTATTGCCTCAATCCAAATACATGCACTAGGGAGAGGGTCTGGATAGAGGAATGAACCCAAGATAGGCATTAAAAATATCCATGTAAAGTTCCACTGGGTGATTTTTTTTCCCATTCAGTTTTGGAGAGGTAGAAAGAGTCTACAGTCTTGTTTCAAATTCTTTTTAAACGAGAGGAAACAAAAGACTAAATCCATTCAATGTGCTCTGGCATACTATCTTGGGGTATTATCCCCATCATTTATCTGCACATAGTGGCATAGAATAATAAACTTCAAAGTAAGCAGATCAAACAAAAAGTCTAAGGGTATAGGTTTTGAGGATGTTGAAAGAGTCAATGGGAGCAAACTCCCATGACTCTATCGATACCTTATAAACTCATATTTAATTCTTAGCATCAATGTAAATACAATTACTAAATTTTCTCCCATGACCAGATCCCGTATGAGATGTCCATATCCAAACACTCTCTTCGAGGTTTTGAGGATGTTGAAAGAGTCAATGGGAGCAAACTCCCATGACTCTATTGATACCTTATAAACTCATATTTAATTCTTAGCACCAATGTAAATACAATTACTAAATTTTCTCCCATGACCAGATCCCATATGAGATGTGCACATCCAAACACTCTCTTCGAGGTACCAGATACATTAAAGCTTATCATGATATAAATAGATACTGTCCAACAAGCATCTAAAGGCATTGTTCACTAATAATTATAGAGGATGACCAAAATACATTTAGAATATCATAAGGAACAACTCAAAGGAGAGCATGCAACCAAGAGTGTAGCTTTGTCACAGACTCACAAGCAACCCAAACCACTAAGAAGGAATTACTTTCCATTCAAATATGCTTTTTACCCATTCAAGGCAGTAGCTAGCCAAAACATACATGTAGAGGTATTTATCTTATTGCTATCAGCAAGAGAGGCCCCAAAACAGGAACCTAATTCAATTTTTAAATTGTGACGAGCTACACAGTATCTGATAGCTCAAAAGCATAGGTTCCAATAACTATACAACACGTTTTGGGTCCATTTACATTAAGTATAGAGTTTGGAACTGTATGAAGAAAGCATATGCGCATATCAAGAGCATTTTTGTTTATATATATATGTAGATACAGCTGAACATACATACAACCTGTCTATACAATGCTATGTAGAACTGGAATGCACTCACAATAAACTTGAACTGTGTATAGAAGGCTATGTAGAGTTACAGTAAGCTCCATGCCAATTTTTCAACAAAACAAACCATCATATATATGTATATTTAAATATACACACATCGTTATATATCTATATGTACGCTAACTTCAAAAGAATATCTCTGACAACAGGTTTTTCTAAAAAACACACACACACATGTATTTGTGTGTGTGCGTCTCTTTTTAAAAACCCTCGAATGGCTACAACCAAACCCTAGCAAGCTTCCAGATAAATACTCATACATGCATGCATGCATGCATGAATACATACATACATACATACATACATGCATGCGCATGCGTGCATACATGCATGCATACATGTATGTATTTACATTTAAAACCTTCAAATGGCTATGACCAAACCCTAGCAAGGTCACATAAAGAACGATATCCCAAATAATGAAAAACATATATTTTCACCAAAACAGATCCTTTAGCATGGTGTTGGGAACTAGGGTTTGAATTACGGTCTATACTGAGATTACCATTCAAATTTATAACATAAACAGACAATTCTTTTAAAACCAATGTAGTGGGCTAGGTTTAGAAGCTAGATGGAAAACATGCCTGAAATGAATAACAAAGGAAAAATTAAAATTAATTTCCAGTTAGGCAGGGGTCCCATGCAGGGGGCAACTGCAACTATAATTTAGGGACAGTTGGTCCCATGCAACTGCAAACTAAAGTTAATAGCAAAAAATAAATCTTTACAACAAAATCAGGGGCAGCCACTGCATAGGAAGACCATTTCCAGTGAAGGGTAGCAGAGGGGTGTAGGGAATTTACTGTTGCTGCACTGCATTATTTGATGCCACAAAACCCTTGCTGCACTGCTCCTGATGATGAATGTGGATGTGAAGGATGCCGTGCAAAGTTGTAGAGTTTGCCAACATGCCAAGGGAAAAAGTTATTATAGGTTTGTATCAGCCACTGTCCATACTGGAAAGATTGTGGGTGGATTTGAGCATGGATTTTGTGTTTGGGCTGGTGAGAACTCACAAAGGTAATGCTTGTATTAATGTTGTTGTGGTTAGATATTGAAAGATGGCACACTTCATAGCTTGCAAGAAGACTATTGATGCTACCCATGTAGCAGCTTCATTTTTTCAAGGAAATAGTAAGGTTGGCTTTTTTGCTTAAGCGCATTGTTGATTGAGATACTAAATTTGTTGGCCATTTTTGGTGAACTTCGTGGAGAAATTTGGGTACAAGGTTGAGTTTCAGTTCAGCCTACCACCCCCCATCAGATGGGCAAACGAAGGTTGTGAATAGAAGTGTTAGGAATTAGCTGAGTTGCTTGGCTGGGAACAAGCGAAGACAATGTGACAATATTCTAGCACAAGTTGCGTTTGCTGACATCAACTTCAGTCAATTGAAGTACAGCCACAGATCCTTTTTAGATTGTGTATGGTTACAACCCTAGAGGTGTTGATGAGTTGAGAAACATGTCTGATTTGAGAAAACATAGTGCTATGGTAAAAGATTTTGCTGAGTACATGCATGAGGAGACCAACAAGTGAAGAACTTAGAGAAGAACACAATGAGATACAAGCAACATGCTGATCTTGAGGGCAGAGAACACAAGTTTAAAGTCAGAGAGCTATTGTTTGACTCATTTGAGGAAGCAGAAACTCCCGAGAGGAATGTGATAAACTAAAATGGAAGAAAATTCGGACATGCAAATTTTGAAGTGAATGTGTATGCGATAGAGCTCTTGGAAGGGATTGATATCTCTCCAATATTCCATATAGTGGATCTGTACCCTAATTAAAAGGGACAAGCAAGTGAGGAAACTGCGAGTTCGAATTCTTCGATGGTGGTTTGGAGACAACGCTTACCCCAGAATGTAAGTGAGGAGATAGAGAAGGTGATCGATTCCATATTCATCAATAAGACAATATGGAATGAGTATTGTGAGTACTTGGTGAAGTGGAAAGACAAGACAACTAAAGTTGTAACTTGGATGAGTGCATCCGAGCTAAACACAAAAGATTATCAAAAATCTCATGGAATGTTCACGAGCAGGAGCTCATGTTTTGTTTCACTTACATGACGTGTATGATGCAAAAGCATTGGGGTCCACAAACAATCTTGCATCACCTTAAAATAGTGTGGGTTGCGTGTGTATGGTGGTAAATTTTTGTTTTGTGACATCGTTGTGCGCATGAAGAATGATCAAACATGGCGAAAAGAAACCCCATGGGTCCACCTCAAAAAAGGCACGAGGAGGAGATTTTAGTCATCTGCCAGAATCATAGGGATCTTTTCTTTGGCAAATTGTGGAATTGCTGTTTTATGTAGGTGGTAGTTACAAAACCTTCGAGGAGGTTGCGTAGTAGCCAGTTAATACATCCGTGCACGCAAATTTATGGCATAAAGATGAAGATTTGGTAGTTCCAAGCACAAAGGGCTATTAGAGGATGCAAGAAAGATCCGAAAGGCTGAGAGCAAAGTTTGCAGAGGGGATTTGTGTCCAAGTACAAAAAATTATGTAGGACATTGTTAGAGTCCATTTGAGGGACTAGTGTATGTGTTCAGCTTCATATTGTCATTTCAATAGAGGAAGGAGAGTTAGTGTGTGTAATCTCTATGTTCAAGATTAAACTCAATAAACAAGTTCAGTGTTGGTGTTGGTATTGAGTTTGAATGTGTGTACATTTGTGCAAGTGTGTCTAGGTTGTGGGGAAAGGCTGCCATTAACTTGCCCCCTACCTAACGTACATCACTTTTGGAGAGGTAATGTAATTCCCAATTTCAATTGACGATTCTTCGAGTTAAACCTTAGTATAAGTTTTTGAAGGAGAAGCTTGAAGTATTTCAACACTCATTCAATTGAAAGAACTAATAGACATGCAAAGTGAAAAAAAGATCTTGATCCTATGATCATATAACAGGGAAGAATACAAATCAAATGAGTTTGTTGATTATTGTAAGAAGTATGGAATTAGTAGGGAGTTCACCGAGTCTTGCAATCCCCAACAAAATAGAGTAGCGGAGAGGAAATAGAGAAAAATTGTTGAGATGGCAAGGAGTATGATGAAGACTAAGCAATTTGGTTATGAGTTTTGGGAAAAGACAGTATGCAAAATGTTAGAGAAACAATATTAAATAGAAATGCCAAATAGAGGTCAAATAATTCAAATTATAATTATATGTAAATGCTCACATCATTTTATACCCAAAAACTGTAGCATATGCTATAAATATGTATGTATCAAGTGTTCATGTGAGCTTTTGAGTATAACGTGATTCCATATTATTTGCTCCCTATTTGGCATTTGTGTTTAATATTGGCTATCCAAGATTGTCATATCCTCGATGTGTATTTCTTGTTGTGCAAAAATTGGCCTCACGATATCCCATTTTAAAAGGAAAGAGAAAACGGTACTGTATGAATCGCGAAGCCATCATCTATGATGTTTCTTTTAACAAAATTGTCATAAACCCACACAGGAAGCTATAAAGATGGATCACTTGTCGTTAGCGTTTCAGTATTCAAGGGCAGGTGTCCAAGGTCAAAGAAATAACCAAGATTTCTGTAATCTTTTCCAAGAGGGTAGACATCAAGGATGATATGATGAATTTGAAGTGTGAAGCATGGGTACGTCCCCCACCCCAAGGAACCGGCCCTGATATGTACCTGGGACGGATACGTTTTGGGTACGGTAGGAGTATATCACAGGTACATCTAGATACATATTGAGCATGCCACAAACGCACCCAAGATGTACTTGTATGTTTTTGGCATTGTTGTTGCTAAAAAACGTTTTTTTTGTCTCAGTCAATCCATACAAAAAGTAAACCCTAAACTCATAAATGAATTAAAAGATTAAATCCTAAACTCTTCTAAAAGCTATAAAAAGGCACTCGAGCATTAGCAAAACAAAAACAATTCATTGTTAGTTTTTGCAAGTGTAAGAGCAAAGAGCTAAAGACGAATTGAGGAAGCAACCATTGTTTAGAGGCAATCATTGTTTCATTGATCATTCAAAGGAGGAGGCATCACGTTTAAAGGCAGCCATTGTTTGAGTTTCACTGTAAGGAGGATCTACGTTTGGAGGTAGCCATTGTCTATTATTTGCTGCCCTTGTTTACAAGCATTATATATTTTATTTAGCGTTCAAGGGAGTTTACAAGGAGCAAAGAGCAGAGCTATTAAAAGCGGAGTGGCATGTAGGAATTTGATTTTGAGGAAAAGCTAGATGATATATTCTAGATTATTTGTATTCATATTGCCACATGATTAATAAAAATGTTAAATTTTAAGCATATGGAATGTTTTGAACCTTTATCCTACTATATTTTTCAAGTTTTGTATTTCTTATGGACCAAAAAATGAGTATATATATATATATATATATATATATATATAAATTTTTTATTATATATGTACAGACGTACCAAAGCCATATCTTACCCTTCTTATGGACTACAAAATGAGTATATATATAAAATTAATAGATATTTTAATTTTTTTATTATATATGTATACGGATGTACCAAAGACATATCGTACCCAAAGATTTTTTAAAATCAACGTATTTGCATATTGAAACGCACCAGTACCCGTAACCTGGCAACATTGAATTTGAACTTTGACTGGTGGTGTGATGTTGGCTTAGTGACCAAGACCCATAACTGATGAATTTTTAAATAATTCCGTAAAGCAAATATGTGAAATGGTATGGGATAAGTCTTCAACAAGGTCATAAGTTCCAATCGGTTTGGGACCCGTTAGATTGATCCATTTGAGATGAGCTAGGCTGACCGTTGGGTATGAATGTTGGTCTTGGAGGTGGTTTGGAAGAGGGTGGAAGGTTGATATCGCTTCACTAATTGAGAGCGATTGTACGTTCACTTCATCAAAATCAACTTTCACAAGGGCAATCATTTGCTTGTTTTCTTGGGATCCCAAAGTTGGGGCAGTAGGTGGCGAATTAGAGGATGATAGATTGTTTTGAGGAAGTGTGGGGTTTGGATTTGTGCTTGAACTTGAACTTGGTTTTGCCCTTGATTTTGATATGGGAATGGATTTCTACATATACCAAGATAACATATTGAGGAGCCATGGGACTATTAATATTTGTATTTTGGGCAGGATAAAATTCTACTTGGGATGATCTCTTAACAGTTTCATGAAACTGCTGACGCTGATTTTTGTTTGTGTGTTGTATGAATTTATTTTATTCTTGACATTTAAGCATATCATGACCATAAGACTTATGAAGGGCACATGTATCATACTCTCTTGGAGGCCTTTGATTATGGATTTGGTTGTTAAATTGTGGTGTAGAAGCTTGGTTTCATTCTGATTGTTGGCATTTTGGACATGATTCACATGAGAAAACATAATGGCATTAACCGAAGACCTAGGGGCCTGCTTCACTATTTTTTCAATATTGTTTCTTTTGAAATGATTTAAATCAGTCATATAGTCTGCCTATTCGGCGAGTACTTGCCAAAAATTTGCTTGGGCGAATATTTGCCGATAAAACTTGCCATTCGTCACAGGTGAATATTTGTGAGTATTTGCTGAGAAATTTTTTCCAAGCCCGACACAATGTTTCAGCTAAATTGATGCCACTTGTCACTAGTCAGTGTGAAATTGGTGGAGAAGGTAATGGAGTTATTTATCAACTTGGTATCTGAATAATCCAAGATAAGAACCTTGCAATTGATATCTCTCGACATATTTATGATTGATCTATTTGAGATATATGTACAGTTTATTACCGTTCAATTAAAAAAATATTTTAATTCAAGCTATTTGTCCAAAATCTTCGTCTTTCAGTTAGGTGTCAACCTCCCAGTGAGGTGTTCTGTGCACTCATAGTGAGTGACAATTAGGTTTCATACTCTCTCTTGTTAGAATCAGACAACTAGAGTAATCTTCCTATTTTTAGCTTCCAATGTACTCAATTTGTGCAGGAGGTTCAAGATGCTTTGGACATTGATAGAGGGGCTGAAATTTCTACTTGTGAGATGATATGTAGGTTGATTTGCCTCTCAGACGTGTTGGTGATGATGCTGATTTAGATTTGATTAGACTTGATTCAAATGAGTTGGTTGCACCTATTGAGACCAAAGTGTTGTACTATTTTAAGGGATAAAACTGAATGAGTTGGATGCATCTAACACTGTTTCAAAACCAAAGAGAAATGTCATTAAGGTATAGGAATTACATTTTTTGTTGTTGTTGATCTGGCTTTTGTTGCTGATAGTGTGAGTGGGCCTTCTCATAAGGAAGCACAAGAAAAGTCAGAGTGGAAGGCAACCATGAAGACTGAGTATGATGCTTCGGCACGGAACAACACTCGGGTGCTTGCTGATTTGCCACTGGGTCAAAAAGCTATTGACTGTAAATGGGTTTAGAAAATGAAATTGAAGTTTTGCTGGACAAAACATAAAGCAAGGTTTTTTGCGAATAGATTTTTCGAGCAGGAGGTGATA
This sequence comes from Taxus chinensis, assembly GCA_019776745.2. Lineage (NCBI taxonomy): Eukaryota > Viridiplantae > Streptophyta > Pinopsida > Cupressales > Taxaceae > Taxus > Taxus chinensis. The sequence continues at coordinate 295,471,137 of CM034151.1, forward strand.
GTGTGTGAGAAGACATGGTTCGCTGGAAAGACAGTACTTTTTGTTTTCCACTTTTTGGATTCATCTGTAAATTTCAGGTGAACTTGAGTTGTATTGTAGTTCCTAAATTGATGAAGCCAATGAAAGTTTGTACACCTTAGCTTTTGTTATGGTACAAAAAGGGAAAAATGCAAATACGTTGCCTATGAAAATAACTTTCAGCCAAGATCTCTCTCCCAAAGAACTATAGCTTTGTGCCCGACTATATACCTCCTCTCATAGGAATGAACTTAGTGTGAATAGTTTGCTATGGGTTTTGTGTTAGTCATGGGAGGGTGTTCAATAAATGCTAAGATTTGGAATAGAACTATGCACTTAGGTCTTCCTGTCACATTTTACTTTGTATTCTTGGCAACCCTTCATGGATTGGGGAAAAATCAGTAAATTTCATTGTTTCTACAATGAAGTATTTCCTCTTGATAAGCCATTCTGATCTTACATTATTCCCTTCCTTTTTATCCCACGACATCCAAGCTTGGTACAGGATCTAAAATTTGTTGCATAAGAATTTTGTTTCTATCTGTTAATTTATTCTTCTTCCTTTCATTCTGTAGATAGAGAAGCTTATGTTGATGAATGCTTGCTTGGTCCCTAAATCAAGGAAACTACTTATTTCTGTTGACATTCAGCGAGATTTGCTTAACACAAATTTGGTTTGGTGACTGGCTATTTATTTCTGAAAACCACTGATCAATGTGCCGCTCCATCCTGTTTTGTCAGGGGTTAGATGTTCCATAAAATCTTTAAGTGTTTAGATTGTTTAAAATGTATGTGTGAGTGGAATAGTTACTCAATTTGTGAAATGGTGGGTGGAAATTCAGCATTGGAAGATCAACACAGGTAGTTTCATTCCAAGTTGCAGATCCCATCATTAATTCAAAGCGGATATTCTTTGCACATGCTTGTTATAATTAAATGCAGGTTAGACTATTGACATTGAATTGGTGTCATGGCACTAAAAGGAAGCATTACAGATAATCAAGTCTCCTCTTCCTTGAACTATTCATGCTTATATCAGATATTATTAATTAGTTCTTCCTTAATGCCTCAAGAAAGCTCTATACGGCCTCTTGTAAGGTCTAAGTTAAATTGTCAATGCTGATCTAGGTGGTTTCTTTCAAATCAGGATCATGCCTCTTTAAAATATTTTTACTATACAAAATTGTAGTTTCTGGAATAATTAATCGTTATCTTCTTTGTATGAAATAACACAGGATGCTGGCCAAAACCCACAGTTCAGAGAGATGTATGATGTTGCAGTGGCAAGAGCCGTGGCAGAAATGAGGGTTCTAGGTAGGAGTAGGACATGTTATCTGTCAGTAATGATTTAATGGTGATGTTTCACGTATTTTTCCTTGATCTCTGCTAATTTTAAAGCTCAATTGAGTCCACATGGCTGGAAATTGTCTTAGGACGTAAGAATGGAGATACAATTAAAATTGTGGCCTTGGCTGGATGATTTATTGTCAAACCTTCTATGTAATCTTGATATGTAATGTGTGATGATTTGCTTCTACTTATGGGTGTATCATATGGTGATCGATTTCATGTCAGCTGAGTATTGCCTGCCATTGGTTCGTGTGGGGGGTTTATTTGTGGCCGCTAAAGGTTTTGACCCTCAGGTGTGTTCCAGGATATTCTACCTTAATTGTATGGTATTTTATTCCTTGTTTTCTTCTATGTATTGGTTGAAACATTTACTTTAAGATATTCTGGATGTTAGTGACTCACTTTAACACACTGTCTGTAAAGAAATAGATTTATTGATTGGCATAGCCAGAAAGATGTGAAGGATTATTAACTTATTATAAAACTTTTTTAACTAGAAAAGCCGACACTTCAAGTTCAAATTAAGACTCATTTTTGCTTTTCGATAACATGACTAATTGAAAATCCTGAATTTCATATTTCTTCCAAGGGGCATTTTTTAACTCTAGAAAAGTGAATGTTAAAGAAATTTAAGGTTTTGATGGCTTGAATCAACAGAACTTTACAAAACAAAATTACTCCTGGCTGAGGTGGAATGATATCGATAAAATCTTTCCATCTGAAACTGATATTCCTGTGGTGAAAACAAGAGGATGGTTTTAGGACACCTTCATATAATTCAAGTGGAAATTAAAATATGATCATTCCGAAATACTTGTAACCCTCTCGTTCTAGCAGACTAGAGGAGTTTATGGTGATTGGAAGGATATTGAGGGATCTGGAAAAACTGATGACAATGACATATCTACACGAGGTCCTCTGCTATCGTTTAGCAGGGAAGACCCATGGGACTTGTCAAGGCTTTGTCTCCTGTTTGTACGTCCGAGGGTGTTGGTAGATTTGGCAAGGCTCAGTGTACTCTTGAGCTTTGTCACGAGGTCAAGGCCCAAGGAGGTGCAAATTTGAAACAATATAAGGTAACTTGGAAAGTTGTCTTGCTCCCACAAGGAGGTCTCATATTCGTAGTTAGCATGCTCACTAAGCCATGACCTAAAAAGTCACCTTTGCCTTTATTTCCGTGTGCTTATTTCAACAGCAGACATATTAATATTGTTTCCTTGTAGTTGTTATCTGTTTGTAATTTAGATGTATTACTTTATGGATTTTGTACTTTTTTTGATGTATATATATTTTTTGCTCCAATGTAGATGATATATTACGTTTTATTCTACAATATCGAATATCACTTTCTTAGAGAAGATATTTTTATCCCATTTGTTTATTTTTCATTTAGATTTGGCTACCTGATGTCTCCTTTACTTTGAAGCATAGTTACGACTTACAAGGTATGGTAAACTTTTAAAGTTACATGAATATAGGCATATGCATTGAAAACTAGTGCGATCTTATCAAGCATTTTTGTATATTTTCTGATTCTTGTGTAGAAGTTGTGTGCTGTGACTTTTAACTTCTCATTTTTTTGATCCTTGTTCCTCCAAAACCTTCTAACTTCGAGCCAAGATGGTAATGCTGTTGTTTCTGAGGAAAATGAATCTGTTAGTGTGAAAGATACCTCTTTCCTTATCTTATTTGTAATGAAATTTGGCACTTTATCTTTATCTTTAATAAGTATGTGGGATTTAAGTACAGAAATAACGTGAAGAGAAAGACCTTTTCCTCTTGCAAATTATGCTACATGGTTGGCACATATGTTTTCTCCAATAATAATTTAATTTTAATGCGAGTTGTGCTTCACAATGACTGCACGATCTTACTTGTGAAGAGCACTTTGAGTAGATTGCTGATTGTCGATCTTTATTTTCAGGAAGAGGTTGAGAACGCAAAGGAAGCAATAAGGTTGATGGGAGCTTTCATGTTGCAGCTGTGTTCAGGTATACACTACATAAAACTTGTTGTTCTCTGCAATGGACATAGACATCTTCAATGCTGCAATCTTGATCTCTGTGCCAGTAAAGCAGTTGACCGAGAACTAGGTCTCCAATTGCCGAATCGAACTATCTAGTGTCGTGGCATCAATTCTACCTTTGAGTACAGGAATATCTAGATTGACCTAGACTTTGAATTGGTTTTGATACTAAAATGATAGATTAACAAGTTTTGCAGAAGAATGAATCGTTATTGAACCAAATTGCATCACAAACTTCACAAAATTAGCCAAAGAGTGCATTGTACTGCTATTCAAGAGCATATAAAATGAGTTCTTGGACATTTGGGGATACATCAAAAGGTTGCTTCTTGGAATCAGCCATCTTACTCTTGTATCGATGTTATTCTAGGAACTTTGAAACAGAACCAAGTGGATGTCCTTTCTGCTGTTGTGCTCGCCTGTCATACTCTTGTTTTGATACCAATGATCCTCACCACGGGGCTGTGGATGGTAGCGTAAGGGGCATTTTAATCAATTAGCTAGTAAATCACCAAGTTCTAGAATATGCAGCAGTAAATTGTAATGGCGCTAAACATTACGCATTCGAATGCATGCTATTAGAAGAATAATGCTATTTCTATTCAATAGACAAGAATAGGATATGGTACACATGTACAATGTGCAATAAGGTTGAGGATGAGGATTCCCAAAATTAAAATAGGGGAAACGCTTACTAACTAATTGAGGACCATTCAATGCTTGTCGGTCGAATGGGTTACAATATATCATTACAAGAAAGCAGTTACAAAGAGGACAATTACAAACATTTCAACTATCGCAATGAGTAACTGTTCGCTTTATAGGTCTAACGGATCAACTCCCAGATGCCGGTTTACTAATAGGTGCAAGGTATGGCACAAGCTCTGAAAGTGCCACGGAGTATGGCATTAAGTCTCCACATAGCTGCTTGGGTTTGTGCAAACTCTAAGTGTTGCAGGGTGTGTTTCTTGGCACTGCACAAGCGTGCAACAACGCATGGATGGTGCATTGCTGCCCAGCATGCACAGGGTGAACACAGCCCTTAGAAGAAGAGCGTGGGCCAGCCTGGCTGCCCTTGGATCAGATGCGAACACTAGGTGTTGTGAAGGACACTATATTCTTCACATCAACTCAAAATTTTCCTTAAGCGCCACTTCCCTTACTCTCTTACTGTCATTTTTCCAAGTTTCAGCCCTCCTGGTCCACTCACTAGCATTGTCATTCGCTGCAAGGGATCCTGCAACTTAAGTATCCTCTCCAACAAAATGATATAACCAACCATAGTTACCTAAGACTCTAGGATGTAGGGATGAGGGGACGTAGGGATGGGGTTTCCGTGATGGCAAAAATTTCCCACGAGGGGGCAACTATTGAAATTATATATATATATATATAGCAGTCTGTGACAGTCCACTATCCACATATATGCTCAAAAAATTCTTTGTTCATTAATCTGTCTTGATTCCTAGTATGTCTTTGTAATTATGTAATACAATACAGTCGAGTCATGTGTCAATGTTTTGATCTACAACTTACTATTTTTATCACCTACACAACCAATTGCTTCATGTAAAATTACACATATTACATATAGGTTTTTAAAAGTGATAGGAGCTTCTAGAGTGAATTTTAATTAGATTTATAAAAACAGACTTTCTTCAAATAGACACGAGTGGCTTCTAAAAACAGTCTTACACTACAAAGTACATTAGGTCCTTCCAAAATTTATTTCATTTTCAAGTTTATTCGAGTCCTATGCAATGGTGCAGCTAGATTATTGAGGCCATTAATTACCCAACATTGGGAAATTTGTGGAGAAGGTGATCGAGTCATTAAACAATGTGGAACCCTTCAATGGGTGAAACTATGAAACAATGTGGAACCCTTGAGATAAAGATGCATACTGGTGTATTTCAAATAGCTATATTGAAGAACTTGTATTTAAATCTTTTTTGTTTTTTGGGGGGGGGGGGGGGGGGAATGTCATGATGTCCCCTGGAAAAAAGAAAGTTTTGGGGAAATCCCAAAAATGTCTCTAATTTTTAGGAACATCTCAGAGACGCCCCCTTGAAATGTGCTAAAAGGGAAATGTGGGGGGGAGTTCCCCATGACCTTCGAACATCTATTTTTTTGGGGGGGATGCATCCCCGCGTAACATTGTAACTTACATATTTCGTCTCCTTCTTCCTTGGTAAAGAAATATACATTTGTGCATTGTTAGTATTGGAGATCACCTATTTTGCTCATTTAACCTTTCCAATGCCCAATGCATTGTTCATCATGCACACAACATGAGATACAATAGATGTTCTTATAGGTGTTTTTAACCAATCTTCTTGCTTTCCTACATACATTGGTTGCATTTATGACTATTCGCACAACATTAGAGGTCCCATCCTACTCTATGACATCCGTCAAAAGTTGACACTAAAAATTATCATCCTTAAGCTTTCCATAACAATCAATGACTCGAGGAAATAAGGTCATATTATGTGTGTGTGACAATGATAGTGACGAGTGGTTAGTGCCAAATATCCATCCGCCCTTCCATGAGAATGGAACACCATGTCCTCACATAAGTCTTTTTCATCTCCTGCATCAACAAATTAATTTTATAGTAATTTTTATCAAGAAATGATTTTATTTGAGGAGGCACACAAGCTTGATATGCATTCCATGGCTTATGAAGTTCCTCTTAATAATAAGGTGACAAGGTAACATTGAATATGCTATCATTGGCTAAGAAGCATTTTCCCATTGCATTATTAGCCTCCTCACATGATTTGCACGTTTTACATTTTTGCAAATTGAAATAGGCTTAGAGGCTTCACCCTAGAACTTTCAAAGATATTTCTCCTTTCTCCCATTAATCTGAACTCTAGGAGTATCAATTCTAGAAGCACCCCAAGAAGGGGTGGACAATGCTGGTGCATCTTGAGTAGAAAGGTCTCCTTTTGTTGTGTACAACCTAGTCATTTTAGTATTTTATTCAACAGTAATTTTTTCACAACACCAAATCCCTTCTCTAGGTATGTGTAAGAGGTGAGAAATAACCTTGGTGTGGCTTTTGTTCAAATGAAAATTGCAGACATTGCGTTTGTAATGGTGTGTTCTTCATAATTTTTTTGCCTCGTGTCAAGAATGGTCACAAACTGAAATAGGGGTTTCAATGGTTTGAATGCCCCCTTTGTGTATTGCTTCGACAAAGCTTAGGGACATTCAAATTGGGAGGCACTACCAACTGAAGTACTTTTTCCTTCACCCATGTCGCTTCCACTCTTTGTTTTCACCATTGGGCTTGGTGATGGAATATTGATATCCATCACACCATCTCTGCCCGTGCTCATTTTGTCACTTGCCGAAACTCAAAAGCTAAACAAAATGGTAAAAGAAATGCAACAAAAAGAGAGAAGAACAAGAAGGAAAACAAACAATTATGAACAAGAAGGAAAATAACAATTATGCTAATGACCTCTCTAATATGCTCTCGTTGTCTAGAACTGGCGTTCAACACAAAAACATCCTGTGTATGAACCATCTTTTTCCCTCCTTTGAACCGGTTGTCTTTTCACGAGGGCAGCATAAGTGCACACATAACAGCCACATCTCTTTGTGCATAAGAAAGAAAAAAGAAAGAAATTATATTAATGTCCACAAATGAGCAAAAGTAGGTCAATGGGACTGAAGGATACAACCATTAGCAATAAAAAATTCTAGCAAGAGAGAATCCGAGAAGTGAACCGACAAAGCAAAGTGCAAAGATAGAATAGAGCAGCGTGATGATTGCCCAAGCTATTGATTGTAAGGGAAAAGGTACACAACGTACAGGTGCACAAGGCTATGTCAACTAACTTTAGGGCATTTCATTCCGTGTTATACTTGGCTCCCTTGGCTACAAATTTCTCTTCTTTCCCTCTTCCTTCTTTCATCTCTTAAATAAAAATGAAGGAATTAAGGTTTGGGGGGGGGGGGGGAGGGGGGGGGGGTGGGGTGTTGGCATGGGCTGAGGGCCTCAATAGGCAGCCTTCACCTTTTTTTTAACTGCATTTTTTGAATACTAATGGCATGGGGGCCGTCTACATGTCCTTGATCACATGAGGGACATCGACAATCAAACAAGGCTATCTGTACCGACTTTAGGGCATTTTATTTCATGTTGAACTTTGGCTCACTTGGCTACAAGCTTCTCTCCTTTCCCTCTTCTTCCCTTCATTCCCCTAAGGTAATCATAATGAATGAATTGGGGTTTTGGGGGGTGGTGTGGTATGGGGGGCCTTGGTATGGACTCCCCACCCTTTTTTTAACATTTTATTTTCCCTGCTAACGGCATTAGGGATGTCTATGTGTCTCGGGGGCTTCTTGACATATCCAACTTTGTTGGGGAGTGGCTAGAAGCCCCCTTGAGAGGCCCCATGGGAGACTGAGGCATCCTCGAGCCTCCCAAAAAGGGCAAACCATTTCTAGATCGACACTAGGAAAGCCCCATATGCATGGACGTGGTTTGGGGATTCATACATGGGGTTTTGCCATGAAAGCCCCATTGATTTATTTATTGAGCTCATCCCAGTTGATTAGTGTCCTGCTATTAGAATACTTAGACATTTGTTTTTTTCGGTTTGCCGCTGTGCTGTGTTTAAAGCGAGTACCCTTTGGATTGTTAACAATCAGCATTTTGTTAATAAATAAGCACAGCGATATTTACTTTAATAAGCTTGGCTCTATTCTGCATGTAAATATGGGATCTAAGAAAACGGGCCTCTTCATTTATATATATTGTTTTATGCTCTTTTTCTCCTCTTTGCATGACAAAAAGTACCTCTTCCAGCCTCAATCATAAAAGGTAGCCTACTGCATGTATGTCCAAGGATACAAAAGTATACTGGATTACTGCTTGAAGTGTGGCTTTAGTTATAGTCTACATAACTTTTTAAGGAAAAAATAGTCTGATCTGGAATCATCGGTAGTTTTCCCTCTGTAATTAATGACATATTTTATTTTCAGTGGCATCAGAAGGTCCATATGGACAAAGAACAGCTGTTCTGTGCTTGAAAGATCGCTCAACTCCTGCTAAGTATCCTCGCCATCCTGGGTTGCCAGCTAAGCAACCACTGTAGCCATACGAAAAGTATGGGCTTTATAACAAAAGCTTTTCCCTTTGGTAAAATATTTCTAATTCATAAATCTTGTACATTGTTTTGGGTATCTTTCTACTTGCGAGGCTTCCTATATTGTTTTAACCATAGTCCTTCGAACTGCTTGATAAGACAAAAATAATTTAACTTTACATTTAAGGTTTAAGGTTTGCCTTATTGAATGTACATATGCTCTGAACAAGATAGACTTCTCAGAGTTTAATTTTTGTAAGGATTATGATTTCGGCAGTGCATCCTTTTCCAAATACTTTTCAATGGGGGAATTGTCTTGCTTGCCTTCATGAGGAAACGGTGAATTTCTTGTAACAACGATGTTAGAACTGAGTTCCATGAGGGTATAGGGTTTTTCAGATTTCAGGGTGTAGTGCAGAACTTGACACCTTCTTTTGCCGAAGTTTCCATTTGATTCTGACATTCATTGATCATTTAATCTCTTTCAGTAGCTGATATATTATCAGTTTCACTCCTTCAGCTTCACTGTTATCGTGGATGCCCAGTAATCTCTGGATGAGATGCAGATATCTTATGTAGTTACAAAATGAGCATTAAAACTGGCCAGATGTTTGTTGGTGTGTTCACACTGCACATTTATCTTATAGATGCTGGTAAATTACTTGGAAATGTATCATTTATTTTTTACTCACTCAAATTTGCAAGTAAGCAGAGTGAAACTCATCATCTAAAAGCATTTGCAAAGTTCAACTTTCCTTTTCAGCTTTTGGCTTTCATAAAAGAATTGCTTGACTTCTTAGTGGAACTCGAGTTGGCTTGATCTATATAGTTGTTGATTCTCTTCAGTGAAGGGCACTCATGACTACATTTGCCTTTGGCTGATAGTTTCGCCTGTACAAATATTTGGTAAAACCTGTATTGAACTGGTTGAATGATTTTTGGTTTCTAATAATTTAAAATGCTGCTAAAGTGACAATTTTTACAAGTAGATTATAACATCGATTTTTACGCCAAAGGTGTTGCTAAGTTGGATTGAAGGTCATTTTGTCTGACACACGCCGGGGCAACGGACGGTGCTGATTGGTTTGTTTGTTAATGCACGTCATTTTTGGCAGCCGTCCACATGTCCAATGACCATGTTTTTTAATGCATCCTCTTGGATGGCTATAGTCTCAAACAGCATCACAAATGGCAAGGGTTTTCTTGTACAGGAAAATGTACATAGCACGGGAACTGGCTTCTGTTTGCACCAAATCCCACGAAAAAAGAATCAGCTTCCAACCGTCATCATTGGAACCCTGGTTTAAAAAACTCCTCAAAAGTACAACATCGATTCCGGTGCACACATTTTTGTCGCTTCAGGGCTGGCCGCTTTTAAGCAATTTTGGATGCAACGTCCCTCCGCCGGAATCACATTTTTTATGCCTGCTCTAGGTATATCGAAGGAGATCTGAGCTGTGAGTTATTCTATTCAATAGATTGCTATTTAGTATTTATTATATTTTTACCATATGTCCATGCATCCTACAATCATCCAAAAGTTCCATTTTGATTCGTACTCAATATACATATTCAATGAAATCAGTAATACAGAGATAACAATGTCTCCCAACTCCTTTGATCTAGTTAAAACGATGGTATCATTACATCTGCACAAATCTGAGATTTGTGCATCGCCTGTTTTCCTTCCATTAGTTGAGCTTAAAAGTGAAAAATGGGGCAACAAAGTGCTACAAGAAGCCAACATTGCAGTTGGGTTTCGAACATGGAACCTATTGGATTTCCCCTATTTTTTTTATTTTGGCCCCTTTCAGAGCAAATTGCACTCACGGAAATAATGCGAGCTAGATCAATATGATAAAGTGGAGCACAAATAGCAGATATTTTTTGGTAGGAACAATTTGAGCCATGGAATAGGTATGGGACATGCATGTGTTTAATTTCCACCTTTTTATTTTCACATTTTTCTTTCCAACTTTCCATTCTTGTCTTTGCCTTATCTAACAAATTAATCACTGTCCAATCGAAAACCTTGAGACCATAAAAAATAAAATAAAAGAACAAAGTCCATTTTCTCCATATTTTTTCAAAATTTCCATTTCTTTCAGTTGTGTAAGGGACAAGTTGTCCACACCCTAGAAACTAACTGGACAAGTTAACAACACTTGACTGATGTGATCCCTCCATATGTTTACAATAAGATGCAGTACGGACGGTATTCTTAAGCTTCAATATTATTTTTGATTAAGTTGACTCATGTTACCCAATACTTATTTCATCATATCCATGGGCACTGCCCCCCGAAAGATTATCTCCTTGTTTTCTCCTCGATATGGGAGATTGTTTTAATCTGACCTTCTAGATGTATTTCCAAATTATCAAATTCCAAATTTGTCAAATTCTCAAAAATTTGAGCTCTTTGTTGGCTAGATTAAAATGTCCAAAGTAATGTATATTGTCTAGTGCCACGGATCTACCTATGATGGAAGTAAGTAATCCTTTGTAAGCCATGGAAAGCCACCCTATTTGTCTTCCCCGTTTTGGAGAAGAATGGTTACTGTGAAAAAGACAATGCCCAACTTTAATACATTCCCCACATTTAGTTTTTTTTTATCTTTGCCATTTCATATTTCTAATGTGTGGAAATTCTTTCCTATTTGGTGCTATGTGGGTATCTCATCAATCACTTCATTAACTTTTTAAAATAACGCCAATGCCATGTTGTACAAGTTTAAACATCAACTCTCATCCTCAAAATATTGCAATGAATGGATCCACGATGGTGTGTAATTGTTGATGTTGACGTACACACCTAAAAGCCCTTGAAGAAAATAGAAATAAAATGTCCTTGCTTTGGGTATTCTTTTTCAATCAAGAAAATGATGGTTTATGATGTCCTAAGCTTACTCGACAAATGATTTCATGCCAGGCAAACATGTTTTGCCCTAATGTACCATGATAAAAAAGTAAGTCTAATTATTCATTGTAACTAGCAATCACACTTGGGCGGTGCGCTGAAGACGCCAATAGGAAGGCGTTGAGGAAGTTAAAGTTGAAATCACATTTGAACCATGCCAATTTTTCTTACCATTGCCACATCGTCTATTTAATGCAATGTTTGTCGAATATTAAATCTATCTTAATAGTCGCCAACATGAAAAACCCTATTATTTTTTGGATTTGCAACTTTCAGGTGCTATTACAATCACATTGTTATGTGTTTTAATAACATGACTGTGGAAGGAAAACAAAAAAAAATGATAAACATGGTAAAAACTTTGTGTAGGAGCATTGACTAAAGAGATTGGACATTCACAACTGCAACGGCAACATTGATCGATTTTGTTGATGCTATGTTGGTTGTTAACGAAGAGGATAAGTTGGACGACGAGGATGAGCTGAAAGGCACGTCGAGCAAGGGCAGAAGCGTGTTAGACTCAAACATATGCAAACTTGCTTTTTGCAAGTGGTGGTGAAGGAGACTCTGCAAAGCCTCTCAGGTTGGGGAGAATGTGGATGTCATGGTCAATGACATGAGGCTTGCCCCCCTAGGCACGGGTCATTGCGGTCCCTTGGTAGTGAAGAGTTCGGATTTGGAATCAGGTTAGACATTTCGAGACTTTGTTGCCTCCTCTACTAGGTACATGCATTGGTTGAACAATTATACTTTTTGGTGGGAATGTTGGTGAGCTCATTCACAACATTCAGTGGAATTGTTTGAGGTCGTCTAACTGTCTTGTGAGATAGTAGCTTTGCTTCATGTTGTTCTGTTACGTGATTCCATCTGATCCTTTTTAGGCATGTGCCACCATCCTCCCAGTTGGGCCAAAATGGGAGTTTAGAGCATGACATAGACAACCATCAAAGCTTAATGGAAGGTGGATTTCGTAGATGTAGTTGTCAGTGTGGGCATGGGCAGATTAAGGGATATGAGCGCCCTAGGCAATATTGGAGCTAACGTCTTCTATAAAAATATATTCTATAGTAAAAAAATCAATTGTAACTAAATATTAGATTGCCTGATATGTTGTCCCTCTACCATCCAAGAAAAACTTTCTAATAAATTAATTTATAGTTGCCATTGCCTTAATTCCTCAGTTAATTCTCTAGCATATAGTCTATCATAATCTTCCTTTACTATATATTTCCCAACTATTTTTTCTCCTTCCATACATATTCACCTTTATTGATCTCTCCAAATATAAATTACAAGACTTAAAAAAAATACAAAGTATTAAAAATACAAAAGTATGAATTAAATTTAATGACAAATGTATTTACCTAGGTTTCAGGGCCAACTAAATATCATAATATTAATATAATTATTTAAAATTATTTTTATTTTCAACAAAGAGAATCAAATTGGTATGTAAGGGTGGCCACTAGCTGTTACTCACATATATGGTTATTAAATTGATCTACTCTTAATAAAGCCCATGATAAAATAAAATAAATTGGCGCCCCCTAATATGTGTGGCGACATATACCTAGTTTCCTAGTCTCACATTTTATTTTCCTTAATCCTCCCATTCATGTCGTTCAATGGGTTCTAACAAATTTAACGGTGTTCAATCTAAAAAATATTGACACTGAAACCTACCATTCACTGTAAGATAATAAAAACAAACCACAATTTACAAATCCTCCATTGTGTTGACAAAATGCAGACACCACCACTTATATATACACAAAAAAGATAGGCCAACAATGAATTATCCACAAACAATATTGCACGATATTGGTTGTTGAATTTGTAATGTTAAGTTATTAAGTTGATAGTTGTTTTCCCAAACTAGATCAATGCAAGCAAATTCTGATTAGGCATAGATGTTGGACGGCTCTGGGTTATTTAGTCATTGCTGTACGACTGTATTAATGTTGTCTGCGTGAATTTGGTTCTCTAGGGCCCCACTAAATCTTCTCACAGTTATGTGCTATGACCATCTATTGCAACAACATTGTTCCATGTTTAATGTTTTGGTTCTTTTTAATGTTTTGAAGGAAAAACAAGTCATAAGTGACAAGACTTGCCACTTCACCAACTTACACAATCATAGACCACGTGTTATCTGCTCATTGGTTGGTAGATAATTGACTTATGCACCCTTATGTAGAGTCATTAAGCTTTGAAATTTAAAATACATGTGATGTGTGAAAGGTATACGAGAGTGTGTAAAAGTTTGTGCTTGGCCAAAACCACATCAAAAAGGGGAATAACCTTTCTTATTTAAATGTCCACGACTAGTACGTGTCATTGTCTTCCATTGGGTTTTGCGGTCATTATTGAGGCTCTCTCCTAAACAATTTTAGAGAGCTTATCATTTAGGATAAGTCCCATGAAAGGGTCCCACATTCCTCCTTCCACCTTGGAATGCATCTTTTGTTATCTTTCTTGACTCGTTCCCCCCTCAAACCCCTCTAGAATGAATACATCATCTCTCCCTTGCACTTGGCTTGGCTTTTTGCTTGCATCGAATACTGTACTTTCACCAAACTTGACTTGGTCCCTTGACTTTGATCTATATTGGATTTGCATTTTGTTTCGGGATCATCATGCATCAATCTTTGCATTTGATTTTGGGATCAACATGCATCAATTTTTGCATTTGGTATCGGGGTAAAAATGCATTGGTCTTTGCATTGAGGGTCCTTTGAGCTCGATTTCGTATTGCATCACGGATCTTATATTGAGTATTGCGATTCAAATTTGCTTGCATTTGGCAACTCATCTCACCACTTATGGGATCACTCAAGTTTGCATCTTACCTTAACTCGACCATTATTTTTCTTTGCATGTGGTGGTTAAACATTGCATTGGTCGACTCTCTAAACAACTAGATGATGTAGGCTAAACATGTTTCCATGCCTTGACATATAGGTTGGCATCTCTACCAAGTGTACTCGACCAACATTCATGCAGTCAACAAATTTCATGCATCATATTTGTTGGCTCATCAACGGATTATAATCTTCAAACCGATCAACCGAATTATATTCTTCAAATCGATTAACTAAATTGTAATCTTCAAACTGAAACGTTCCCTATTTATAAGTTTGGACGGGCTGAAGGATTGAAGGAGGACCCAAGTGCACACAAACATTAATTTCCCTCTTTTGCCAGTGCCACTAACATTAGTTCCATTGATAGTCCTTTCCAAATGTGAGTCTCGATGCTCGTGCCTAATATGCATCGAGGAAATGGAAGGTTGAGGTTTTGTGTATGTTGTCATTGATTAATGGTATCATTAAAATTGTTGATGAGGAAATCCTAATAAAGAGAAACCTTAATCACAAATGTGCATGAAATTGACGACATAAGGAACCTTGAACGCAAAGTTTTTGTACTTAACATATGTCAAGTTCAAGATTCAGACATATGCAAGTTCCCCTTGGAAGTATTCATCGACCATGCCTTGTTTTTTGAGATATATCTAAAGTATGTTGCCTCAATGACCTGCATGCCACACCCCCTTTCTCCTTCAAATGATTGACAAAAATGACACGTGGTTCATATGTGCTTGGATGTAAGAAAGAAGAGTTTCACATTGGCTCCCACCAACACTTTCATCACCGTTTGACTTCTCTCTCAAACCCTTTCTTCATTGCCCCTCTTCCTTCTCCGATGTTTCACTCCCCCAGGATTAACTTCTTTGACATCCCCTTCGACACTTCCATCGCACATTTAGTGTGTGATTGCTAGTTTACTTAATGTAGTTGATTGTATTCTCATTGGATGTCTAACATTTTTTTCTAAGGTGCCACATTTTCTCCACTAAGGTGCCTTTTTTTCCTTTCATCATAAAACTTTTGCCATCCTATCTAGCTTATATTTATTGTCATGATTATGCATGCACTTATCTCTACCATTAAAATGGACACAATTTCAATGATTTAAAGTTAGTGCTTGCAACGTTGACAATGGTACTCAAAGCATTTGTGAGAGAAGGATTCCATCTCACCATTTATGAGGGAAAAACAATTCATGGTTCATGGCCCATGTGTATAAATCCTAGTCTAACAATTTATTTCACAAATGATTTCTTTTTAGAGTTTTATGGTGTTTTTTGTTTAGGCAGCTTGGTTTACTTATAGTATTAAGTTTCTCAATGTAGATTCATGTTTAATATAATCGTCATGAATATTTATATGAGTGAGATTTTTTTTTGGTTTTGGATAAGTTTAGGAGAGTAAATAGATAGTTTGAAGCAAGGATAATCTCTTAATAAATTAATATATTGTTTTATGATTAGAAAAATAGCTAAATTGCTAGTGTTATCAACATATATAGAGGCAAAAGTTTAGTAGGTGCCAACTAATTCAACGAAGGATATATTTGCTTTGAATTCTCCCACTAAACATTCCTTTTTACCATGGAATGCCTATGGAGGAAGGCTTGATCAATTTGAAATTAATGTTTGGTTTTCCTTGTATTTGTTGATGCTAATTAGTGTTCAACTGTAAGCTATGATGCATGGAAATGCCTCCACCCCCGTACTTGCCTAGAAATGTTTCTGGTATGGAAACGCCCCCACCCCCTGTACCTATCTAGAAACATTTCCGTTACGGAAACATGTGCAAAAAAGCCATGGAAATATCTCGGAAATGCTAGGGATGTTTTCGGAATGTGCTCGACATTTCCAAGACGTTTCCACGGAGTTTCCACACTTTAAAAGCCAAAAAAACCTATTTTAAGCATTTATTGTTTCTAAATCTAATCCACTGTTAACTAATTTTGACTTCGTGAAATTAATAAACGTGAATTTTTTTTTTTTTTCAAAAGTGTTATTTCACGTGATTTATTAACCTCGCTGCGATCATCTTATTCTCGTGATCGTTTTGGTTTTTGTTTTGTCCATTTCGGGTGAGAACTCCTCCCGCCAGGTCACAAATTGCGTTAATAATTAATTAGTTAATTTATTACCCTTTTACTCAATAAAATTAATTTTATTAATTTTGGGGGTTTTTAATTAAATAATTATTAATATAATATTTATTAAAAATCAATTGACAAGTTTTATTTTAAAATGCTGGGGGAAATTAAAAATTTCCACCTCCAATTACCAGGGGAAATTAAAAATTTCTGCCTCCAATTGTCGGGAATCCCAGATTGGCTCTCCGCACTCGGATTTCCCCTTTCTTAGCAATCTCTTCTTCGCTTGTAGAATTTCTTCTGTTGGTTGCCAATCCAACCGGTTTGCAAACTGGGAAAAAATCTTCCAATCTCCCACATGGGGAAATAAGTTGGGCATTGCCAGCCTGCTTTGCCGTTGCCATGGGTGAATGATTAAGATATTTCCCATACTTCCTGGCAATTAATGCCCACTACCTAAAGAAAGGGAAATTAGTTTTTTTTTTAACGGAAACAAAACGGTTACGAAGAAGCTTCCTCTTAATTTTTCTTCTGTGAAAGGTGTTGGAAAAAGTCATGCAAAGAAGCTTTCAATATTTCTAACTTCTTCTTATCTCCTATGTAGAAGTATCTCTGAGAATTTTTTTTTTCCAAAGATTCATCTTCATCACATGTTTTGAGGCAAAGAGTTCAACGTTTCAGCATAAGTAATATTTACCTTGGTCATAATGCATGCATGTGAGGAGATGAAATAAAGAGTTTTTTACGCATTGACTGAAAGAAGTTCATGCAGCCATAGTAGAATCCCATGTAGGCTGAGGAGTTTTCCAATGCATGTTTTGGGAGGGAGATTTTCATCAAGTAGAAATAGAAGGATTTTTCAACGCATTCCAGCAGAGGAAATCATGTTTAACACGAGAAAGAAGGAAGTTTCTAATGCAGTCATATGAAGGATTCACATTGCCAAAAAGTCTCAAAGATCCACGTTGTAGGTATTTTTCTGAGAGGTATCCATGTTGCAGGAGTTTGTCAGAGATCGAACCTGGTCAGAGATCCAACGCAGCCCAAACATTCAACGCATGCAATAATAAAAAAACAACATCCGTACATAAGAAGAAGAGCCAACATTGCTGGCCACGCAGGAAGTCCAACGCAGGCCAAGAAGAGAAATTCCAGTCATGCAACAGTTGTCAAAATCCATGCATCTGTTGATCAGAGGTCCAACGTGAGAGCAAAGGGAACCATTTCAGCAAAAAGAAAGTAATTCTCACACCCACACCAAGTAGTACCAACGCTAGAAGGAAAAGCGAGGTCCACGAATGCCAAATAGGGAAGAATAAAAAGATTTCAACGCATGACTTGAATCCACGTTGCAGGTAAGAAGGAAATTCAAACCGCTTTGTAGAAGGAGAATAAAAGGTTTCAACGCTGAACTAGGAGAATCTACACATTGCCCCAAGAGAAGTTTATCACGCATTACATAAACACTAAACCACACTGATAAAAAGAAGTGAGCCAAGAAGAAATCTAACATTGCAGTTCCATTCACGTTGCAAAAGTCAAATCACGTTTTAGGCTTTCAGACAAAAATAGTATCACGCGTTCAAACGCCAACATAAAAAAATAGTGAATTAAAAAGATTAAAATTGATCTACGCAAAGTCATTATAATCGGGAGAATTTAATTTTAAAACGCCAACATAAAAAAATAGTGAATTAAAAAGATTAAAATTGATCTACGCAAAGTCATTATAATCGGTAGAATTTAATTTTAAAAATAATAATAATAATAATAATAATATTGTTATTATTCCCTGATTTGGAACTCGAGCTTAGTCTTGATACACTTGTATTGACATTTAAAAAATTGTAATTCGGGATCAATAATAATAATAATAATAATTATTATTATTATAAATTAAACGAGCCATATTTTTCTTGTGTAAACGGTGGTTTAGAGATTGAGACCCGACACCGTTTACATTGTTTTGTGAGCCTGAATAATTTTTCTGTAAATTTCATAATGGCCGAAAAATCCAATAAATTTGCATGAAAATCGAGGAAGCAAGTGGATAAATCAAATAAATCCGCGTTCAAGTATGAATTCCAAGGATTCATCCCTCCCAGTTCTATCAAGTCTGCATACGACAATATCACCGATACAAATCTTGGTCACATCAATGTGCAACAATTTTGTGACCGGGTGAAAGTTGAAGGCAAAAACCATATTCTCGGATAGGCTCTACTATAACGGTCTACCCCAAGCAACAACATTTTCGGTCTCGGTGCAATACCCAGCGCTGGTTATCGCTTGCGTAGAGCATTATGATCCTGAGAGACGAGGAATTTATAAAGATAATCGCAAGCCTTTCCTCTTAATCACACTAGAGCATATTGAAGAATTGCTCAACATACCTGACTCCCCTGAGAATGCTGACATCACTCGAAAGTCAGCACAAGATTTTTGGGATGAAGAACCCCTTAGGTGGAGCAAGATGGTTAATAACAACTGGTTAGTGACCAAGAGCCCTCAGGTTGACTACCTTCCTAAGGAACTGCACCCAATTGAGTTCATGGAGGAAATTGAGGAGATGATCACTCTCCTGAGTCGAGTCTTCGGTCTACCATTTGCCAGGATTTTCCACCCATGGATGTATCACTTTATTTGTATCATCCTTGCCAAAAGAGAGTTTGTGGACTGGGTCACCATCATCAGTGATACTCTTCACAAACAATTGATCGAAGTGAAGATGACTGGATGTTTCTACATGACATCATACCTGACTTATGCAGTGGCTAGAAGAAAGCTATTCTCGGGGCTAGAAACGAAAGGAGTCATGGGTCCATCAAGTAATGTCTTTCATTATTATCCGTAGTTAAGTTTAAAAAATAGCTCTCATCATTTTAGGAAAGTT
Source organism: Taxus chinensis (assembly GCA_019776745.2). Taxonomy (NCBI): domain Eukaryota; kingdom Viridiplantae; phylum Streptophyta; class Pinopsida; order Cupressales; family Taxaceae; genus Taxus; species Taxus chinensis. Next base: position 295,490,399 of record CM034151.1, read on the forward strand.
AACGATGCATTCACCTTCTGCGTGATTCAAAACTTGAATCAGAATACAAAGGAAAGATTCTTCAAAGAGGCCATGGATGTCATTTCCCAGTGGGGAACATGGTTTATTCAATTTTTGTCATTTTCCTACATTCGCGTGGGTGGCTTTGCGGGTACTCCATGGAAGCTTCCTAAGTACGTATGTGATAAGTGGGCATTAATGGAGCTTGTGCGACAACTATTCCAAGTTCATTGTCTTCTTAGTGATAAACATCGTTCAGGAATTCATTTCCCAATCCGAATTGGGGAATACCAATGTCCAAATCTCTTCAGTGCACAACTCATGGAGAAAGAGTTTGCCCTCATCACTATTCATCCATATGTGAAGAGATTTCAGTTTGATATCAACGGATATATGCAGAAGATTCTTGGGGCAAAGTATCAACACAATCTTACCATGGAAGATTTCTGGGCTGCCTGTTTAGATGAACATGAAGTGAGAAGGCAAGAGTTTTCCCGCCTAACCCTTGCTCAGATCAAGACCTTTCACATCAGAAACCCTCTAGATTCATTGATAGATGATGATGAAGATGTTATTGATCCCTCATATGATGTCGTTGCCTTTACTCCGTTGCCCCGAATTGATTGGACGAAAAGAGATGAATTTCTTTTGATACCAAGAATCAACCAATCCTTGAAAGAAGCATTTCTTGGTATGAAAGAGAACTTGCAAAGTTACCATCAATCCAAGATCATACCTCAGGATTACAAAAATTGCCAACTCAAGGAGGTCTTCAGCCGACCAAAGCTTCTTCTCAGTCAAACTCTGTGCCATTTGTTGGGTTTCAGATTTGCACTTGTTATGAAACCACAGTCAGGGGACAATCAAGTCCCTCCTCTTTAATGGGAGAAGTTCCGTTATTGAAAGCAGGGGCAAAACCTATGTACAAATGCACAATCTTTCATTTAATGGTGGTTTCCCGATATCCTGAAATGTGTTTTAAGCCTGAAAAGTTATCAATACATGAGGATAGAAGACTTTGAAGAGAGGAGGGATGCAGAAGAAGACAATACTTTCAGGGAAAAGAGATGGCAGAGAAAACCCTTATATGTATTGTGCAAATGAGATACAGAGTAGAACCATCCACGTTTATAACAGACACAATTCACAGATTCAAAGTTCTGGAGATTGTACAAACTAGAACACAAAGTTTCCAAACACACAAGGATTAGATGATTCACAGATCAGAACCAGAAGGAAAGAGAAAGCAAAAGAAAAAGGGAAAAACCTTTGTATTGATTTCTTCCAATTTTTAAAATTACAGTTTCAGAATAATCAAAATTCCAACCCCCATTACAATGGCTTTGAAAGCTCATGATATAGCTCACAAGAGACGGTTACAACTTCCTCGAGCAAGCAAGAAACAGTTACAACTTATTCCAATCATCCAGGACCCTTCGAATTCTTGATTTGCAAAGAAACGCTAATGGTGGAAAAAACAATTTTTAAATATACGACCGTTACATTATTTTACCAGTTAAAACATGGGCCATTCGATTTGCTTTTACAATTTCAAATTTGGGCCACGTGGGAGAAATTAATTGGAGCAGGCCTGCGGACGCCTTATGCATTTTTCGCCTTTGAAGCTACGCCAGGCTGACACGTGGAGAGCTCCGCCAACTCCTTTATACTTTGTCGATTCGGGTCTATTTCCCGCTTGACCTATGTTGACCCCTAGACACGTGGAGGGTTGGCACTCATTTGAGTTTCCGTTTTGGAAGCGTCCCTTAAAATTGCGTCGAGCTGACACGTGTCTCCTTCCATCGGTTTTGGATTTTTCAACGGCTAACTCTGTCTCCTTATTGACTTTAACCACGTGGCGGGCTAGCGCTACTTGGAGACTGACCCTTTGATTTCACTTCTGAAATGGTGTCGTTAAGGCAAGTGGTGACTTCCGCCAACCCGCCCATACTTAGTCAATTTTAACGATCGGCTCTGTCCCTTTTTGGACCTAGGACACATGGTGGACTGGCACAAGTTTGAAAACCGCCCCCATCTTTGACTCTTGAAGTTGTGCCGATGAGGCACGTGGCGCCGCCCGCTGAGCCTTCCATACTTAGCCGATTTTAGCTTGTTCTGTCTTCATTTTGTACCTGGGACAAGCGGAAAGCCTGCGCTTATTTGAGGCCCTGCCCTTGGAGTTGCACCGTTTGGACACGTGGAGGCTTCCGCCAAACCTTGAAATATGGCCAAACCGCATCCAATCAAAGATATCCACGTATTACCCGTGGATGCTGGGGCAAAATTTAATGGGGAAAATATGCCCGTCATTCCCGACTGCGGGAAGAAAATAAAAAAGAAGGAAAGGAACTTCACCATACGCCTGACTTTCAAATTGTTCTCCATGAACAAGAAAACTACAAACAATGTCAGGCTTGACGCGATTCAATACTCCAAGGTACAAACTCAAAATCTTTTGAAACTTGACTTCAAAAAAAAAGGGGAATTTTGGGGCCGACAACACCATCTAGCCATACACATCAAGCAAGAAAGGAGTGGTTGCCAAAATCCACTTCACCAAAGAAGGTGTCGCGAGGTGAAACATCTAAGGGTCCTAGCCCTAATGAAGGAAGAGAGCGTGTATCAGAAATTTCCACTTCAAGTAGAGATTTTTCTACTCACATTGTTGATAGTTCACAAAAGTTCATATCAAACAATCCTCATTCGTGCCTTGCACAAGAGTTTACTCAAACGCAAGTAGTCCAGATATCGAACACTTCTGAACCTACAATTCACAAAGAGATTTCTCAAAGTCTCCCTGATGTTCAAGAGGTCGATATTGAGGTTATTTCTCCAGAGATTGAGGTCGTGGAAATGATTCTTGTAGAACCTAATGATGTTGAGAACAATGGGAATGTTGCTTCAGACTCCAGGTTTCTTTATGCGGAAGTGGTGAAGGATACTCCTTTTTGGATTTGATTGTGAGATAAAAAAAAATGAAGAGGGTTGTCAAACCAATTGATATTGAGTTCGATGCACTTTTCAAGCTTTCGAATGAAGTCATTCCTAAGAAGCCTAAAGTGTTCTCGCGAATAATGGTGCATGAAGACGAGAACAGATTTGTGGATCTTGCCATCCCACAAGTATACAAGGAACATGATGCCATGACATCTGTTGATTATGAAGTTTCCAAACTTGGACTTGGGAAGTTCACATTGGAAAGTGATATGGTGATGGCTTGAGATTCAATGGATATCGTGCTAAAGAGGCTTGAGAAATATAAATCTCAGAACTCTCAGCTCAAGACCGAAAAGAATCAATTGGTGGATTATGTTCAACATCTGATAAATCCCATATCATCCACTTTCTCAGTACCCGATGCAGTGGCTGCCCCTGATGGAGAAACTCTCAATTTGTTAAAAGAAATAAACACATCGGGCTATGTCATTAAATTTTGGCTTTAAGACATTCTTGTTTGTGGTAAAAAGACGATCAAAATAGTCGTTAAGCTCCATGAAGATATTAGTGCATATCTTTATCCAATTCTTTCTTTCAAGGAAACTTTTGTTTCTAACATATCAAATTTGGATGAGATATTGCCTAGTCTACAAGAGATGACAAGTATGGAATCTTCAACTTTAGCCATTGAAGGGATTCTCGAATTCGAATATCGAGGGACACACTTTCTTTGGTGTCTAGATCTCAAATCAAGAAAGACACTTCTCGAGGATTTTATGATCCATTATGAGAGTGTATGCAATGAAGCCTTCACTTCACCCGCCTTGATTTCGGAGTTCATAGTTGAGATCCCTTGCGATCTTGTAAATGAGCAAAATCAGAGGTATTCATCAGAACATGTGGAGGAGCAATTTTCACAATTGTTCAAAGACATGTATACTCCCGCCATCAATTTCTCTTCAGGTTCAATGGAGCATTGCATCAAATTAAAGAACTTGTTTGAGAATATTCAATCAAAGATGGTCAATCTGATGAGATGCCAGGTAGGATCTTGGAATTGCAGGTGTTTTGTGAGGTTGTGCTTCGACCGAGTGAACCTCCTGAGGAAGAAATGATGTTCGAAACATTGGGAAGGTTCAGATCCTTTAAATTGGTGAAGACGACGGATCCTAGTTTCGATGATGGGACGGGGAGATAGCTTTTCTGGTATCTAACGAAGCGGGAGAGTGCATTTCTCATATGTTTGAGATAGGCAGACCCTACTTCAATGGATAAGGCACTGGGTTTTGTCATATGTGAAAATGTTACTTTAAGTGGGTTATTGTTAAACTCACTTTTGACAAACTTTGGATACCTTAAAGTTATTTCTATTTTTAGTTGCTTTTAATAAAGTTGGTTGAAGAAGTCAAAGTCACTTAAGATGCCCTATTTAGTGTGCATGTAAACCCTAACTACTTTGTAACCAATTTTTGGGTTATAAAAGGAAGTTGGAAGCTCATTTGTAAGGGTGATTTTGAGAGAAGAGAAGAAAATACTTTTGTGTGCAAGTTTTATTTCAAAGAAAGAAATTGTGTTCTTTTGAGAAGACATTTTGGAGTTAATGAAATATGAACTTTTGTGTCCAATTCATTATTTCTTATAACATTCGATGTTCTTATGTTCATTAGATGTTAGTGTTTGAATTTTGCATGCAAATATTGTCTTGAATCTTATTGTCAACGTTACTAATATGTTGTTCTAGTTCACAATGATCAAGCTCTGATTATCTACTTGCTCACGTGTGTTCCCTTTACTCATTCTCGTTTAGCTGATGCAAACTCTGTTTTATTTGTGCTAGTTATTTATTGTTCTTCTCCATGCAATATTAGGCTATGCTTTTACCTAACTATTGCATGTTCCTTCCATCCATTAATTTCCTTCGTTCCATTCTATCTCCCTCATTCACTTTTCTTTCCATTGATGTTCCATCAATCATATCATACAACGAGGAAACAAGGGTGTTGAGCCTTCTACGGTAAGGGGATCATAGTAAAAATTGATACATCATTTCATACATATCCAAAGTTGTTAGAATGGTTAAATTGGAATAAAGAATTAAATTGCCTTTATTGAGTATCACCCACTCAAAATCAAAAATCTTAATGCCATTAGAAATGGTTATTAGATCTCCAAAAGAAATATAAGTCACACTTAGGCCTTGATATTGTAAGCAACCACTCATATTTGAAGACATTTTGTTACTTTAGAGTTTACACACACACACACACACACACGCACACACACGCACACGCGCACGCGCACGCACACGCGCACGCGCACGCCCGCACACACACGCACGCGCGCACACGCGCACGCACGCGCACGCACGCACGCGCACGCACGCCCACGCATGAGCGCGCGCACACCCACGCATGCACACACGCACACACACACGCGCACGCGCGCGCACGTGCACACACACACACATGTACACACACACACATGCACACGCATGCGCACCTGCAAATAGTACGAACATTTTTGTAACGTTTCGTACCCAAGGTTTTTTTTTTGAAAAAATGGTGTTTCTGCAATGCAGGCCCGAACTTGTACCTGTTTCCTTGCAACATAGATTGTAAGTATTATTTTGGACTTACGGTTTTTGCATTGACTTGCTTTTTTATGCAAGGGTGAGATATGTTAACATTTCTCTACTACCATTACCAATTAATAATAGTATGCATCTGTACTCATAAACATTTATTAGTAAATTTCATTGTTATTTTTTTATTTTTGTTTTGATAGAGAAAGCAAAGGATTAAAGGGAGCCCTTACTTTGAAGTTGAAGGGTAACAAAAACAATTATGTCCCCTATCAGTGCACCAAACATCTTAAAAAAAGATAATGATACAGGGTAATGAGAAATTGCATTGCTCACTCATAGATAATAAAGAGTTTAACAAAATGTTAGTAACAAGAACCAAATGAGATTCTTACAAAAAATGAAAGAAATCACATGTTATCTCCAGCCAAGAGAAACAACATAACCCTCTCAAAATAGAGTCTGGAAAAAATCTTGCAAGGTGCATGGTTCAGGAAGATATATAGAAAGCAAACCAATTGCATTCATCACCCTAGCCACATTCAAGAATTTTACACTTTTTCAAGCTAGGATTGTTTGCTTTTAGGTGGGCCTTGCACTAAGTTAATTTCAAACTCTTCAAGAGTAATTATTTGAGAACAACCCATTTAAACAGGTGTACATTATATTTTACAACGTTATCCATGTCGATAGAGGTAACAACATATTTGAGAAATCTAGACTTGAAACCAAGATTTGGGACAAAGAAGGGGGTGTCTTCAGGTAAAGTCATGAATTCTCTCCAAAATTGAACAAGAGATGGATTGAGTAGAGGAGGGGTGTTAGCCTTGGGATTATTAATGACACGTGCCTTCCCATTCTTTTTTTTGCCTACGCTAGACCTCATAGGAGGGGGTTTCATACTTGCAGGTTGACCACCCATGAAACCTGAGCTCTCATATTTTTTGTGACCATTACCAACTTTACAAATCATTTCAAAAGCAAGGGCAACCTCTACATCTTTCTCCTCCATGGGACAAGTCAGGGCAACAACAACAAAAGCAAGGTGGTATTCCCAAAGGACGACTTTTGCAGGGAAGAGGCAATGCTATCAATTTCGATAGTCTTAATCATAGCAACAAACTCACTGATAAACGTGTTAAGGATGGATTTTGTTGTTTGCTTTGTGTGGTGCTATATGGAGAAGAATTTCTTTGCCATATCATCAAATCCTTTATCCCTAATTTTCTTCTTGAATTTCGAGTATAGCTCCTCTGGATTCCAATCCTTATCAAGAATGTTCAAACAATCTTCTCCCACCACATCACAAATATAACCAATTGCAAAGTAAGACGAGGGATTAAAAACATTATGAGTATACCTATTCGATATAGTCCCTTTGTGATTAGTCATCTTTGTAGCATTCTCAAAGCCCCTCTTAACAATTTTCTTTTTATTCTTCACATTTAGACCAACCTCCTTTTGGTTCCAGACATTGTCCTCTTGGTTTTGGGTGCTAGCTCTATCCGTAGCAATTTGTTTTCTCATTTTTCACAACTGGAAGATTACAGGGTCGGGTGACTTGGAAAATGTAGGTTAAAGCTAAATAACCATGGAAAGTGCAAAGTTGTATAAATATCCCCTCCAACACTTGTTTTAAATGCTCCATCATATCATTGCAACTAAGATCCGTTGTAACATGAGTTAAGGCAATGCGAGAGATAGTCCTATGGTTTATAATCATATCAATAAAAGGATTTGAAAGGACCATCATCCTTTTGAAATACTCATAATATCTAAGGGGTATTAAAGTCATTTTAAATGAGAATATCAAGATTTGGGAATGTATTTAAATCAGAGTACTAAGACTCCTTGTTTTCAAGCTTGTTGGCTCCAATGCAAGCAAGACAGTTAACATGTTGATTAATCTCTCTATAATAATGTTTGAAGGTAATAGAGGAAAAATTCGAACTAACAACACAAATCTCATAAATACATTGCTATAATTTGAAATTTATGTTCTCTTGATTTACCGCATTGATGATTAGTAGTCTCCTTCAACAGTCAAGTGCGTGATACAACAATCAAAATTCATTTTCAATCCTAGTTTTAAAGCTCATGCCTCCGCACTATTATTAGTAACAAAAGTAATACTAGAAGAGAAGAATTGCATTGTCAATGCCAAATAATTGTGAATCAAAATACCACTGCAAAGACTGCGGGATTATTTTTTGAAGCACCATCAAAATTGAGAATAATAAAGTTAGATAGATGAAGGACCAAAAGGCTTTTCTTTTAATATTATTTCGAGTTTGTGCATTTCATTGCATTTCTTTATTTCGAGTTTTTAGATTATTCACCTGTCTTAACAGTCTCCATCATAAAAGACTGTGTCTTTTGTTTCCAACAACTTTTTTCTTTGGGAGAGGGGCTTTAGCTTTTAAAGTCTTTTGTTTCCAACAACTTTCTTCTTTGGGAGGGGAACTTTAGCTCTAAAAGTTTCTTGGAGGGTTCTTTCCACCTTCACAATTAGTTTTTCCTAAGAAGTCTCACTTCGTCGTAAGGTTCTATTATTCCTTTCCTTCCGAATGCTCCAGATAATAATGGTTGGGGACATGTCAAAGGTAACATCAACTTGAGAATCTTCTCTATTTTCCTAGCTGTGAATGAGAGAATAAAGATTATCCATACAATACCAACTCTTTTTCATCATTAACATGAACCAAGTCCATATTTTCCAAGGCAAGTCACAATGCAAAAATAGATTGCTCGAATTTTCCTCCGATTTGAAGCAAAGGAAGAAAAGCATAGGGCCGCCATAACCAATTCTCTAAAGCCTGTTCCAAGTTGGAGATGGTTTTTAGAAATCCCATAAAAATACAAATACATTAACACCAAGAAAGATGAAGGGGCTCCAAATTGCTCTTGCCCTCCAGATAGGGGATTGAGAGTACTCATTGTTCTTGTATAACTTTATTAACCGAGTACTCACCTAAGGGGTTGTCTGAATAACAAGAATGGCCTTCTCTTGTGAGTTGAAGACAAGTTGAGATAGAAGGATAAAAAAGGAGAGGAGAACATCCTCTAAGAAGGGCCCTTAATTTCTAGGATCTTTTCATAATCTTTCCATACCGCAATGTTTGAGGCTTTCAGTTCAATAGTCTTCCACTTTCGAACCCTTCTCCATGATGAAAAATATTTTACATCTCTAAAGGGATGTCTCAAATATGAAGGACCTAAGGATGATGAGTCTTTCCAAAAGCTAGTTTTTCCATTTTTGATCTTCTAGCACAATGACCCAAAAATAAGATGATTGCATTTTCCAAGAAAATTCCAAATATGAGCGTCTTTCATCCAATCATGTGAAGAGAAAACTCAAACGGATTCTCCTCAAAATACAAATATTTTTTCCGATAAACTCTACTTTAAATTTCATCTTTCTCCTTGTAGACCCTCCAAAGAAGTTTATCTTGTAAAACAATATTAAGAAAATAAATGTTTTTAACACCAACCCCACCTTTAGATTTAGTTTTACAAATTTCTATCCATTTCATTATATATATATTTTTTCATGATCCTAGTTAACCTTTTTTTAATGCCATTGTTATCTTTTCTCAAACATTTATTATTAAATTTCATTATTATTCTCGATTTCATTAGTGGATTCAAGATTTACGACGCTTTGTTGATCTAGGGCATGATATGATTTGTATTTATGGTGGAATGAATGGAAGTTAAGATGAATACATAATGAACAAATAAAGCACTCAACTACATGTATTGATGTTCGAAGAAAATAGATTAAAGACTACTACTCCTTGTAGGGATGGTGAATGCATACTTTTAGAAACTAAAACACCAACATGATGAAGAAATTGGTGTTTAGGCTTGAGGAATGTGTTTATGATGGAATATTATGTACTAATATAATAAGGTTGTAGGTTTCAAAACAAGATATTATTAATTATGAAGAAAGTAATTGGTGTATAAGTTTGGGGATGTGTGTATGATGAAATATCTAATATGACTAGGTTTCAAGATTTTAAAATAAGATATAATTAATGTTGAAGAACCTTGATAACAATAGATAAATAATGCATTTTTTTGGATAAGTTGTGTGAATAGTGAGTACAAAAAAGTTACATAAGAGAATTCAAATTATTTTCACAATTAACTATAATTAAAGCAGATTATATTACAATTTGTACTACATAATGTGTTAAAGTTTAATATACCTAAAGAGAAGCATGCTGAAAAGCTTTGGTTAATATTTATACCTTGAGAATTAGATTCTTGTTTGATTGATTCAATTGTTGCTACCAAGAATGCTAATCTACCCTCGAGGATTTCACTTTGTTCATCTAGTGTGACGATAGATTGATTGGCCTCCATTATTTGTTAAGGAAATGCTTTGCTCAACAACAACCTTGGTGTTTTTTTTAAAAAATGTGTTCCTTTGGAGTTATCTTTTCATTTCTATTGTTAATGTTCAACTGATTATAGTCCATCTTAGATCAAAGTAAACCTCAATTACTCCCTAAACTTAAAAGTGTACATTTGTTCATATAACATTGTTTATTGCTATTCCCAGTAGCACAATCTTTGATAAAGTTTGTAGTGGGATTTCAAGCAATCAAATGATCTAATCTCTTGTAATACTCACTTTGGTTTCTCATATTTTTTATATCTAACAAAGTACATTTTCAAATCCATGTGTTGTTCTATCATTGCACCCACATCCTTAACAAACTTTACGATGTCTTTTATCTCATCTAGTACAAATGTAATGTCCTTTGCAAAACTCCAACAATGTTGTAGACCTTCCACTCTTTTCCATAACTCTTCACTTAACCCTTATATTTTAAGAACATCCAAATTCACATTGTGTATTATTTCGAATTAATTGAAGAAGCAATTCCCAATCTCTTTTGTTACTTATTTCACTACAATTTGAAGCATACCACCTATAATTTTGTTGTGGCCACATCCTTGGCAAACTTGTTGATGGTCTTTATCTCAAGTACAAATATAATGTCTTCTGCACACCTCCAACAATGTTATATGCCTTCCACACTTTTCCACGACTCTTAGATTGTAAGAACATCCACATTCACATTGTGTGAAAATATTTTAAATTCATAGAAGGTGCTATTGTGAATCTCTTCCCCTACTTTATTCACTACGATTTCAAACATACATCTTGTGATTTCTATGTCAAGATGTGGATAATCATTTAGAAATTTAAATTAAATGATTATTGCAAACCTTTCTAGGATCTCATTCACTGGACCTCTTCATATTTTTCTCGATTGTACACATACAAAGGAAAATGAAAACAAGGTATTTGAAATGAAAAAAAAGGTGTGAATGCAAAACAAGTGTTAGGCGAGACATTCAAAACTATAACAATGACAAGTTGGTAAATTTTGATGTGATTCCTTTAATTTCAAGATTTGATGCTACTCAAGTAGGTGATTGATATTTTTGGAGATGAAAAGATTTTTGAATAGAGGAGAACACATATATAATGGGAATGGAACATATTAGAATGATAATTTTCAACTTTAATACTTCTTAGACTTGATATGAATACAAGAAATTATTATTAACAAGTAGAATAGAAACATATCTTCAACCATAGTTTTAGCTATTAAAAAGAGTTGGATACCACAACATTTTATTTTGTCATCTTATTTGGCCTCCAAATGACAAAACCGAAATCAAGACATAAGAGAATGAAGATGATAAATAAATCTAAATGATAAAAATCTGTAACTTATGGTTGTGGGTAGGGTGTTTGGAATCAAAGTAACAATCGTTCATAAATATATTAAATTAGATATCTCTACGGAAGTGTGTTTTTATCAAAAAACGCTCTCCCCTTATGATGTCATGACTACGTATAAAATAACTTAAGATGAAAATCTTGCGTGTGTTAGAATATGTAGAGAGAGAAAGAATAAAGAAATAATAATATGTACAAAGAACGAATTAAGAGAAACTAGAGTGTACACATTATCATTGTGTGCCCCTCATTTTATTATGTGAAATATGGTTATAAAGTGGTTAAAGTAGTTTCAACCATTTATTAATTAATATTTAACTAATATTAAATTGACACTAATAAATAGGCATTATATTTTGATACCACCTCTTAAGGCTTACACTAGAGAACATATTGAAAAAAGATTAAAATAACAGAACCAAACAAGACCACACATTCTTTAGAAGCTTCCCCCTTTGAAAAGAATGCTTTGACTACGTATAACTCCATCACGTTGCCTCCCTGACCCTTGTAAAAGGTAGTTCCCGAGCCGAGTTTCCGAGTTCGTGGATTCCACCTCTCCGAACTCCTGAATTGCAGTCTCTCGAATTGTTGCACAACAATCCATGCTAAGCTACTCACACAATGCTCCATCCAGTTGTCTCATGACCCTCGTAAGGGTAAATTCTCGAGATTCACATATTCCTGAACTATCTGAACAACCATCCATGCTGAGTTTTACCTACACTGGATCCCTTCATGTCTTCAAAATGTGGCGCTTCTTTAAAAAATACGTATTCTCTATCAGTGAGTTCTTCATCATGTTTAGCATCCGGTGGATTTTCAACAATGACTACATTAAATTCATTTCGTTTGTCTTGGAATTTGATGTTGTTTCAGTCTAAAATAAAGAAAGAATATGTGAATAGAGAGAATAAAGAAATAATAAAATGTACAAAAAAAGAATGAAGAGAAAACATAATACACATATTATCATTGTGTTTTTTATTTTATCATGCGAAAGATGGTTACAAAATGGTTGAAGTAGTTTCAACCATTTATTAGTTAATATTTAACTAATATTAAACTAATACTAATACGCAATCCTTATATTTTAATAGCATGATGTTCATCATTGCCACTTAAAAAGTTTGAAATAGTGTTCACAATGTTTGTATTGTTTTATCTATGACTCCTTTTGAATCATTTGAGTAGGATATGAGTAGATCACACAAGAATGCTATAGAAAAGACTATAAGGATCCACCTCTTTCCACCTCTTTCAGAGGTATATTAAGACAATGGGTTAAAACGTCTTGGAAGGACGACAAACATGATTATAATAATTATGCCGAAGGTGTCCCCCATGGGAAAGGCCCTTCCAGACATTTATGCGACTATATTAAATTTGACGGTCATTTGGACTTTTTTCACACAATTAAGTTTGACTGACGTTTTGACGTTTTCACTGTTTTGTGATTCTGCGGAAGACATAGCTGAAATTTGCCTCTTACCAAACAAATTTCAAAGATGAATGTCGTGTACGTTGAAAAATATGTTATAACTATATAGATTCAAATGTGCATACCATTGAAAAACAAAACGGAAGAACTGATTAATGTTTATGGGTTTGATCTTCTGGGCAACTTCATCTTTCCATGCACGAATTGTAGTCATTGCTCTGTTGCTGGCATTATTTATTTTTCCTAAAACAAAATATGTGCCTTTCCTTATAAGACGTGCCAACATGCCCATTTTCTATTTCCTCTCTCGAACAATTGAATGAATAATAAATTGTATTATAAGGCATGGATGACTCCGTGTTTTGAATGTTTCAATTAACTATGCACTCTATTTATTTTGAATGTTTTAATTAACTGTGCACTGTTAAATTTATTTTGTGATTGGAGGAGAATGAAGCCCACCGACACCAGTGCATGAATGCTTGTTGTGGTCAGCCTTTGATATGGATTTTTGTAATGACGGGCACATTTCTTGTCATGACCTTCATCGAGGTTCTATTATTTTCGGTGCACTGTTGGGAAGGTGGGCGGACAGGTCTGACAGCCCTGACTGTCTCTTTTTATTTGGAGAAATTCTGATAGAGCTGAGTTATATTATAAATTTAGATACACTGTGAGTTCAATTGTTCTTAATTTTTTTTGTTATACCTCCAATAGGCTATTAAGAATTGTGTTTGGAGAGAAATTTACTGTCTAAATGACAGTTGTGAAAGACTTATAAATGTTTTGTTGATATCTGATCTGACATAAAATCCTAGGGACCTCTTCGATACTAATCTTTCTTGACCCACTCAGGGATCTGTGGGGGCTTTGGAACATCTAATGAAATTGTAAGTCTTGTCCATATAGAATTTTATAATGCATAAACAAGAAGTCCAGTTTCTATGAATGAACATTATATTGACTTCATGATTCATCTCAATTATAAATTCAAGGAATTTGAGCGAAAATAGATTGAATGGGTTTTTGCTAGAGGAGTTTGGAAATCTGAGGAGTATAATGGATATGTAAGTTCTTTATACTGATAATCTGATTATTTAACTCATAAGGTCGTGTTTTGTAGTGCCCACCTTTTCTAGCCTCTATGATCTGCTGAATTCTTAAACCCCAGTTATGGATTTTGGATATGTTGGTTTGCTTTCATGAACACATATGGTGATTTGGAGCGCGTAGCGCTAATTTAACTTGATTAGTAGGTTGACACCTTTTATTTGATATTGTGGACACTAACACTTTCCTATGTGATTTAGGTCAAATTGATACATGTTGGATAATTAGTTAGTCACATACCATGATTTTGTAACGTATTTTGCTTTGTTGATGAGGATATATGATGACATGGTGATATGACATGATATGTATTGTAATACCTAACCTACGACGAATTGTGTGAGATTGTGCATTCCACATTGATGATGGTGATATCATTAATTTACATGTTTGAATCTATTCGCTTAGTAAGCAGCTAGTTTACTCTTGTATTGGACAGATGCGGTTAATGTGTGCAATGAGTGTGCAGGTGATAGGTCATAGGAGAACGTGGGATTCGGACTAGCTACACAATCTTGCACAAGCAGCCCACGGGCTGAGTCCTAGCCATGTTCTTTGTGTGAAGCCTTAGGATAGACGATTATTATTTTGGGCACTATGAGTGACCCCAATGTATGTAATGTATTGTGCTTTGAATTATTAATTTGGGTTAGGGTAGTTGGTTAAGATGTAAACTTGTTTTGGGAGTTAATAACTCCTCTTTCCTTTAATTTGTTGATTATGTTTGATGAGTCACTTAATCACAAGGGTTTAGGGTCACATGTGAGACCCTTGGGTGGTCCCCACATCCTCTACCCTTGTGCCGAAAATGCAAAACCCGAAATTAGGGTATTTCGGGCATATTTGGGGACCCCTTTGTAGCTTGGGAGTTCCCCCAACACAAAAATGAGCCCTTGGACCCTACCTAATGGGTAGGGGGGCTTATTTTCAAGGCTTGAGGGAGTTTTCCCTCCCTTTTTACCTCTTGTTTGGTCACATCCATGTAAGAGATGTGGATTGGAGGATTTATCAAAAGTTGCTCTTATTTTGTCTTGTTAACAGTTTAGGGAATTTGAGAGAAGAGGGCAAAAATATAATTTCACCCTTTCTCTCTTTTGTTTTGGCATCTTTGACCTTGTTGAGGGAGAAGGGTGACACATGTCACCCCCTCATTTGTGAGGATGCTTGTTTCCTCCTCTTCAAATTCCCATCCATGGGAGTGGGAGGGTTCTCTTCTTCTTCTTTTTTGGTTGGTTCTTCTTTTCTTGGAGTTTTGGCTTGGTGCTTGAGAAATTTGGAGCTTAAGGATTGCTTGAGGAAGAAAGTTGCAAAATCTTGTTTTGGAGAGCTATTAGAGGTAACCTCTTGAGCTCATTTATGTGGTATGTTCCTTTATTAAATCTTAGCTTGCTCATAGTTGATTTATTTGTTTAGTTGCTTGTATGGTTTGTTGCTTGATTATATTTGTGCATTGTTTTACTCCATCCATCATATGGATTGATGGATGTTTGAGTTATTTGGGGGAAGAGAGAGGGATTTTCCCTCTCAAACCTCTTGGCTTGATGGGCAAGCCATGTCGGTTTCTTTACTCCCCTCATATGGTTTGAGGTGGGTGAGGGGTTCATTTGGTTTGAACCCCTTTCCCATTCTTGGAGAGGAAACCCAAGGGGTTTGAAAATCCTCCCAAGAAGGATTTTGGTGAATGGATGGAGTAATAAGGAGGATCTTGTTGACTTTAGAGAAATAAGGTGGAGAAGGAAGTTTGATGTGTGCATTCTTTTGTAGATCACACCTTATGTCACTTTCGGGTATCTCATCTACTCTTCCCCAAATTTAGAGGATGAATATGGTTTCTCCTCTTTTCTTTTATTGCTCAATGTTGTGTTTTTCCTTCGTGCATGGTT
The DNA here is from genome assembly GCA_019776745.2 of Taxus chinensis. Classification (NCBI taxonomy): domain Eukaryota; kingdom Viridiplantae; phylum Streptophyta; class Pinopsida; order Cupressales; family Taxaceae; genus Taxus; species Taxus chinensis. Next base: position 295,506,115 of record CM034151.1, read on the forward strand.
TGGTCTTGTTTGTGAGTATATTGTGGTGTTTGTCTCCTTAAAAATCTTGTGCTCAAAGTTGTGGAAGCTAGCTCTCTTTCCCATGGGCTTGGGGGAGGCTAGCATGTTTTCCAACCCTTGGAAAGGCATGTAATGATGCCTAAAGGTTGGGTGGTCAACAAGCTTATTCTCCTTGGTTGGGTGGATCTTGAAGTTGGTGTTGGTGGCATCTTGGCATCTCTTTGTTCTATCATTGTTGTGGGAAGCATTGACAATTCTAAAGTATAGTTTGGTGGGAAAATCATTTGTTGGAAAAATCTCTTTGTATATTTGGAGTTTATTCTTTTAAAAACTGGAATAAGATTAAGCTGAGCAACCTCTTTTATCTTTTTGAATGAGCTTTGTATTGCACCCTTCTTGAGTATTTCCTTGTATCTTGAAGGAAGAAATGTAAGATATGGTATTGCTTTAAAATACATCTACTAGAAGTATTTCATCTCTCTAACACAGTTTTGTTTTTTGAAATTTTATCTAACAAAAGGGATTGTCATTTAAAATGAAATATATGATGTTATGTGGAGTTTATAGTTAAAATTGGAAGAAAAACTGTTATTATCTTAGAATGTACATCTCTTGGTAGACTATCATGGATCTAGAGAAAAAAAAAAGGGGTGCAAATAGTTTTAAAATTATTGCTTACTACCGTGTATTGGAAATGAAATTATCGGCATTAAGGAATCTGTTTTCTCTTGTTTTTTTTATATACATATATATTAGTAGATGAAAGAAAGTAGTTTTATTCTTATTTTATTTTCCTTGTTCCTCTCTTGTGTAGCCAAGAGATTTATTTTCTTTTAGTATATTTTCAAAATAAGAGGGAAAATTATACCTATCGCTGATATGTCTTCTCACACATACATAGCTTGATCTTACATATTTAACACGCATAAATCAAATGGTTACTAGCTGATAACAACATTCTGAAACTCTGTATATGATGATATTTATGTTTCTTTTTAATCTGGTAATGAATAGGTATATATATAAACAATATACAATAATAAAATAAATACGAAATAATAAACAAAACAAAACCCATTTTAAAAATAAAAATAAAATCGTTGGTATTATTCTTTTGTTGTGTTATGGACTGTTTTGTTTTTACGCACAGTTTTCTTTTTTAAAAAAGAAAGGAAAAAAAAAACAGTTTTGAAATGGGGGAGGGTCGGCCCTCCCCCCCAGCCGACTGTCCCCACCCGTGCGCAGCGCCCTTCGGCCCTGTCCCGGCCGTGCCCCCGCACCCCTTTCGGACCCCTGCAGCTACCGCCTCCCCCTCAGCACCCCCCCTGCGCCGCCTGCCCGTGGCTGTCCCCTGCCGCGGCTCCCTGCCTTCTCTCTCCCCACTCCACATGTCCTCCCTTCCTCCTGCGGCCCACCCTAGCAACTGCCCCCACCACCATGCGTGTGAGAACCCTCCTCCCACGCCGTTTCCTCCTCCTTCCCTACGCAGTCCCCCACATCCTCTCACCGCGGCCACATAGAGCACAAAAAAAAAACACTCATATAACAATGGTGGCGGGTGGGTTTGGCTGCCTTAAACAAATGCAATAAAGATAATATTCTTTTACTTCAAGAGAGCAAGCTCCTTTGTTCTCCAAACTCCTGCAAATAACAAAACAAAATAAAATGAGGAAGGAGAGGAATGGGAAAGAACATAAGGATGTTTAGGGCATTCTTAGGGCTCAATTTGATCTAGGGTTGAGGATTACTTGATCCTAGGGTTGCAATTAAATCTTACATTACCTTTGAGTTGTGGAAATTTTGGGGTTTTAGGAAATAATCTAAAGGAGGGTGTGTGTGGGTGTGGTCAAGTAACTAAAAAGGTGTGTGTAGGATATTTCTTCTAAACTTAGCCTTTGTCTAGCAAAGTAGCCATGATGAGAACTAAATAAATAAATAAATAAATAAAGATTTGGGCTGGGGATTGAATAGTTGGATAAATCAATTAAGTTAAATTAAATAATTTCGGGAATCGTTTTGTATCATTAGTTTTAGTATTGTTAGTAATCACCTTCAAAAAAAAAATTACCCTAAACTTTTGCTTTACTTTGGTCTGGTTTTTCGGTGTCCCGGATGGGGCATTACATTTGGTATCAGAGCGATGGTTCGCACACGCGGACGCTCTGGGTAGAACTTTTAACTGGTTATAAATGTTCCCATAATATTAAAAGTAATCAATTAAAATCGTTTCCGCTAAATTGTCCCATGGGTAAAGTTACCTCTCGAGTAACCGATTGGAATAAAATGTTGCTAAGACAACAGAGGGTAGGCACATTTTGATCACTTAATTTGTTTTAAAAAAATCCGTAAAACTTAAGAAAATGTCTTGCTTAATAACGTGTAAAATGGCTTCTTGGTCCACCATAGAGGCGATCGAATTCGGATAATCTGGTCCCCTAGTGACATGGAAAGTCGCATCAAAATTTTAAACCTGATGTATAAGATCGTTTGATCATATAGTTAAAATCTTTTTTTTGAGCTCTTTTAATCACTTTCTTGTTTGGGTCGACAATTTATAATTCTAGAAAAATCGTTCGATTGAAACCTGTAGAGTAGAGAGCATTAATCGGAAATTAAAAATTATGGCTTCTAACTTGTAGTATTTCTCCTTGTCCACTGTTTACAATGATTAGATTTGAGAAAAAGGAATAGATAATTAGTTTGCCAGTTGTGTTTAGAAGGCCTCTAGATGATTTGTTCAAAATACAAACTTGTAAATAACATTATTTAGCCCCGGAAAGTATACCATATCTAGAGTTTTGATCATCAGTTTTTCATTTTGTGAGTTGCGTCGGGTTCTCTATTTATAGAAGAATAGAGTCAAGCTGTTAAAACTCATTTTTGAATTGGGATTACTTATTTTCAAGACCTTCTTTGTAGCCTTTTGTCACTATAAATCTGTTGATATACAATAGCAAAACTATAATAAGCTGGCTTCGAGATAGTGCTTCCTATTTGAAATCTATTCACCAGTTATTAGAAATGTACGTTTTGTTTGACTCTCTGTTTAATAGAGAATTGACTGAAACCCTTGTTTCACCATTTGGGCGTTGAGTACATGTCTTTGTAGGATCCCTTTGTAGCCAGTTTCTTTAGATCATAGAACAAGAAAATTAGGTCTTAGTAAACAAATAGGGTTCTTAGAACACCCTTGGGAGTGAAACATGTTACAATATGGTTATTGCTTTAAGCTACGTGTTCTGGGTTGAATGCGAGGACCCAAAATAAACTTTGTACAACAAGTCATTTTATTTTTGCTAACAATCCTGGTTAGGTATGTCTTTCTAGCCAACAAAGGTCTAGTTGTTGGTGTCGAAAATAGTAAGTAGGTCGAATGAGAATGTGAAATTGTTACCTTGTTATAGGAAATTTGTTTTGACTTTGGATTGGTTGTTTCTTTTCTAAGTGATCCTTTGCTTCTTGGGAATATCAACTGTCGTGTTAAAGGTGCCACTTTAGATCTAATGAAACCCTTTTGGTATGGGTGTAAATTAAATGTCTGTATCTTGTAAAATCTTTTCCAACATGATAAAATAATCTTCCATGTTTTGATACTTCACTACTATGAAATTGGAAATCATTTGTACTCCTATGCTATATGTTTCTAACCTTAGTTTTACAACCCTTCTATAAGGAAATTTAGCAAATGACCTTTTTACCTCGTTGTGTTCCGCTTCAAAATTATGGTTTAAAATTGATTATAATTGAATGAAAATAATTGCTAACCCCTCTCTAAAACATAAATGATAAAAGAAAGTTAGTGCCTCTCCTTTTTGATGGTGTTGCTCGAAATAATATTTCATAGCTAGTTTATCCTCTTCATGCAACGTAAGAACACATTGTGCTATTATAAAACAAATCTAGTTTCACATCTCCAAATTAGTATTGAAGCTATTGGTATAAATTTTAGAGTTAACTTCGGAAATGATCTAGTTAATTTTCTTAATCCCTTTGGAGCTCGATAAACCTATTTTCATACCTTAACCTCTTATTAAGTTTTGTTGCATGGTAACTTGGTTAAAACCTTCTTACATTAGTAATTACACATGTGAATTCAACTCTCCTCAAGTTGATTTAAAATGTTATGAGTTAATCATGTTTATAATGCTTGTACTTACGTGTAGAAATAAGGGAATCACCCTCTTTCTAACCTCAATTCGTGGGCTTAGAAGAACAATGGTCATGCAAAATTTTTATATATATAATAAATATAACAACGATCTTTCATTCTCTCTCTCTCGGAAAGGAAATAAAATAAAACAAATTAGTGTTGAATACTTTCTTGGTTAGGCATTATGTTGTAACGATGATGGTGTTGTTTGTGAAAGAACTGTTTTTATGGTCCAATAAGGGTGAAGGTAATGTTTGGTAAGCTACATATATATATCTATAAGCACAATTGTGTACATATACCTTGTAAACAACAATAGCAAACGTGTAATTATATGTAATTTGGAAAACTCGATCTATATATATAATTAAACAACAGATTGGTCGAGATAAACCTGATTACCCCTTGTTACCCCTTAAAGAAGAAGAAGAAGAAGTTAAAATAGAGGTGATCTTAAAAACTATTGCTTTCAATGGGATAGATGATTGGCTTCTAATCCTTCGTATTGTGATATTCAAGTATGCTTCACACACTAAATGGTTGGGAATTTTGTAAGTAACTTAGGTATTGTTTTTTGTCTCCCTAAATGGTTAGGTGAGGAGAATTAATATGAATGTTTGAATGATTGCAGATGATCTCGCAAATCCGTTATGCTCTGACCTATTAGACTCTTGGGAAAATCCTTTATAAGATTTCATCCACATAGAAGAACTCCTAGTATTTTATTATAATATAAATGATGTGAGACCTTATTGCAAGGACTAATCAATAATGACTAATTAGCCTTCCCACCTACCATAGGTCGAGATGTCCTGTATAATTAGTATAAGCATAAGTTTTAATATATATATATATATATATATATATATATACACACACACATACATACAAATAAATTGAAATTATTTTGGGGTCCTCTCTAAAACACGTTTCTATTTTCTTTTACCACTCAAATAGGGGGGCGTGTTTCAAATTTCTTTGTGTATTATGAATTCCACCCTTGTTAACAAGTGTAGTTATTTTGTACTTATATCTTTGTGACCTAATGGGCCAAATTTCGACCAAATAATTGTTGAGTAAAAGTTAACGTAAGTTAGAGATCTTGAGAAGAATTAGACCTTACCTTTCATTAAAGGAAAATGAGTGTTTAACTCTTGCATGCTTGAGGAAAGTATGGACGGAAAAGTTCTATTTTTGCATTCCATCATGTTGGTATTTTGAAAATTTTGTTAAGTATGTTGATATGATTTGGGAAACACTCTATTTAAATGGATTTTGTTTTTGTGTAACTCATTCTTGTTTTCTTTTGATTATAATAATTAGGAAATGATAAATATAAAGTAAAATTTTTTATTGAACTGAAAAATTGTGGATTGTTGTTTCATTAAGAAGTTATGTCTTGTTTGGGGCATAGAAAGTTCTAAAATTGCTTTGTCATAATGAGAACTCATCTAAACCAATTTACAAACAATAATAAATTCAATTTTCGTTTATGAGACTTCTAAAGCAATCTTGGCTCGGAATAGAAATGTTTTATTAAACGGTGCATGCTATGGAACTTTGGAAAAAAAATTAGATAGCTAATCCTAACCTAGAAGTGGACTATATATATTCCACCCACAAATTTTATTTTATTTTCTTTACAATCATTTAGTGAACAAAAATAAATACATTAAGAAATTAATAAATAAAGACCAAATTAAGACAACTCCTTTAACTATGTTTGGTAGTATGCGAATATTCTTCCTTGATCTTAGTGAATAATGTCGATTATTGAACCATTTTAAAAGGACTCGTGAACCTTCCTTTTTCAATAGTTAGAGTGATGATGAGTTAGGAGGTGAGACCACACGGAACTTGGAAACTTTTTCTTCTTAGTGTGTGATATGTGTGACACCTTGGATAGTTTCCTTAAAGTGCTCTAGTATGCAAGTAATATTCAAAACTTGCAAATTCATTTTAAAACAACATTTATGCTCCCTTCGTTCATCCATCATGTTGGACCTTATGTTGCAGATCCTCTTATTTGTACCCTATTATGAAACATATATGATGAGGGAAATGAATTCGATTTATACACTCCCATTTGGTTAATACTACCCTATTTGAAATATACTTGTTCTTGGACCTAGTTACGCTTTCAAAAGACATGTTGTTAAGACAAAAATAAAAATAAAAATAAAAATAAATAAGGTGTTAATTCCTTTAAAAATGACCTTAATGTAGTACTCGCACTACTATGTGATATCCAGTAAAATCTTATCCCTAGCTCTTCCAGTGACTTCCCGGAGGAAGTCTAATTTTAGGAGAGGGGGATGTAGTGCCCACCTTTTCTAGCCTCTATGATCTGCTAAATTCTTAAACCCCAGTTATGGATTTTGGATATGTTGGTTTTCTTTCATGAACACGTATGGTGATTTGGAGCGCGTAGCGCTAAATTAACTAGATTAGTAGGTTGACACCTTTTATTGGATATTGTGAACACTAACACTTTTCTATGTGATTTAGGTCAAATTGATACATGTTGGATAATTAGTTAGTCACATACCTTGATTTTGTAACGTATATTGCATTTGCTGATGAGGATACATGATGACATGGTGATATGACATGATATGTATTGTAATACCTAACATACGACGAATTGTGTGAGATTTGTGCATTCCACATTGATGATGGTGATATCATTAATTTACATGTTTGAATCTATTCGCTTAGTAAGCAGCTAGTTTACTCTTGTATTGGACAGATGCGGTTAATGTGTGCAATGAGTGTGCATGTGACAGGTCATAGCGGAATGTGGGATTCGGACTAGCTACACAATCTTGCACAAGCAGCCCACGGGCTGAGTCCTAGCCATGTTCTTTGTGTGAAGCCTTAGGATAGACGATTATTATTTTGGGCACTATGAGTGACCCCAATGTATGTAACATGTATTGTGCACCTTTGTTTTATTAATTTTGGTTAGCGTAGTTGGTTAAGTTGTAAACTTGTTTTGGGAGTTAATAACTCCTTTTTCTTTTTGGAATCTTGTGGATTATGTTTGATGTGTCACTTTATCACAAGGGTTTAGGGTCACATGTGAGACTTTTGGGTGGTCCCCACACCCTCTGCCCTTGTGCCAAAAATGCAAAACCCGAAATTAGGGTATTTTGGGCATTTTTGGGGGTCCCTTTATAGCTTGGGAGTTCCCCCAACACAAAAATGAGCCCTTGGACCCTACCTAATGGGTAGGGGGGGCTTATTTTCAAGGCTTGAGGGAGGTTTTCCCTCCCTTTTTACCTCTTGTTTGGTCACATCCATGTAAGGGATGTGGATTGGAGGGTTTATCAAAAGTTGCTCTTATTTTGTCTTGTTAACATTTTAGGGAATTTGAGAGAAGAGGGAAAAAAGATAATTTCACCCTTTCTCTCTTTTGTTTTGGCATCTTTGACCTTGTTGAGGGAGAGGGGTGACACATGTCACCCCCTCATTTGTGAGGATGCTTGCTTTTTCCTCTTCAAATTCCCATCCATGGGAAGGGGGGAGGGTCTTCTTCTTTGGTTGGTTCTTCTTTTCTTGGAGTTTTTTTTTGGCTTGGAGCTTGAGAAGTTTGGAGCTTAAGGATTGCTTGAGGAAGAAAGTTGCAAAATCTTGTTGTGGAGAGCTATTAGAGGTAACCTCTTGAGCTCGGATTTATGTGGTATGTTCCCTTATTCAAATCTTAGCTTGCTCATAGTTGATTTATTTGTTTAGTTGCTTGTATGGTTTGTTGCTTGATTATATTTGTGCATTGTTTTACTCCATCCATCATATGGATTGATGGATGTTTGAGTTATTTGGGGGAAAAGAGAGGGATTTTTCCTCTCAAACCTCTTGGCTTGATGGGCAAGCCATGTCGGTTTCTTTACTCCCCTCATATGGTTTGAGGTGGGTATAAGGGGATTCATTTGGTTTGAACTCCTTTCCCATTCTTGGAGAGGAAACCCAAGGGGTTTGAAAATCCTTCCAAGAAGGATTTTGGTGAATAGATGGAGTAATAAGGAGGATCTTGTTGACTTCGGAGAAATAAGGTGGAGAAGGAAGTTTGTTGTGTGCATTCTTTTGTTAGATCACACCTTATGTGCACTTTCGGGTATCTCATCTACTCTTCCCCAAATTTAGAGGACGAACATGGTTTCTCCTCTTTTCTTTTATTGCTCAATGTTGTATTTTTCCTTCATGCATGGTTTTTTCTTGTTTGTGAGTATATTGTGGTGTTTGTCTCCCTAAAACATCTTGTGCACAAAGTTGTGGAAGCTAGCTCTCTCTCCCATGGGCTTGGGGGAGGCTAGCATGTAACTTCCAACCCTTGGAAAGGCATGTAATGATGCCTAAAGGTTGGGTGGTCAACAAGCTTATTCTCCTTGGTTGTATTTCAACAAACCATCCCATTGAAGTGGATCTTGAAGTTGGTGTTGGTGGCATCTTGGCAACGTATTTCACCTAATTGCTTACAAACACATTTACTCAAATTTTCTCACTTTTTACATGCTTATTAATGTTGATTTGTGGATCTTAATTGCTTCACATTATCATGCTTTATTAACTTGATGGAATACATAGTAACCGTCGTCGGCCACCTGGGGACCAGTATCAGTCAAGGCAAGGAGGAACCAACATCGATTACCTGTATGTGATTGTTTTATTTAAATCATGGGAATTATATCTAACCTTTGATATAAAGTTTATCTAATGGTTGTAATAGCATAGCTATGTTCATCTCTCTAACACAGTTTTGTTATATGAAATTATATAAACTAGAAAAATAGGGATTAGATCATTTAAGAAGGGAGAATTGTAAGAAGGAATTCTGTGGAGTTTAGAGTTAGAAATTGGAAGAAAGCTTGTGAGGAAGAAAGTAATGTACATCTCAGGAGGTGTGGAAGACTATGCATGGATCTTCATTGAAAAAAAAGGGGTGCAAATAGTTTTAAAATTATTGCTTACTACCGTGTATTGGAAATGAAATTATCGGCATTAAGCAATCTGTTTTCTCTTTTTTTATATATATACATATATATTAGTAGATGAAAGAAAGTAGTTTTATTCTTATTTTATTTTCCTTGTTCCTCTCTTGTGTAGCCAAGAGATTTATTTTCTTTTAGTATATTTTCAAAATAAGAGGGAAAATTATACCTATCACTGATATGTCTTCTCACACATACATAGCTTGATCTTACATATTTAACACGCATAAATCAAATGGTTACTAGCTGATAACAACATTCTGAAACTCTGTATATGATGATATTTATGTTTCTTTTTAATCTGGTAATGAATAGGTATATATATAAACAATATACAATAATAAAATAAATACGAAATAATAAACAAAACAAAACCCATTTTAAAAATAAAAATAAAATCGTTGGTATTATTCTTTTGTTGTGTTATGGACTGTTTTGTTTTTACGCACAGTTTTCTTTTTTAAAAAAGAAAGGAAAAAAAAATAGTTTTGAAATGGGGGAGGGTCGGCCCTCCCCCCCAGCCGACTGTCCCCACCTGTGCGCAGCGCCCTTCGGCCCTGTCCCGGCCGTGCCCCCGCACCCCTTTCGGACCCCTGCAGCTACCGCCTCCCCCTCAGCACCCCCCCTGCGCCGCCTGCCCGTGGCTATCCCCTGCCGCGGCTCCCTGCCTTCTCTCTCCCCACTCCACATGTCCTCCCTTCCTCCTGCGGCCCACCCTAGCGACTGCCCCCACCACCATGCGTGTGAGAACCCTCCTCCCACATCGTTTCCTCCTGCTTCGCTACGCAGTCCCCCACATCCTCTCACCGCGGCCACACAGAGCACAAAAAAAAAACACTCATATAACAATGGTGGCGGGTGGGTTTGGCTGCCTTAAACAAATGCAATAAAGATAATATTCTTTTACTTCAAGAGAGCAAGCTCCTTTGTTCTCCAAACTCCTGCAAATAACAAAACAAAATAAAATGAGGAAGGAGAGGAATGGGAAAGAACATAAGGATGTTTAGGGCATTCTTAGGGATCAATTTGATCTAGGGTTGAGGATTACTTGATCCTAGGGTTGCAATTAAATCTTACATTACCTTTGAGTTATGGAAATTTTGGGGTTTTAGGAAATAATCTAAAGGAGGGTGTGTGTGGGTGTGGTCAAGTAACTAAAAAGGTGTGTGTAGGATATTTCTTCTAAACTTAGCCTTTGTCTAGAAAAGTAGCCATGATGAGAACTAATTAAATAAATAAATAAAAAAAAAAGGATTTGGGCTGGGGATTGAATAATTGGGTAAATCAATTAAGTTAAATTAAATAATTTCGGGAATCGTTTTGTATCATTAGTTTTAGTATTGTTAGTAATCACCTTCAAAAAAAAAATTACCCTAAACTTTTGCTTTACTTTGGTTTGGTTTTTCGGTGTCCCGGATGGGGCATTACATGTTTTTGGATCTATATGCTATGTATTTTCATTTCACTGTACCAAATTTCATTTCTGGTTCCACTTGGTTGCCCTCCATAGGAATTCCCTTTAATAGGGGTTTGATTTAGAATAATAGCCCCAAAAAATTGTGATATTGTTATGCATGGGTGATAAGAACTTTGCATACAATAAATCTATAAATTGTATAATATAACACAACACAAGAGATATGGGTGGGACAAGATGCCCAAATATGCAATATATGTAGAATAATACCCTTAAGGTAGGGCAACACCATACAATGCTCCTTAAGGAAGGAGTAACTCCACAATCTCCCAAGATGGGAATCCACTTCGAGGGGGACACCTCCAATATACCTCTACCAAGTAGAAGACTCAACTCATACATCCATGACATCATAATGATACTCACATCCTTTAAATATGATGGGTAACACCTAATCCCAATGTAGGCCGACCCATGACCCAATATAATTAATTCCTATGTGAGCCCATATAACTAACTAAGGGGATGTGTGCCACATGTCGGCATCTCCATCAACCCATATATATTATATTATCATATCCTAAGGTACATAGCATTGCCTCCCTCTTTGACATGTTTCGTCCCCGAAACATAAGAAGAAGCCATATAATGAGTTTGCTTTAAATTATTTCACACTTGTTGCCATGCTCGATCATCCAACCACCCATATGAAATCCTAGTGGGTGATGTTGTTCCAAACCTGATTCCATATTCCATTGTGCTCATCTGATTCAATCCTGGTCCATATGTGTTCCTCCTCGGAATCCATGCATATCCATAATTATTATTCCTGTGAATCCATGTCATACAATTATTGTTCCATTGATTCCATATATAGCGAAAATTATTACTTCTCCAATTCCCTGCATATTTATATAGATTGCTGCCCTTATGTGGCCTAACATAACTCCATGATTTTTTCCTCTCATGATGATGTTGGTGTCTATATGGTGCAACCTTAGTATGCTCAACCTTATCAATCTTTTCCTCTACTTTCTTTTCCTCTTCCAACTTGTTTGTTATTTCTTTTTTCTCTTAAGTAGAGAAATTATTTTTTGAATTTTTCAACATGTTATTCATCATCTCCTTCTGATTCATCCTTATTCCCTTCTTCACCATCTTCAAATTCATCTTCATGATCCAATTTTACATTACTTTTTTCCTTGCTAAGTGTGATATCTTGTAATGTAATTTTCTTTCTCTTGTACCAGAATTTCATGAATTTCTTTTACACATTAATATTGATTGTTCCCAATGTCTCTAACCAAGGATATCCAAGAATAATATCCATACCATCCATATCTAAAGCATAAAAATATGAATGTAAAACATATTTATCCATAGAAAGCTTTAAACCTTCAAAAACTTGATTATGCTTACCATCCATTTGAGATTCCTTGATATGCTTTGTTTGCACATGTAGATTGTGAGCTACATCCGTATTGATGAAGTTATATTTGTTGCTAGGGTTTATGGAAACAATTACCTTTTTTCTTTGAATGCACCCTTCAAACTAAAATATTGAAGCTTCTTTCCTTGGAGATGCACTTTCTTGTGTAACAACTTCATCATCAACATTTTCTTCTTCTTCTACTTATTCTTATTCTTCTTCATATTCTTCTTCTTCTGTTGATGTTGCTTCTTCTTCTTCTTCTTCTTATGTTGTTTCTTCTTCTTTAACAAAATTGTGTTTCTTTTTTGTTTCCCATCTAGTCTATGAAAACTATCCTTCCAGTTCCTCCCAATCCCAGATCCAATTAGACCTCTCCTTTTCTAACTCAGAAAAACCAAATATGTGCAGGGCCACTAATCCCACCAACTTGAAGATACCAACTAACCTATACTAAACATGGTTCAAGATAAATTTATCCCTAAATTTTTTCCACCATTCTCTAGCATCAATTTCCTACCATCTACCAAAAAAAATTACCTATCCCCATGATGCATACCAAACTAGGGTTTTAGGAATCTTACACTTTTGACTCAAAACTTATTACTTAACCCTTTTCGGCTAATCAGGTTTAGAAAAAAATCAGAAATCATAGAACAAAAACCCCAATTTAATTTTTTAGAGGTTTCCGAAAATGCAAGAAATTCAGGAAAATTCCTCAAATTGCGGCCTGAGGAGCAAAATATTGAAAAAACATAAAACTGCAATAACTCTTACAAAATAGATCCAAAAATTCTAAAAATTTTACTGCTATCACCGATTTTTTATAGGAGACTCAACAATGCTGGTAAAATTATTTAGAAAATCGTCATTATCTCAGAAAATGACAGCCTGTAAAGGCTTATAATTTAGGGTTGAAACCCTAAAACATGCACATAACTTCTACAAAACACCTCCAAAAAATTATGAAAATTTGAGACAAGTATCTTTATGAAACCATGTATCACAATCCCAAAAAAAAAATTTGAGAAACAATTCGCAACAGATTTCAAAATATAGCCGAATCACTAAAATTAGGGTTTGGACCCAATTTTTTTTTGCTGAAATCGACGCTTTGATATCACTTGATAAGAACTTTGCATATAATAAATTAATAATCTATTGAAGATAATTAAACACAGGAGATATGGGGGTACAAGATTCCCTAATATGAAATATATTCAGAATAATACCCTTAAGTTAGGGCAACACCATACAATGCTTCTTAAGGAAGGAGTAACTCCACAATCTCCCAAGATGGGAATCCACTCCGAAGGGGACACCTCCAATATACCTCTACCAAGTAGAAGACTCAAATCATACCTACATCACCTCCTCATAATGATACTCACATCCTTTAAATAGGATGGGTAATAGCTAATCCCAATGTAGGCCGACTCATTACCCAATATAATTAATTCCTATGTGAGCCTATATAACTAACTAAGGGTATGTGTGCCACATGTCGGCATCTCCATCAACCCATATACATTATAATATAATATCCCAAGGTACATAGCAATGGGCCATCATCTTCTATTGCTTCCCCTTGATTACCCTACATAGGGATATCCCCAAATGTGTAATATAATCATAATAATCCACGTTGTTTTTGAAAAATCTCAATAAAAAGTGATCTTCAATTGGATTTTTCTAAGGGGTCGACTGAGACCCAGACACCATAAAAATCTTAGTAACAAGTGATCTCCAATTGTATTCTTGCAGGGGATCGATTGAGAGCCAGACACCGTCAAAACTCTTGGCTTTCCAACAAAAAATCATGCTTATTCTTAATTTATGGGTTGACGCAGGCCTTGTAAATGGTGCTATAGAAACAATTACCGACATTGTTTACAACACATCAATACCACTACCATACCACTCATGATATACGATTTGCAAATGTATATGCCCAAATTTGTAACAAATTTGAAATGTAGATATATAACCTTTAAATATAATGCTTCATCTATATTCCTACACTTACAAAAATAATCACACCCCTTATCAGCATCAACTACAAAAGTAATAACAATCCCTCTAAATCAAATAACATATACCATTCGGCGTTCACATTGTATTGTACACATGCGATTGCTAGTATGTAAAAAACTCTTCTAAAAACCCTTGGTGGAAATAGAAAGGTAGGTAATTATGTTTAGAGTGATTTAGCTTCTCATTTGGACTCGTGTAGTTTAATAAATAAACAATTTACTTATATTAAGAGGTCCATTTTTTTATTTGGATAAAAGACCAAAGTTTAAATTTTAAGTGTGATGGTATAATTTATATTTTGCATATGCAATTACAATATAATAACCATATCTAACTATACCAATCATATATAAGCTCTAATTATGTTTAATTCAATAGATGGTAAAGTAGACCTAATTATGACAAAATAAGGGTCTAACTTAGATTATAGGATGATATAACAAGTTTAAAAGCTAACAAAGATTGGAGATTTGGGGTTGAGATTACAATAAATTGGAGCACACATTTTTTTAGACAATCATTAATGACAAGGCCAAACAACTTGGGAATTCGACCACTAGAAATTAAAACTTAGAGAACTATAATGACCAGAATTGTAATGGCTATGAAATTGGTCTACCAAAATTGTAATCATGAAAAGAGCCTTCTGTTAGAATGCAAAATTGATTATGTGAATGCGATCTTGTATTGGTCATTAAAATCTCGCTCACTTTCTTCAATTTTTCTATGGCTTATTGTGAAATTGCTCATCTTGGTCATTACCCTAATCCAATATCAACATCCTTGTAAAATCGCTTAAAAATGAGAGATGTCAATGGGAACCTATGTTATCCCTCCATTATCATTAGGGTTATGATGTCTTGAACAAAATTACACTCAATGCTTGATACAAATCAATAATTAATTTAGTGTATGCAATCTTTCCAAGCCTTGTCTTTCAATGAGCGTAACAACAATTTGTAGAAGTTTAAATGAATGCTAAATAATAGAATTTTGAGGTTTCTCTTGAAAACAATAATTTTTACTCTTATAACTTAAATATAACTCTTGCAACATATAAATTCGACATGTTTGTTCTCTTTTCCTTTTTAAATGTATTAATACACTTATATATTTATAGACATCTTGAATTAAATCGAAAACCCATTGGTGCATGAGATGGGACATAACAAGCAAACATTACAATGTGACATGCTTACCGAGTTATAATTTTGGCTTTCTAGACTAATTGTTTTAAGTAGAATTAGTTTTGTTTAGAATATAACGAAGAATGGTTGTTTAGTTTATCTTACGTTGTTATTGATGAATGCTTGAGCACAATTATATATATATATTCTCGTGTTATTTACTCTTGTACTGTATGCTAAAACCATCCTAATATTCTTACTATAGATTTCCTTAGTGTAGGAGTTGGCTTGCATGAAAGAGGAGGATGAAGAGATGTCAGGGGCACTGGACGCTTCTGTGTGCCTTAGCAGACTGCAAATTTCTTATGCCGATTGTGTGCATTCTAAAGTCACCCATGAATTCCAAGGGCATGAAATTAAATCAGAAATAGAAGAATTAGCTGTTGAATCTCAATGGCAGGAATGGGTTAATTACTGACGACATTAACCATGGGCATCACTGCCCACCTTAGAAGAGGTGAAGTACGAAGTGCCCAAAACAAAGAGTTCAACCTCTGCGTGCACTGAAATGACCACAGAAGCAGGGTTTGGTGGATCGGACGCCGAGAAACCAGAGTATGCAGACGGCGGCAAGCTCCTCAAAGACAGTATGGATGCTGGAAAACCGCTTGGCTTTCTAGACAACCATATTTCCTTGGACGCTTCTGTTGAAAATATAAAAGTGGCGATGGAAAATGATGTAGAGCAGGTCTTGGACTCCTAGACGGTTTGGCTGATTTTCCACAAATAAATGCAACTCTTAGAAGACCATACACTGCAATTTTTAGTTCAAAAAGGAATTTCCTGAAAAGACTTTGGACAGGTGTAATGCCAGATTTCGCAAACTATACTCTCGTCTCATCCTGCCTGCATGTGCCAAAATTGTGGTAAGATTGGATATCCAATTAAAATTGGAATGATGCAGAAAATATGCCATGGCCCTGCGCATGCATATGAGTTGTTTGATAAAATGTCTAAATGAAGTTGAGGTTACATGGAAAACGGTCAAAACGTAATACAATAGGTTCTTGTTTCATGTGAACTGTTTGACTAAAAGCCTTGAAGAAATGCAGCCTCCCAGGCCTGTAATGATTGTTGGAATGCGCACAAAATGGGAGCTCCGGGAACAGGGTACGGAAACCCGTTAAATGGATTTTTTTGGGTCAGATAATTTGTTTCAATGTGTATACCCTCTTTGACATGTATGAAAATGTGGAAGCGTGATCTTGTCATGAGAAACAGTTGACATAATAATCCATGGGAGAAGTGTGGGTCTTTGGGTTTGCCTTTGGTGTTTTGATTTGAATTGGCCATTGGTTGGCCGCTCCTTACACTTGTCATGTGTGCTTTGCCAATTCGATTTTTCAGGGATGATCATCTTATTCTTCTTGTACGATTTTTACTATTTTAGTTTTTTCATTTTAATGTAGTAGAAAATCAAACTAAAGTAGAATAAATTATTGGGGAACTAAATGAGACGTAGTGGCTCATAACAAATTTACCTTTGTTTGTTCGCAACTGAAAAATATTCTGGAATGTAAACTCTACTCCCAATCTACCCCGTGAGATATTTGGAAAACTCTTATGCTAGTTTTGGTTTTGGAAAGGACGAGGTTGGCGTGCTAAACGAGAAACTTAGTGAAAACTACTTCTACACAACTTTGTGCAATGTTAATAAAACCTATTTTCTTGGAGGCACAAAACATCCTTATAAAGCCTGAAATGAGAAAAACAAACTTTAGTCGTGTACCTTGTCACGTGGAGTGTCCAACCGAACCCTGGGTTGTTCCTTGGAAGTTTGTTTTCCCTTGATTCGAAATGTGTTTATGATCCCAACGGGCCAGTGCGCAACTTTAAACAACTATTGAAAGTTAAAAATGTAGTTTGGTTTTGACTTGCTGTTTTGGCCTTGGTTGTAAAATTGGATTTTGGCTTCTGCATACCTCTAATATTTCTATGAGTCAATTACTAAAAAACCTTTAGTTTGGAGAAAAACGTCTTGCAATCTAGTTTTTCTGATAGGTTTTGTAGGTCTCCGATCATTGGGCGACAAGGCTTCTTGAGTGCATTTACGATCGGTAACTCTGGAAAGACGAGCACCATTTTAATCATGTTTTCCAATTTGGGGTTCTGTAATCGCTGAGTGTTTCCTTGTATATAGGGGAATAGGTAAGAATGTGTTCCCTTGTGTGTTTGAGTCTTGAAGATGGTTTTAGAACACTAATCTTTGAGCAACTTGTCTAAATTTGAGGTTTTTGGAAACTTGTGACTAAATGAAGAAAACCTGTCATATGACCTTATCCAAGTAAAATAACGATAAAGTAACCTTGTCAACACGAATACATGACTATAGGAAAATTTTTTTTGACGCTTTCTTGTAAAGAAATTGATTGCGGAAAAATGATGTTTTCTCTTTCCTCTCTCTATCTCGCTCATTGCCTTTAGAAACAAAATGAAAAAACATTACATCTCTTGCTTTCCTTTGAAGTGTGCTAAATATAGTTTCATTATTGTTAGAAAACTGTGAAAATCATATATTGTGCTTGGTTGTAGTTTGATGCTTATGCCTACAGTTGTGCTGACCATGCGGTGGTTGTAGGTACGCGAGAGGAGTAAGGAAATGTTAACGTTGGCTGGGTGTTTTTGTAATATGTAATATCGTTGAAATATAAATGTAATCTTAAGTAGATGTATCGTCATTATAATCATGAACATCAATGTTATTTATTAATTATTTTGTGATCAAATAAGAAATTGAGTTATATTTGTGTATTGGGAATAACAAAGCATACTTTTTGGGTATGAACTTGATTATGAGTTTGTATGTTGTTTTATGGTTTAGATATGTTGAATCAAGCTTTTTATAATATTAATTATTGTTTTCTCCCCTTAATACTTATGTTGTTGGCAAAAGAATTGTATTCTTAAACTATCGAAAGTTGAACTATCTCTCTTAACCTGAAATTGTGTATGGTTAATAATGCCTCTTATCACTTTAGAAAAGACTTAAGCACTATTGTATGTCGTTTCTTGCATTTCACCCTTGAAAGATCCCATTGTGAGATCTAAGTGTCGTGAGGGAAGTCAATACTTGCTTACCTTCGCATTAAATCCTCATGTTTTGACTCCTTTACCCCCCCCGCCCCGCCCTCCATCTCACATGTATTTTATCAATGGAAGGTTAAGTTGCTCTAACGTTATCGTGTTTCAAGTTGTAGACCCCCCCTTTAACATTGTCCTTACTTGTGTGTTGGTCAACTGTTAAGGCCCTTTTTGTACATATGTAAGTGAGCTTTGTTGTCATAGTCAAGTGTTGCAATTGTCATGTTGTGACATGATTCATGCAAATATTTAACATGATCAAATTGATATCTTTTATGCTAAGTCTCTCTGAAAAGTGCTAATAATTGTACATGCATTGGATCATAAAAGCAATAAGGAAGGTAATGTGTATTCTTTGAAATGTGATCAGGTATACTTGGAGCAGACCATAAAGTGAAGTGGTACCTCACTTAGTACCTCTAATGAAATCCTAACTCTTTTAAATCCAAACGATATAAAACAGACACACAAGTGAAACTTAGAATTATAATAAACTTATACTTGGTTAGGCCTTCTTGTGTTGTTGAAAGTTCTATACTAAACTTCTCCACGTGAGTTTGATGATTCAAGAAACATAACCTCCTGCCTAGAAGATGAAACTCATAGCGCGCAAAGGTTATAGTGACTCTAGCCACTTATTGAATCATAACAACTAAGAGTGTCAAGTAAATGTGCTTTTATATGAGACAAAAACTACAGTTTTGACCAAGAGTTAGGAAACTCTCACAGGTGTGTTAAAAAAAGTTTAAGTTTAATATTGAGTTATGGAATGATAGTAATAGAGAAAAGAACCCAATTAAATGCATTAGTTATGAGTTAAATCAGAAATGGAGTAAATAATAATCATCGTTGCAAGTGAGAATATTTGCTTACATGAAAAATGTTTTAGAGACTCTTTAAGGTTAAATAAGGGACTAGAACAGTAGTCAAGGTAGGACCATCTTAAGTTTTTGTTAAACGAAATTAAAAGAAAATACAATCTAGAGAAAGAGGAAAAAGTATGTTTCATGTCAAGTGCTCTTCGAGCCTTCAAGGCAATAATGAAATATGACTACAATAAAGATTTTAAACCTGAAAAACGTGATAGTGTGGAATATATCTATTCGTGAAGCTCTTGTTGTGGTTGAGTTGTGGTTTCTTACTTGCTTGTGTATATATAGGTGTGGTGTTGGTTTGCATCTCGTGTCATCCGGTTGTTTGCATGCCCTTCATGTGAGTTGTAAGCGTCACATGTAGTGTTGAGCAATCCCTTGTGAGTTTTTTATGGTGTTACATAGTTGTATCAGTAATGTGAAAGTAAAAAAAAATATCCTAGTATTTTGGTGCTTGTTTGGGTCCCACATGGGTGGTCACTACACAATAAATTGGAGGGATAATACGTGCCTATTAACATCCACAATTTTCATGGTTTTTACAAGGAGTTTGGTAGGAAATATGATTTTTACCAAGGAAACTAGCTTACCAATGATTCAAAATAAAACCATAGAAGGTGAGCAAAAGGTTTTTGATGGCCAGGACTAGGTGACCGCATTTGTAGAATCAATTTTGCATTGTTATAAAAGGCCAATTTTGTAGCCAACATGATTATAGTCAGTGAGTTTCTCATCCATTATGATTATGGTTATTATAGTTCTCTATGTTTTGTCTCTTGATGATTGATTCATCTACCTCCTTGGATGTATTTTGTTCCACTTGTTACTGACAATTATTCCTAAATTCACATGAGTGGTCACTATTATACATCAACTATCATCAAGCAACTAATTTTTGGTGAAAATTTTCCAATCTAGTAAACTATTAATTTAAGTGTACTTTAGCATAAATATATTAACTTCATGACATAATAAGTATTCCTTTTTAGGGCCGATGGGGTGGGAGTGGTGTGGTCAAGTCACATGGTTGTGTGCTTGCCCACCCAGTTTCAAATCCCCCCGAGGCACGATCCTCCTCGGAGGTGGTTTCAACGCTAGAGGCGACATCTCTGCGCGTGCTAACACTGGTGATTACTCCTCACTACTGATGTTGGTGGTTGCTCCTCTTGTTGTCGACGTTGGTGGCTCCTTCTCCTGTCGCTGATGACGTTGGTGGCTGCTCCGCTCACTGTTGTTGCTCCTCTCGCTGCGGTCGTGGATGCTCCTCTCGCTGTTGACACTTGTGGCTGCTCCGCTTGCTGTTGATCCTGGTGGATGCTCCTCTTGCTGCCGACGCTGGTGGCTATTCTAATAGTTGTCCCACTCGCTGCGGTCGTTGTCGACGGTCACTGCATCTTCACTTCGGTTTCATGGTTGCTTCAATTGGGTTCCTAATAGTGCCCCCCTTCATTGTAACCAGGTTGTGGATCCTCTCAAAAATCCTCAAGTGTACAAGGATGTGGGTCCTTTCAAACACCCTCAATTTACCCTCAATCCAAAAAAAAAAATCCCTTTTTAGGAACTTCATGTTATCCCTAACCTATTGAAGAAAAGATTAGACATAAATATAGAAAGTGGTTTTGCAAGTAACAACTACACTACATTAATCATAATACATTTTCAGTTTTCAATTCATATAAGATAGTAAATTAGACCTTATTGTATAACTAAGAGGTCGTCTAAATCATATGAAAATATAAATTAATAAGTGTTATAAAATCATTTTTTTATGATAAAAATTTGGATTGCATGAATTTGTGATAGTTGTAAGTGACAGATGGTTAGAATGGATCTAATAAACAAGGGGAATCACATAGAAAACTCACAAAATGTAATACTACATTGACCATAATGAAATGACATGCTTTCAAGAAGATACAAAATCGGTATAACTACAATCACTTGTTTTTGGTATTAAAAAACTTTTCTCTATTTTTGTTGGATTCATTATGAGTCACTAACGAGCTATTATTCTTCTTCAAAACCTTAATTTAGCCTCTAGGTCTGTAAATGGGAAATGAAAAACATGTGCTTTGAGGTGTGTGCTAAACTAGAGGAAACCCAAGCTTCCTTTATGCTTATCTTGCTCCTCAATTGGAGATCAAATTGGAAATCATTGTCAATGTATATTGTATTCAACAAGCAATCCCATGTATTGCAATTGCCCCAACGGTTATCTTTTCAATGTGTGCAAAATACTAATAGAGTTTATATGCTTGAAATTTTCTTTTAGTACAAGGATGCTTCAGAAAATAAAAACATTCTTTTCTTAAAACTTTAATATAATTCACTTGTGATCATCCTGTGTATCCTAAATGCATTAACACACTCTTGTATTTAATTTTTTTAAAATTTGAATCAGGACGCTATTGGCTAGTAAATAGGCACACATTAGAAAAAAAGATTATAAACACTGGCTAAAACCTGAGGCACCTTGGGAATGATAAACATGGGTCATTTTTATAATGTGTATGAAATCGAAAATAACTAGTACTATACTCTACAAAAATGGAAACATGAGAAAAATAATAGATAATCAAGGGAGAAGGTGAGGAGACCAAATTAAGTCTCATCCATTGCACCAAATAACATTATTCCTTCTCTTATAAAGTGGATTTAGATGTAGTCTTAATAATTAAATAACTTATTTAAGATTAAATGTAGAATATATTTGATCTATCTTTGAAAAGTTCATTACAATCTGAATGTTTTCATTTCTAATATTTCTTGTAAGTTGGAATGCAATATTGTGTATGAGAAGGTCATTTGATCTCTTGAATGTATTACAAAAATTGTAATACTCACATAGCTAAGAGCACATGACTCACAAATATCACATCACACATGAAGCTAGGAGTGCAATACTGACATAGCTAAGAGTGCATGAATCACAAAGAGTGCAAGATTCATAATACAAAGAGTGAAGAACTCGAGTGTAGGACTCAGTGTTAGAATGTGTTGTATATTTTGTATACTATATACCCAAGAGTACTGTACACCTCTTCCACGAGCGTTAGCAAGGGTCCGGGGGTATAGATATGTTATTTTTATCTATACGTATATATGGGTGGTGTCATAATCCATGAAGTATGGGGAACCGTTATGGGTGTTTATTAGCCCATGGTTTTGGTACCCATTGTATTGTAAAACCGCTTTGACGGTTTCTTTCTGTTTTGCTTACAAATAGTTGGAGATGCAATAGGGTAAAGCAGAACTTGGAAGTACATTATTGTATTGTAAATGGTTAAGTTAATGTAATAAGAGAGAGAAGTTACAGTGTTGGGTTTTTTTCCCGAAAGGGTTTCCCAGGTTAAATATTGTGTTTTTGTCATTTGTTTTCTTTGATTATCTTGAACATTTTGTCAACTATAACTTCTCATCTATTTGTTTATTGGATCGATTCTCTTCATTTGGTATCAGAGCTAGGTTTTAGCTTTTATGTGAAGAGTTAGGGTTTCTAAAACCTGCAATAAACAATTTTTGAGTGGGAGCTCTGTGAGTGAATTTTTCAAGTAGAAGAAAATGACAGGAAGCACAAGGATCGAGATCAAAAAATTTAATGGTCAACATTTTGAGTTATGGAAGCTCAAGATGGAAGATCTTCTTGTGGATAGAGATCAGTGGATTGTTGTGTCTGGAGTCATGCCTATGGGTATGAAGGTAGAGGACTAGGAAAAGATCGATAGGAAGGCAAGGAGTTCAATCAGATTGTGTCTGTCAGATTTAGTTTTGCTGAATGTGTCAAATGAGAAATCCACTCAGGTGTTATGGGAGAAGTTGGGGACTTTGTATCAGACAAAGTCTCTGGTGAACAAACTATTTCTCTGAAATAATCTATATTCATTGAGAATGAATGACGAAGACTCTATTGCAGAACATCTAAACGTCTTTAATATTGTGGTAAGTCAGTTGATTTTGTTGATATTAAAATGGAAGAAGAGGATAAGTGTATTACTCTTTTGTGTTCTTTACCTGAGTCTTGGGATAATCTAGTTATGGCTATTACTAGTACTACAACAAAATTATTAGTTGAGGATGTAGTTGTGGCCTTACTATCAGAAGAAATGAGGTGGAAATCCATTGAGGATTATCAATCCAAGGATGCCTTATATGTAAGAGGTTGTACCCAAGAGAAAATCAAGAAGAGGAAAGGACAGTCAAAGTCCAGAAGTAAATCAAAGACTACAAAAAAGATAAGAGGAAATGTTGGAACTGTGGTAAAACGGGGCATTTCAAGAAAGATTGTAGATCTAAGAAGGTAGAAAAGGGTAATTCATCTGACGATGTTGGATCTTTAGATACAAAACCCTCTAATGAAGACTTGGGAGATTTGTTCTTGGTGGCTTCCAACTTGCATGCATGTGATAGTGCACGGTTGATCGACTCGGGTGCCTCCTTTCATATGACATCACACAAGGGAGTGGTTCTGTGAATATGAAAAGTATAATGGAGGTGATGAATATCTTAGAGACAACTCAACTTGCAAGATCATCGGTTGTTGGAGAATCAAGATGAGGTTTAAAGATGGAAGGATTAAAACCCTCCCAAGTGTTCTGCACATTCCAGGTTTGACCAGAAACCTAATATCTGTAAGTAAGATGAATGATGTGGGTGTTCAGGTAGCATTTAGTAAAGATAGTTGCAAGATGGTTCGGGGTGCAATGGTATTGGCAAGAGGCATCCATACAAGAACATTGTTCAAGCTTGAGGCAAGCATTGTTACTGATGAGTGCAATAGCTTTGTGGTTCCAGAGGATAAGAAAGTTTCAGATCCAACTCCTACATCTACTGCAATGAAGACGATGTTGTGGCATCAAAGGATGGGACACATCGGAGAGAAAGGACTTCATACTTTAAAAGTAAAAGGTATGGTTGAAGGAATTTTGAGTGTCCTTTAGATTTTGATTTTTGTGAGCATTGTGTGTTTGGAAAGCAAACTAGAGTAAAGTTTCCTACTAATGCTACAAGATCAGAAGGAATTCTACATTTGATACATAGTGATGTGTTTGGACCTGTAAAAGTTCCATCACTAGGAAAAGCCATGTTTTATGTTAGTTTTATAGATGATTTCTCAAGAAAGACTTGGGTATATTTTATCCAGAATAAGTTTGAGGTTTTCAATAAATTCAAAGAGTTTAAGGCTCTTGTAGAAAATCAGACAGAAAGGAAATAAAGGTTTTGAGAAGTGACAATGGCGGGGAATATTGCTCTAATGCCTTTGAGCAATTCTGTAAAGAGTGTGGAATAGAAAGGTAGAAGACAACTCCATATACACCACAACAGAATGGAGTTGCAGAAAGGATGAACAGAACATTGATGGATAAGTGTAGAAGTATGCTCAGTGGTGTCGGTTTGGACAAGAAAATTCTGGGCAGAAGCAGTGGCAACTGCGTGTTATTTGGTTAATAGATCACCGACATCTGCACTTGAAGGAAAAACTCCACAGGAAGCATGGACTGGTAAGAGATACCCTCTGTTAGACATTTATGTGTATTTGGTTGTATTGCTTATATGTATATTCCGAAAGAGAAAAGAACCAAGTTAGATAATAAATCTGCTAAGTGCATATTTATTGGATACTCTAATGGTGTAAAAGGATACAAGCTATGGAATCTAGAAACACAGAAGGTTTTTTTAGCCGTAATGTAATCTTTAGAGAGCTTAAGGAGATTCCAAAGCAGGAAGCAAAACCAGAGGAAGATCATGTTAAAATTGAGGAAGGTGAATTTGTGTCTGAATTTGATGCGACTACAGAAGATGAACCAGAAAGAGAGTTGCAAGGGGAAGATTTAGATGAAGCAGATGAGGAACCAAAAGATGTTGAACCAGAAAATCCTATCTTAAGAAGATCAGATTGGCTGAGAAGGGAACCTGAGAGGTATAGTCCTCCTGATTTCCGTTCTACTTCTGTTTTATCAGTTTTTTTTGTTACTGATGATGAACCCAAGACTGTGAAGGAGGCTTTTGGATCTAATGAAAGCAAGTTTTGGAAAAAGGCTATGGAGGAAGAAATGGAGTCCTTATATAAGAATAATACATGGGACTTGGTGAAATTACCTCCTGGAAGAAAACATGTTGGCTGTAAATGGGTGTTTAAGAAGAAGTATAATGCAGATGGGAAAATGGAGAAGTATAAAGCTCGCCTTGTGGCAAAGGGTTTCTCTCAAGTGGAGGGACTCGATTTTGGTGATATTTTTTCTCCTGTTGCTAAGTTACATTCTATTAGATTTCTTTTAGCTATTGTTGTTGCTTTCAATATGGAAATAGAGCAGATGGATGTTAAGACAATGTTTTTGCATGGTGAGCTTGAGGAGGAAATCTACATGATGCAACCAAAAAGCTTTAAGATCAAAGGAAAGGAAGATTTGGTGTGTAGGCTGAAAAATTCATTATATGGCTTGAAGCAATCACCAAGAATGTGGAACCAGAAATTTGACAGGTATGTGTTGAGACTTGGGCTTGAAAGAAGTAAAGTTGATCCTTGTGTTTATTTTAAACAGGAAGGTGAAGATTATGTTATCATTGTATTGTATGTTGATGACATGTTGTTAATTGGTAACAGTAAGAAATTGGTCAGTCATGTTAAATATCAACTCTCATCTCAATTTGATATGAAGGATCTCGGTGCTGCAAAATTTATTTTGGGCATGGAAACAAAAAGAGATCATGTAAATAGGAAACTGGTGTTAAATCAAAGAAAGTATCTTGAGGTGATATTGCAAAGGTTTCAAATGCATGAAAGTAAAAATGTTAGTATTCCTTTTCCTGTTGGTCAAAATTTGTCTTCTGAACAATGTCCTAAAACTGAAGAAGAAATAGAGGACATGTCTCAGGTACCATATGCTAGTGCAGTTGGTAGTTTGATGTATGCAATGGTTTGTACTAGACCTGATATTGCACATGCAGTGGGAGTAGTGAGCATATTCATGTCAAATCTGGAAAGGAACATTGGACTATGGTAAAGAGAATCTTCAGGTACCTGTGTGGGACATCTGATTATGCAATTTATTATCAGGGTAAACCTGATGAAAGTAAAACATTAGATCTACATGGTTTTGTGGATTCTGACTAGGGTGGAGACTTGGATATGCGCAGGTCTACCAGTGGGTATGTGTTCAACTTGTTTGGTGGAGCGGTAAGTTGGATGAGTAAATGTCAAGCAAGTGTTGTGATATCCACCACAGAGGCTGAGTACATGGCAACTACTCATGCAAGTAAAGAAGCAGTTTGGCTTCGGCGACTGATCTCCACTGTTGGGTTCACTCAAAATGTTGTAAGGATCGATTGTGATAGTCAAAGTGTAATTTGTCTAGCAAAGAACCCTGAGTATCATTCAAGAATGAAACACATTGATGTTCAATACCATTTTGTAAGAGAAATGGTGGAGGAGAAGAAGATACTACTAAGTAAGGTGGACACAAAGGATAATGTTGCTGACTCTTTAACTAAGGTTGTGAGTGCTAGAAATTTTTCTTGGTGCAGAAAATTGATGGGCTTGAATGCCCTGAGCTGTTGACTATATGGCAGTGTAGCCCCCTTTTGCAAAGTATACAACAAGTGGGAGAATGTTAGAATGTGTTGTATATTTTATATACTATATACCCAAGAGTACTGTACACCTCTTCCACGAAGTTAACGGGGGGTCCAGGGTTGACCTTGGCTAGGGGGGTTGGGGGGCCAGACGTTTGAGGGTTCGCCCCCGAGAATTTTTTTTGGGATCCCTATTTTCCTAGGAGTATAGATATGTTATTTTTATCTATACACGTATATATGGGTGGTGTCATAATCCATGAACTTATGGGGAACCGTTATGGGTGTTTATTAGCCCATGGTTTTGGTACCCATTGTATTGTAAAATTTCTTTGACGGTTTCTTATTGATTTGCTTACAAATAGCTGGAGATGCAGTAGGGTAAAGTAGAACTTGGAAGTACATTATTGTATTGTAAATGGTTAAGTTAATGCAATAAGAGAGAGAAGTTACTGTGCTAGGTTTTTTCCTAAAAGGGTTTCCCAGGTTAAATCTTGTGTTTTGTCATTTGTTTTCTTTGATTATCTTGAATATTTTGTTCAGTATAGCTTCTTGTTTATTAGTTTATTAACTAGTGCAGGACTCGTAAAATCAACGCAGAACTTGCTATAACTAAAATTTCACAACTCCAAATGAGATTCTAAGAAATAATTTTGTTCCTCTTATTGTTACAAGGAAAAACCTCTCTCCGTTTTTACACAATAATAATAGTTTTGAAGATATCAACATTTGAAGAAGAAAAATTTCAAGCACAGTACTAGCAGAACCAACACAAGACTCGCTCTAACTAAAATTGTAGAACTCTAAATGAGAATCTAAGAGAGGTTTTTGTTCCTATTATTTTTAGGAGGAAAAACCTCTCTTCGTTTTTTACACAACAATAATAGTTTTGAAGAAGAAGGGTTTCAAGTGCAGTACTAGTAGAACCGACACAAGAATCCCTTTAGTTAAAATTACAATGCTCCAAATGAGATTTTGATAGAGGTTTTTGTTCATATTATTTTAAGGAGGAAAATCCTCTCCATTTTTACACAACAATAATGGTTTGAAAGATATCATCATTTGAAGCAGAAGGTTTTCAAGTGCAAGACTCGCACATGAAACATCATATTCGCTCTGACTGAAGTTTAAGATCTCCAAATGAGAATATGAAAGAGGTTTTTGTTATTCTTACTGTTAGGAGTAAAAAAATCTCTTTGTTTTTACATAACAATAATCAAGGAGATATCTTCACTTGAAGTTTCAATAGAATAAGGTTGAAGGAAAATAAATAAGATAAAAAAACACAGGTTCAATAAAATAGCAATATCTCCCTCATTTCTTGATGAAAATGATATTTTCAAGATGTTTTAGAAATCTTACAACAAGGATCACCAAACCCAGAAACGGTTTGAAAACAATATTCAAATTGAATTCACAGTATGATCAGAAAATCAAGGATGGGAATATGGTGGGATCGTTGTCCTGTTGAAAGATTCAATCATGCAAGAGTAGACTTGGAAATTAGAAATAAGTAGTTAACTACATGTGGAAGAGACTGTTCAATTTAGTGTTGTAATATTTGATTAATTATCTTTCACATTTATCTCCTTGTCAAGTAGTAGTTCAATAAAAAGTTGTGTTGTTTGATTGAATCTCTTCCATATTTGTCTCCTTGTCAAGTAGAAGAAGTAGTTGAATGCAAGTAGTTAACTAATAGTTGTAGTGTTTAAATAAATTCCTTCCACATTTATCTCATTGAAAAGTGGAATATGTAATCAAGTCTTGCCAAAGATTATAGGTAGGTAGTTCCATAATCTTGGGGTAGGGATGAGTTATAAATATATCTCCAAAGCACTCAATGCAGCAATGGTAGGAGATGGATGATTTTCATAACATTATTTCTGATTAAAAATCCATAGTTCAAGTTTCTTGGTAGTAGCTTATTTTTAGTTTTGTTAACCAAAATATGAGGGAAGAGCAAGGGTCCACTCTTACCCAAGGAGGAAGATGATTTATTGTTTTTTATAATAGATCATTGTTGTTTTACTTAGTTTGTTTAAATCTATTTTGTGTGTTTTATTTTGCTTTGTTGTGAAGCTTCACTTTTATTTGTTTGATGTCATTTTTTTTTTCAATTATTTATTCCTCTTTGATAGATTAGATTTAATTTTAGTATTTTATTTCAGCTGTTAGATTAGATTCAATTTCAGTTATTGAATTTCCTTTCATGCATTTTCAATTCCATAGCAAAGAATTGTAAAATCATTATTTCCTTTAGCCCCTTTTGCAGATAGCCTTGGACACCGCCTGGTTTTGACATTCTTTGTGATTAAATGGTGAGGACTGCAACGACCCTCATCAAAAGGGAAGAAACTCGATAAATAAGAGAAACCATAGGAAATGAGTTAGATGGGGTCCACATAAAAGAATAAATATTCAATAACAGAAAAGTGAGGTCAAAAGTGTCATAGATACAAAAGACAAGTCAAAGGTCAATACAAAGAATATTCACCAATAAAATCCTAAATTGGACCAATGAGCAATAAACACAAACACATAAACAAAGTAGAACAATACCCTAAATTTAATCATAGGCATTAGGAAACAAAACTATTTGCATATTTACTATAATTTGGTACAACAATACACAATTGACCTTATTATAAATGTCCCCATTCTCTAGTTCAACACTATAAGAAGCACTCATGACCTATGTTGTCATGCCAAATTTTTATGCTCTTTTTTCAAAAAAATCTCAACACGCTTTCCCTTCTCGTGTTCCCCACAATGGAAAAAGTTTGCATTCTTAGATTAGATTTATGATCCTCTTCAATACATACCTTTTTCTTGTTTATCATCTTGATTTGTGCCTTTTAACTTGCCTTTAACTTGTGCAGAGTTCTACCTTGCATAGACAAGTTCATCTCACACTTTGTTAGTTCCCGCAATACAATTGGAGCCCGCCTCACACACTTCTTGAATTTTTCTTGCATTTTTCTAGAATGCCTAAGCTATATTTGTTCTAATACTTCATTTTTTATTCTTTTTCTCCCAAACTCATAAATTGTAGCTTTTGTTCTCAAAACCTCTCTCAAGTTCACCTTTATGCACTTTAATTCCCAAAACTCATTACTCATAAATTTTGTTCTGAAAACCTCTCCCAATTATGCTTTTATGCACTTTTGTTTAAAAGTGCATCACTTAAGTGTTTTGGGAACTTTAGGTTCCAAAAGTGTATCACTTAAGTGTTTTGGGAAATTTTGTTCGTAAAGTACATCATAAGTGTGCCTAAAATTAAAAAAATGTTCCAAAAGTGCATCCCAAGTTTTCCATGAGGCTTAAGTGGTTTCAAAAGCATTCTAAAAGTGTGCATGGGGTACTAATGTTCCCAAAATCTCTCAAAAGTCCACCCACTAAATGGAACTCCAGAACCAGTCTTATTTTGATTATAATTTTGCATCCAAACTTTGATTCGAGTGTTGTTAAAGTGTTGAAAATTTATAGAGGAAAGGATTGATATTTTGGAGGTTTTTAAACATAAAATTTTGTACACATGTTTATTCAGAATCATTTCTCATGTGTTGTTTTGTTTGCGTTAATTTTGAGAGATTATTTCACTTTTTAGTTTTTAAAACTAATTGAGAATGCACCTATAACTTAAGTGGGTTCCCAAAATGTCCAAAGGGGGTGCCAAAGGTTCCAAGAACCACTCCCAAGTGCACCCAAGCTCTTAAAGTAAAAAAATGAGCTCATGACTCAAAGACGGAGAAGTGCTCTTGAGATCAAATTTCAAACCCAATATTGTTTTCACCATAAATTTATCATCTGAACTCTGATTTGAGTGATGTTTGGAGTGTTAGAATATATTGAAGAAGGGATTAATTTTGTGCAGGTTTTAGAACATAAAAAATTATAGATAAGTTTCTTAAGAAGCATTTCTCAAATGTTATTTTTGCCTTCATTCTAAGAGCTTGTTTTTCTCATAGTTCAAGTTCTACTCAGTGAATCTTGATGAAACTTTGTACACAATATTTTCATCATGGCACCACCATTTTGAAGTGTATTAATTATGTTTTTTCCATTGGTGATGGAAAATTTGATCATATGAACTTCAACAACATTAAAACAATAACAGACAGTGGAAGATGAACCCATATTAGAGATATTTCATCATAGTGGATTGTATCAAGCAAAAAAATTATTTATTTCAACACAACATGCCAACTTGGTCCTTGTGTGTTGTTGATTTCAAATGTGTTATTATCATGGATGGATTTACTAGGCATCATTCTCATCCTGAGGGAGAAGAATGTATCTAAGACTATTTTGGGATTCAAGTTACAAGTGTTGAAGGTGAAATTGTTTGAGTGAATCAAGCGAGGGATCTCCATGACTAGAAATTATTATTCTCTTCTCCATTTTAATGAATTTATATTTCTCCATTGGGAAAATTTCTCTCTGCCACTTAAGTGACATTTCTATTTTTGAGTTGGAAAAATTGATTTTTGTAAAACTTAAGTGACTCGAATATAAAGTCAGTTGAAGTTGTAAATTACGTGAAAATGAAAAAGATTTTTTTTCTTACCATGAAGGTGATTATTAGGCAGTTAGGTTTAAAATTATAAATAGGGATGGAATTTCCATTATAAGGGTTGCATCCAGTTCTCTCTTTTCTCTCTTTATGATAGAGAGTTTGTTGTAACTTTGTGTACACAAATTCCTTAGTTTTGATGAATACATAATACAATGCTGATGTGTTTCTTTCTCCATATGCTGATGTGAAGTTGTTACCCATACTCTAAATATTACCATAAGACAAAAGTTGTAAATTGGCACCCCACGCAATTGAGTGACAATGACAATGATGAAGAAGAATAAAATGATCCTTCCTTTTTAGGCATTCAAATTCTAGATGATCCTAAGGAAGCACACTTTCTAAAATAGTTCTATGGAGATATGGAAATGAACACAACGAAGATGTCCCCCATTTTGTCTCAAACTCTACTATAGATTAAAACACCAAAATGAAGCGATATTTTTTCATTATCTCATCATCATAATGATCTTTTCTACTTGATCTAAAAAATATGTTATCTCTTTAAAGTTTTGATACTCCATGTAGAAGAAATAATGCTACTGATACACCACCTGCAAGTTTCTAAAAAGAACAAAAAGATGTAGGAAAAGAAAACCGTGCCGAACAAACTTGATGCATCCAATAATCTTATAATCAAATCCTTATTGATGAAATTCAAGAAGAATGTGTGATGAAGGAAGAAATATGAAGATTTATCTTACCGATTATCATAAGTCTTGACATCTGATGAGAGAAATGAAAAAGAGGTATAAAATGTTACAGGCACATGAAATATCAAAAAAACTTGAAGATGAATCCTTGGGTGAGGTAAACGATCATAAAATGTTTTCAAAAGAGATGTCTATTGAAAGTGATATTTTGGATGATTCATGGCTTGGAGAAAGACTCACAACATTACCCTTCATTTATCTTCCTATTGGTGAATTTTTTTCTTATGGGGATGAGTAGATGATGGACTTAAAAAAAAGTATGTACGTGCACAATTTTAAGAATGACGGAAGGGATTTTAGATCCCAATCTCAATCTCTAAGTCTTACTTTTCTGATGTTATGTAGAAGAAGTTTGAGCATCTTAAGACATTATAGATAATAAAGAGAACACAAATATATCAAAAGTAGTTCATGAATATCCTCCACACTTTGAAGTATTTCTCCATGAGAGATACCTTAATACCTCTAGTGGATACATTATTTGTGAACCTCTTGGTGTCTTTCAAGTTGAGATTGTTGAAAATAATGAAGAGAGAAAGAAAATGGAGATGTCACCCATGGCTTCATCTTAGCCTAAGATAAATATTTTTAAAGAAGTGGTTTACAATGAAAGTAGATATATTTTTCTTGAAAAGATTGATCTGATGCTTCTTGAAGTTGTTTCTCATCATGAAGATATGCTAACAAAATTTCTGCTCAAAATGAATCCCTCCTATTTGCTAAGACCCTTCAAAAAAGTGAAGTTGAGGTGGGTTTAAATGAATTTATTGTTGGTTTTTATCCTCGATATGATTCACAAGTTTTCAAAGTCAAAGAATATAAAATTGAATAGCTCAATGTTCCTCATGAGATATATTTTGATGAGTAAAGAGTGCATGCTCATACAAATATAAGGAATGAATCTTCTTGAAAATTGTTCTCTATGTTAATAAAAATAGAATATGGAAAATAATGTGTAGTCTTCTGAAAGCATTAAGTATCAATTTTTTTTTCTTCACTCCATCCTACTAAAAATGAAGGAGATGATGATAATATTGTTGATTGTTCCTTAATTGGTCTCACCGCTATTGAATTCTCTATCGATTATGAAATCAAATCAGCCACACACATTATGTATGAAGATCTTGATCTCTTTAAAGTTGAAAGCAAAGTACTAGGTTTTACAAAGATAGAAGAATAACTTCCCAAATTTATTTTAAGCAATATGTAAACCACAAAAGCAGAGGAGGTAAAAATTAATGATGATGGGTCATTCATTGATCAAATTTTCTCCTCCATAAAAAATATTCCAGCTTCTTCCAAACTCTGCTCATGAATCAAAAAAATTTGTTATCCCAACTCGTAAAGAGGTTAATGACATTTGCCTTTCAAATGAAATCTCTTATGCCACTCTAGAATACAATGAAAATATTCATAGCTCTCCCAAAATGACAACTCTAGAATATAATAGGAAAAATCTTGATGATACTTTTGATCAATTTCCATATAAACTAGTACATGTATTTTTCCAATGAGAATATTGTTCCACATCTTCTCTCACTAAAAGGGGAGTTGTAAGAGTGGATGGTGGTGATAATGAAGATCCTCGTGATGAAAAATATATGCTATCTATTTTGGTAGTGACAAGATCAATTTGTGAATGTGTAGTTGATGAACATTTTGTCTTTGCTTCATTTCCAGAGGAAACAAGTGATGTAACTTGGTTCAATTCACACATGTATGTATTCAATGAAGGGATGAAAATAAAACAATACAAGTGTGTTGAAATGGTCAAGTATTCTCATGAGAATAAATTGTAAGCGTAAGTAGTTTGTGAGCACCATCAACTAGGTGGTGATGAATTCCCATGCAATTCAATGCTTTGTGTGATCCATATGAAAAAAACTCCATTTAAACACTTTCTCATTGCAATAGAAGAAAATATTTTGAACAAGCGTTGAAGTGGTAATCAGATCCAAGTGAATTCATAATGCAATATTAGTTTGTGTGTGAATTTTTCATTTCCATTGTTCATTTTAGGCCATGTAGATATTTTAAAAAAAATTTGTATGGTCAATGATAATCTTTAGTCCTAAAAAAGCTTCATGCTTTCAGTCCACGACTCTATAAGGGTACCTTCTTCTCTCAAACTATTTTTAGGTTTGTATAAAATATGTTTATTCCCCTCCTTTCCCTTGTACATAGTTTTCTTTCCATTTAAATTTTTTCCCTTTCTATTTTCCTGTGTGAGTTTGTATGTTTTCAACAAACACAACAAGAGAGAGAGAGAGAGAGAGAGAGAGAGAGAGAGAGAGATCCCTTGTGTAATTTTGATAAGCATGAGTCTATTGTCCAATCGATAAGGAAATGGTCTATTAAACATCAAGAGATTATGGAGCCCGAGATATGCCTTGTTTGTTCTTTGCCCAATCCAAGTCATCTCCCTAATAAGAGACAACTATTATCATGCCAAATTTTTATGCTCATTATTCAAAAAATTCTTTGCATACTTTCCCTTCTCGTGTTTCACACAATTTCATAAGCTTGCATTCGTAGATTAGATTTATGATGATCTTTAATGCATACCATTTTCTTGTTTCTCATCTTGCTTTGTGCCTTATAACTTGTGTAGAGTTCTATCTTGCAAATACAAGTGCATCACACACTTTATCAGTTCCTATAGTGCAATTGAATGCTGTCTCATGCAATTTTTGATTTTTTCTTGCATTTTTCAAGAATGCCTACGTTACTTTTGTTCTAAAATTTCATGTTTATCACTTTTGTTCCCAAACTCATAAATTGGAACTTTTGTTCTCAAAACCTCTCCCAAGTTCGATTTTATGCACTTTTGTTCCCAAAACTCATAAGTTAAAATTTTTGTTCACAAAACCTTTCCTATGTTCACTTTTATGCACTTTTTTCCTAAAAGCACATCAGTTGAGTTTTTTGGGAACTCTTGGTTCCAAAAGTGCATCGCTTAAGTGTTTTGGGTACTTTTGTTTCTAAAATACATCATAAGTGTGCCCAAAATTTAAAAATGTTCCAAAAGTGCACCCCAAGTGTTCCATGAGGTTTAAGATGTTACAAAAGCACACCAAAAGTGAAATTTGTGTACTACAGTTCACGAAACCTATCAGAAGTACGGCGATGTAATAGAACTTCAAAACTATTCTTGTTTTGATCATAAATTTTGCATTCAGACCGATCTGAGTATTGTTCAAAGAATTAGAAATATATTAATGCAAGGATTTATCTTTTGTAGGTTTTAGAACTGTTGGCGAGAAAATTTGTTAGGTGGAAAAATTGGTGGGTATCCACCAACGCTCTAAGAGTCTAGGTCCCTCTTCTTGAATGGTGGAGCTCCATTTATTATGCATGGATGAGATTAAAATTTGTGGTGGCCTAAAGGCTAGAGATCCAATAAGAACACTCTAATAAACATGTGGAAAAATATTTCAATTGCTTTGCAAGGGAGGAATTTGTTGAGGAGGTAGGAAAGGGAGTGGGAAAAAGGAAGGGTGGGTTAATATCTCATGTAGAAAATCAGATTCCTATAGACATTAATCAGAGTACTTCAACACACATATACATAGAAAGATTTTTTTTGTTAATTTCATTAAGACAAGGTAGAATTAGGAAAAAAAAGTTTCAATAAATATCTAAAAAAAAGGCAAGAAACTCCTTTGTTCTTCATTGATGTTTTGGAAAAATTATACGCAGTGAGAAATAAAAGAACATATGAGAGGAGGAAAATGGAGGAAATTCGCTATCTATTTTGCTTCATTTCAAGTAGTAATATCTCATTGAGCATAAAAAATTGAAAACCCTTAAGAATGAAGGTGTCATCACAATTTATAGTCTTGAGAATAACTCTTTGTCTACCCCCCACATGACTTTTCATTTTTCCCCTTACAACATGTGAATTTTCATATTCCTAGGTGTAGAGATAAGTCCCATTTTATTAATTAAGGTTGACTTATTACATTAAAAACTAAATTCACATTTAAATGAATAAAATAAAATAGGAATAAGTCAAAATTAAAAAGTATTACCCCCAACAAAGGAAAAGAATGTGAAAGAGGAGGGGGAGAGGAGAAGAGAAGAGAGAAAGAGAGAAGGGGAGAGAGATATGCCAATGAAAATGCCACTTCTGTTGATTCTGCCTTGCCACCTGATTGATCCTTGTTGAGCTCCACTAGAAATATTTCCAATCCTTAGAACTCTTTACTGTATCGGGATGTCGTAGGTTCTACCTTCTCCATTTGAAGAATGTGGACATAGCTCGGGGGCTTGAGCCAACCATATGAGATATCATTGATGTTTTTACTCTTAGCGAATCATGATAGATGTTTCTCTACAATGTTCAAAATTGTGGCTTTGATCTCATATAGAAACTCCAATGTATTTTAGTTGAAGGAAAAGTGTTCCCCGACCTTTTTCTGAACATACTCCTCAAATGGTCTTAACAATTCATCTGTGGTAGTGCCTTCATCAAGGGCGGGCACTCCAAGTTTTTGTGTACTGATGTTGACATTTTCTTGCATCTTGAAGGCATGTTCCTCATTTGATTCCAGCTCATCAATGGCCCGATTCAACATTTCGTATCGAGAGGAAATTTTTCTTTTCCCACACATGTGACAAGTCCTCGGATGGATACTTGAATACTTTTTTGATCACCAACACCTAGGAGTGAGTGTCTCCCATCTCCATCACCAGTGGATGAACTTGGTTGCAATGTTATTTTTATTTTTCCAATCCTTCCCTTGTCATCTGTACCTTGTTTGTGATGGTGCACATGTACCTGTATAGTGAGATCAACTCTAGAATAAGTAGTTTTCCTTTCTCTATGATCATACTCGTCCATTTTTCATTTTCTCATCCTTGTATGGTGAAGGCCCGTGTCTTCTTAATGGAATCTGAGTCGAAGATACTTATTGGGGAAACTTCTTCAATGGGGAATGAAGATGAAGCATTCAATTCCATGATTTTTTTCTTATACGAGGAGAGTGTTTGTACTTGGTCCTCCAACTGATCAATTTTCACGTTATACTCTTTATTCATTACAAGGATGCGAGTGGAATACTCCTGGAATATGTGTGCATCTTATTCGTGAGTGGATGGGCCTAGGGGAATGGTGTTCATTTCATGGTCAGTCGATGTCATCTCTTCAATAGGCTTGATTACCTTCAACCTGACTACTTCTACATACTTATTTCCCATGACACCATTGAAAAATGTGAAACCACTTCAGAAAACATTTTCTTCTTCCCCTTGGCTAGTGTTGATATCACTAAAAAATCAGGTACCGTTACCTACTGGACTGTCCAAGCTTATTTAGTGATCATTTCCTTCATCCATGGAAACATCTCATCTATCTCAGGCTGGGAAACTTACCTAACTATTGTCTCTTGCTCATGGTGAGATGGTACATCTTACACAGGTGGAGCAGGAGTGGTAGTCGAAATTGGGTAACTCTATAGATGCTGAGAAGATGAGAGGTGAACTGCCTCATTAGCTACAAGCTCTACTTTTACTACAGGGTCCTTTGTTTATCTAACCTTATTATGTAATCTCTTGTAGTAGGGGGATCTAACTCCACTGCTTTATGCTTCAAACTCTCTCTGAAATGGGTTGAGCCCGAAGTCTTATCAACAACCTTCGATGAACAGTGGTGCGATTCTTATCTTTAAAGGGTGGGAAAACTTCCCGATGTGATGGAGGAAACACTCTTATTCTTGAACCATTCTTTTGATATTATGATTACAACTTTGGTCCACTCACTTATGTCTCTTGTCTCGTGGACACTTCATGTTACATGTGGAAGAGGTGAAACCTTTACTTATTTATATTGAAGATCATACAAATTTATGCCATCATCTTGAATTCCCTTTTTGTACTAGTCAAACCTGAATCTCCTCTTTTTTATGAATATCATTTGCATATAGTATCGTTCCCTGACATCAAATTCATCTATGCAATTTACCCAATAATATTGGATCTGCAATACATGATATGACTATAGGAGATGGAAAGTGTCTGGATCATAATGGACGTCGAAGTCTGCCCTCAGTGTATATGAGTATAAGATCAGGGATGTTAAGGCCACTTCTAAGTGTGATGTATCATTGGAACTCTTGCAAGTGAATATTCCAAGTGAGATGGGGAAGGATACATTCTTCCTTTTCCACTTCTTAAGATAAATAACATGATCTTGTCGTTAAGATACCGAGGTAGTCTGAGTGGAGTAAGATATTAACCACAAACTCAAATGTACAAGAAAGTGGAAAATTGTGTGAAGTATGACCCATATTTCTTTATTAAAGAAGCCTCTTGTGGTGAAAACCTTGAGTGAAGGTTCCCCTCGAGTGTCTTGATGATGAACATGGTGAAGGCATCATTTACCCTCGTGAAGTGTCGATTTCTTTCCTTCAAAACCAACTGAGGATATTTGTCAAATGTTGGGGCCTTGGGAAAGATGTTTTGAGAAATTTCCAACCCTTCGAAAGGTATCGGGATCGCGAGAGTGTACACAAAATATGAAGTCATTGTGAATTTCTTCGAGACCGGTATCTGAAGTAACTGGTGGTGTAAGTTGTCACTGATGATCTGTCCCCAATCAATCCTATGTTTGTCTTCCATGATCATGAATATGAAAAGATCCATCCATTCTTGAAATTCCTTCGAGGTTTCTTCTCCCATCACTGACTGAGAAGGATGATTTCATCTAAATAGCCTTCACGGAATTCACCTCACAGGAAATACTTGGGCACCCATGAAGGTTTTATTACTTGTTTTAACCATGAACCAAAAGCAAGGCCATTAAGGTATGATTCCATTTTGGTCCACTCTTTCAATGTAACCTCCATTTAAATGATGGCCATGTTTCTCCAAATTGGGATTGGCATTGAATGGGATATGGATTTGGGAGAAATTACCACCATGGCTGAGTGATCATCTGCTTGAATGGTCCTGGTCTTGGGTTCATAGTGTTGAGAACATTCTAAAACCAATTACACATTTTTCACTAAGATTGGATGTAAACTTGCCTCATTTAGTCTACTCATGAAAGCTGTGTCCTCCATTGGCTATCTTTATTCTCCAAGCATTAGTCCATGTGGGTTATATTACTGTCCCCCACAATTGAGTACTCAGAAGAGAGAGTCGAGACTAGTTCAATGCCTACAAATTTAAACTTCATGGTTGACACCGATACTTCTATATGTCTGGAATGGGAGTTTACTATTTTTAGTAAATTTATATTTTCACTCTTTCACCTCATATTTCCTTTAATCACCTTTTTCGTTCCTCTGAATGCTCTTCATACACGTTGCTCTTGACAAATTTTCCCTTTGTGAGATTTTGTTATTTATAGTAAGTGCTCGAGAAAAGACTTATTATTTTTGGAAAGAGTCCTTCCCAATGTCATATTTTGATGAAATCAATTTTTTTGGTATGGGGTTTTCCTCTTTTTCTCACATATGAATTTTTAGCTCAACCCGATCTCTGGAAAAATGGGAAATAAAATTTTATAATTTGGGGGCATGAAATCATGGTTTTCTTTTTGTAGAAAATCTGGGCCATGCATGCAATTTATTTCACTTGGATCTTCAAGGCACATGTAAATGTGGATGAATGCAAAAAATCCAGAGTCAATCTGTGCACCGGTCTTCAAGTTATAAATATTTTCACTTCACGGGCTACAAAGTCAATCTAGTGAAAAATGTGCTTGAAACCTTTAAAATTTGTAATTTTTTATAAAATTTCTCTCGCACACAATCATGGGAACATGTAGGAATGAATGAAAATTAAAAATAAGGGTGGAGGAATTCTAGAAATTTTTTTCTAAAGTTCTAGATGAAAATGGTGTAATGTTGGGGGAATGAAGAAAATGGCTGTGTTAGGTTTTATAGGAATGAGAGCAAGGGGGGTGCATTTTTATGCCCCCCCTGTCCCCTTGGAATGGGACATGGGGACACCAAAAGAGTTCCTTAGCCCTAGGGTGACATTTGGAACACATACACATGCGAGGAAAAATGAGGAAAAGGCTTAGTTTGAGCTCCTGGGGCTAATTTTTGGTCACGTGAGGGAACTGACAAAAGCATGGAAGGGGAGGTGCATTTTTCTACCCCCCTGTCCCCTTGGAATAAGACAAGGGGATACCAAAAGTGTTATTTATCCTAGTGATGACACTTGTTATGTATGTAGAGTGAGGAGGGGGGACTTAAAAACTAACCAAAGGTGTTGATTAAGAAACTATCTAAATAATTAAATGCTAAATCTAAACATGTACAAGTGCAAATGATAAATAATTAAAGTATAGATTTGAATCGAGCAAGTAAGCTATAAAATATGAAACCCTAGTTGCAAATGAAGGGATAAAAATACTTAGTTGATTTGCAATAATCTTGATTTTGGATATGCTGTCGAAGTTAGACAAACTGACTAGAACAAAGAACTAAGAAACATTGCACATGAACCCCTCAAAAATGCAGGAGCGACCACAAGACTTGCCAGGACCAGGGTGTCTAGATGCAGTGTCAAGGGGCACGGGCGCTCCAGACCTATGCTTTAGGCGCCTGTGACTACTCAGAAGCTGCATAAAATTTTTTTTAGATGGTCATGAGACGTTCGTTGTTACTTCGTCACTTGCCTTTATCGCCTTAGTATGTCATTGCACCAAGCTCGCAAATGTTGCATTCACTTGAAACATGCAATGAAGAAAAGAAGCACTTGTAAAACCCACAAAAGCACATCAAATCCCAAAGAGAAATATAGATACAAGAATGAGGTGTTCGAACTATCCTCAGATGTCAAAAAAGTGAGCTCACAACCGAGCATTGCAATATATCTCAGACCCAATGTAGTTCTATGTGTGTGTGTGAAGAAATCGCACCCTAGGTGGCTCTTGTGCATGTCGCACAGTTGAATAGCGAGCAAGTAGGTAGATGTAGAAGATGTAAGATAGATGTGTGCATGAAAAAATGAACTTCCACTTCTAATGAAGTGTATGGAGAATAATGTAGTCCCTTCCTCTTGTGTGAATTTTAGATGGATGCTTGAATGCTCTTGATGATGCCTTTTGAATGCAACCTTAGGTGGTGATAAGTTAAGGCTTAGTGATTGGTTCCTTATTATTAGCCACAAAGCTTTAAATTCATATGATTCCCTTGCTCAAATTTTGTAATTAACTACCAAAAGGCCGACCACCAAGAAAAGTAAGATGCTCAACATGACTAGAATAGGACCCAAAAGATGCAAACAAAATATAAAGAGATCGGGAGGGTTCATTGGGCGATGGGCGTGCCAGGTAGGGCATTGGTGTCCAGAATGAGTAAATGTTAAAGTATGAAAAGACAAACTAGGAAAAAAGGTTTGTGTAACCACCAAGAGAGGTAAACTAAAAAGCAAGCAAAGATGGCCAAAGATGGCGGTCAATTAGTACTTTTCTTGCTTGGGAATCATATGAATGGTAGTATGTGATCGGGACTAGATAGATTACTCAAAGTGCGTGATTTAGTGTTTACATTTTCCCTCACTTTATGTTTTTGAGCGAATGCTCAATAACTAAAATAAAGTAGATAAGAGATGTGTACTTAATAACCATGTAGATCGATGGCAGAAAGGCGTGTCGAAGAGACAAAGGAAAAGTGTGGAGTGATAAAAACATGAAGAGTGGAAGCTAGAGAAGAGAAAGTGAACAATGATGATGATGACCCTAGGGTGAGAGCATATGTGTAAATGTCGTGTTGTACATGTTTGTTGATGTAGCTTAATGTGTGATGATGTGTGATTGATGTGACTACCGCTTCCCACAAGGACAGACTTACAAAAGAGAAGAACGAACAAGTAGTCAAATAAGCATGTATGAAATATTCAATTAAAAAACATAAGAATGTATGTATGAAAGTATGTAAAAAAATGTGAAAACGAACATGTGCACCTGATCCATGATAAGTAAAAGAGTGTAGAAAGGATCATGAAGACGTTATAGAAGAACAAGTTTTTTGGGCGATTTCACATCAATTACACTAAGTGTGCAAGTTCTTTGGATGATCTCGCGCCAGTTGTGCCAAGTACATGGAAGAAGTGTAGGGAGAAAGGATATAGTGTTATTCTCTAACCTTTGACTACCTCCCAGAGTAAAAACACCATTGTAGATGGTGTGTGTAAATCTGATCCAGTGATTTTGAT
This sequence comes from Taxus chinensis, assembly GCA_019776745.2. Taxonomy (NCBI): domain Eukaryota; kingdom Viridiplantae; phylum Streptophyta; class Pinopsida; order Cupressales; family Taxaceae; genus Taxus; species Taxus chinensis. Next base: position 295,548,301 of record CM034151.1, read on the forward strand.
CAATTTCTGATCCAACGCTAAAGTAGAAAATAAGGTGTATTGTATGAATTTCGAGTGTTGAAGGACTTTACATGTCCTGTAAAAGCCATTGTGTAAATTGCCAAAAAATGTACTAAACTGAGAAAAGTTGGGAAAGTGCCCCTTTGGTCACAGGCGCCCAAGAAGGGTCAAAGGCACCCAAGCGGTATTGTTAGTGTTTAGGTCTCGACTATTGGTGACTATGTTATGTCGAAGACCCAAGTCAAATTCTAAGTCGTCGTCTAAGACTAAAGACTATGTTGTACTGGTATTGAATTGTATTGTAACTGTGACTATGAATTGTTGTATATGGGGTGACTGATTCACAAAAGGATGATGCTCCCACTCATTTGGGGGTGCATGCGATGTCAATGAGGAGTGCGTGTGGCCTAAAGGAGGGTCAAACCGCTGTTTTAAAACTTGATGCCTTACAAGGGGGAGGGAATGTGCTTGGTAGGAACTATGGCACACGTAAGCAAAGTGGTTAGAATACATGTGTTAGTGGAAATAAGATAAACATGTATATAGACATACAATGATGTAAGCTAGCAAATAAGAAGACCATGTGGACAAGTAATAATGTAGACAATGTAGACCGCAAAAATTGGGTCTCCAAACATGGGACATCACTCACAATGTCGCAGGACAATCGAGGACCGATGTGTCCTGAAGCATATAGTGTGCACACAATATAAAGGGAAAAGCCCGCAAACAATGGCATACAATTTCAAACAATGACGAGCAAGAGTAAGCAATGTAACAGACAACCATGGTAGCAAAGAGTTCCTGTAAGACAAATGTTACACATGAAGCACCCGTTAGTATGTTATAAAGATAGAAAGTATGTTAAAATGCATGTATAATCTAATATGATGTAGTGTGTTAATATGAGTAGGAAGTAGTAAATAAAACGAAAAAAATAACACATGTGATGTGTACGATAGTGAATGCTCCTACAAGCCCACCGCAAGACTGGTAAGAGGTAATGTGCATCAAGCATCCATGTTGCATGTGTCAATCTGTGTAGAGGTTGCGGTCACAATTAGAAGGCAAGTGAATGTGCATGTGTATATAGAAAAGATAATGACATACAATGTATCTAGCTAGCATAGTAAGAAAGATGTATACATGTGAGCATAAGTAAACAAGAACAATGTGCAACCAAGATATGTAGTATGTTGTGAGTGTGAAATGGAATGGAATGTGGAGTGAGTGTGATAGGAGTAGCGTACACCCCAAGCAAGTCTGAATGAGTATGCATGAGATGAGGTTCATTTATAAATTCCCCATCAGCAATCGAGAATGAACCATAAAACAAGAGTGTGTCATCGGGAAATGGTTTGAATTATGCGCTAGAAAGATATGATCAATAAAGCGTAGAGTGTAGAAAGTGTGTGAGTGATGTGGTGGGGTTCATTTTAGATTGTGACCCTCAAAATTTGAGTATGAACCATGGAAATAGAGTGCGCCATAAGGTAATGAGAACAACGTGTAAAAGTAGCTGCAAGAATGATACATCGTGAATTTGTAGAGTGAGTAATGCCCATAGTGTGCAATAGAAGCTACGAGAAAGAGATGTCATGAATGCGTGAAGTGTACAGGGTGTAGTGTGTGGCATGTGAGGTTCATATATGTAGTATGCTCTCAACAATCAAGTGTGAACCAAAACATGAGAGTGCGTCATCGGGTAATGACGATATCAATGTGTCAAGATGTGTATGTTGTGTGTGAGAGACTATATGCGTAGTGTAGAGTGAGTAAGTAGAATTGTGAGACAATTGATAATATTATAAGGGGTTGGATAATTAGGATGGTGTGCCCCCAAGTGTGTAGTCATGAGTACGTTATTCGATAAGAGGGAAAGATGAGGGTCTTCCACCCGATGTTTGTGGAGATAAAGGTGTGTGACCGTGCTCTAAGATCGGCGATGCACGAGACAAATTATGTGCTGGTGAATGAGACCTATGTGAAGGAGACTGCGAAGGTGATAAACACCTATATGAAGGAGACTGTAGAGGTGATGGACACCTATGTGAGGTGGAGCATGGAACTGATGGACGCCTATGTGAAGTAGAACACTGAGGTGATGACCACCTATGCGAAGTAGAATGTGGAAGTGATGACCAACTATGTGAAGTAAACGAGGCAACGATGTATGCCGATGTGAAGGAGTCATCTGAGTGGTGGACCTAGACTGATGTGATGGACTGGAAGACTGATGATACCGTGTAGGTTATGGACAAAGAAGCAAACTAGGAACAGACAATGCTTTAAATTCGAGAGGCCTCGGGGACCTAGATGCTCTAGCTAGTGCAATGACAACCTCAAGAGGAGGTTGTGGCCATGGTGTGGATGGTGAAACACCATTAATAGTTATGAATGAACTTTAGACACAAATGGTGCATGGAGATGAAAGCTTGAGTTGTGTGGATCCAAGGATGACCTAAGAGTATGTCACACCCTTCGACAGAAGGTGCCACAAGAAAAGGCACAAGCATAGTGAGAGGACCAATTGTGATCATGGAATATTGACATAACTGTATGATTTAGGAACAAGATATGAAATATGTGAGATTGGATAGCCAATAGTGATAAGAAGTGCAACAGAACATGCGCTCATTCGAAATGATGGATCAACGATAGTGTTCTTGATAGGAATAGATCCAATAATGACACCAATGTGCAAGTGATCAGAAGAGAATGTAGCACGATACTCATGATCAAAGAAAGCAATGATCGGAGGAGATGCATCGGCATGAGCAACTTGAAAATCAAGAGCCCTCGATGTAGGATGAGGCATTGTGTGATATGTATGAATGGATGAAGAGTCAACCGCTTGTTTGTCATGTTTTGGAAGAGGTTTGTTAAAGATCTTGAGCTTGTGATTTTTATTGATTGGAGTAAGAAGTCGTAGGTTTTAGAAGCTCAATTACATTAATATTGATGTTGGATAAGATTGCGAAGTTTAAACCATCAATTTGTAGAATGTCTGACAAATTAATGATAGTCACATTTGAAATTTTTCATTGTAATTAAGACCTTTTGGACAAGATGGGTCCAAGTTGAGTGGAGAAGGAAGCGTAATAATATTGCTCTCAACGAGTTGTGGTAAGAGAAGATGTGGAGCATCGTCAATTTTGTATATGTCTGTTCAGGCTGTTGTCATTGAATCTCTTTAGGATTAGATACAGCTTTGACAATTGTTTTTGCTTCAATAGGCTTTGGGGCTGGCTTGAAAGTTGATTTATTTTGAAAGCGTGTAGAAGATGAGGCATGATCATGATACTTAAGCTTGCCTATAGATAAAAGCTTATTTTGTGTAGCTTAAGAGTGTGACACAAATTATCGAATGTTGGAGAGGTTTCAAAGATGATTCTTTGTTATAGCGGCTGTAATAGACTTTGGACAAATAGATCTCGAATTTCAGAGTCCGCAAGCACATTAAACATCTTAGCTAAGTTGTTCTTATATCACAAAACATAATCCGCTAGATGTTTGTTAAATCCTTGTTTAAGGTGCGCGAGTTGAGCATAGGAGATCTTAGAGCTAATATTGACAGAGAAATGAGTGAGAAAAGCATTGGCTAAATGCTTAAAAGATGTTATCGAGTGGACAGGTAAATCATAGAAGAAACTCATCGCATAATCTTGGAGACTGTGAGGAAAGAGGTTAAATAAGAGAACATGATCATCTGCAAAATCTAAACATGCCACATGAAATTCTCAGAGATGCTCTTGGGGGTCACCATGCCCATTGAAAATGGAAAGCTTAGGAGTGACAAAATTAGGAGGAAGAGGGTAAGTGGAAATGAAGGGTGCAAATGGAGTATGGAGTAATAAAATGGAATCCAAAGATGGAGACTCATAAGAAGTGGCCTTCTGCACAGTTGACGGATTTGTAAACTTGAATATCATTGATAAAGAGATGGCTAAGTATGGAAAGCCGGTGCAGAAGAGAATTGTCCATGTGTGAGAAACAAAATATGGAGTGAAATGGTTGGTGGGAATAGGAATGAAAATGGGAATGGTAGAAATAGGTGGAAGTGTGGAAGTAGGTGAAGCTGAGTAGCAATGTTCGTAGACATTAAAGAGGGAGTGGATGCGGAGAACATTAAGATCCACAATATTGGTAGCCTCCTCGCATGATTAGACAAATAAAACTAAGTCTAGATCCTAGATGATACTCAGCGAGATGGTCACTAAGCTCTTTAGAAATGAGCTTCAACAAATTTTCCATGAGATTGAACCATAGATGAGAAGATGATAAAATCCCTAGAAAGAAGGTGGAATCGAAGTGTCGGGTTCACCAAAATGATTATGTACAAATATTGACAATGAATAAATACTAAATCTAAAATATGTTCCAATGTTGTAATGATATAAAAAATGTAATGAAGTACAAATTTGACCCAAGTAAGCAAGCTATAAAGTATGAAACCCTAGTTGCAAATAAAGAGGAAAAAAGAATTAGCTAATTTGCAATGATCACTAGAGGTAATGCCGAGAAGGAAAATTGGTGAAATAGGGACTCACAGTGTCACAAATGAACCTGGTAAAATGCAAGATTGTTGAACAATGTGAGGACCTGGGTGACTATGTAAGGTCGGGGGCACTTGGGGCACCCGAGACATATTCTGGGTACCTGTAACTTCCCAAGAGCTACGAAACCTAATTTTACAGGGTCGTGCAGACCGTTCAAGAGTTATCTGCTTTGATCACCTAGTATGTCACTAGACTTCATTGTTATTCAACCTGAAAATATTAAAACCCTAGTTGAAAATGCAGAGACAACTAGACTTAGCTAATGCGCAATGATCTTGGAGGTATGCTAAGGTGGAAAACTAGTGAAATAAGGACTTCATAACATTGCAAACAAACCTCAAGAAAATGCAGAAGTGTTGGAAATTACAGGACTAGGGTGACTATGTAAGGTCAGGGGCGCTAAAGACCTATTTTGGGAACCTGTCATTATCCTTCAGAAGCTGTAAAACACAATTTCGTAGGGTTGCTAGATTTGTAGATGGTTATCACCTTTGATTGCCTGTATGTTAGCTACACTTCATTTTTATTTCGCCTGTAAGCCTACAATGAAGAAATAAGCACCTGTAAAACTCCAAAAGTGCATCAAATGCTAAAAAGAAAATAGATAGCAAAAAGGGATTCTAGACTGTCTTCGGCTGTCACCCAACTGAGTGAACTTACGATCTGGGACATCGCACTACATCTTAAACTCCGATGTAATTCTTTGTGTGTGTGTGTGTGTGTGTGTATGTATATGAAGAAATCGTGCCATAGTTAGATCTTGGGTGTGTCACACTTGAATAATGAAGAAAGTAGCTAAATGTTGAAAATGTAGATAGACGTGTTGCATGGAAAGAATGAAATTTCCATCATGTGAAGTGTATGCAAAAGAATGCAGTCCCATTTTCCTTCTATGAATGATAGATGGATGTTTGAATGTTCTAGATAAATTGCCTTTCGATGTAACCTCAGGTAGTGATAGCTAGATGCTTAGTGCTTGGCCCCTTATTATTGCATCACATGGATTTATATTTATATGATTCCCTTGCTCAAATTTCATAACTTACCACTAAAAGGCCAACCACCAAGAAAATCAAGTTTCCCAAACAGCTAGAAAGGACCCAAAAGATGCGAGCAAGAGTACAAAGAGTTTGAGGGCACCCTAGAGGCGACAGAGAGGCTTGGACGTTGGCGTCCTAGCTGGGCGCTGGTGTCCAGAATGAGAAATGTCGAAGTATGAAAAGACAAACTGGGAAAAAAGGAGTGTCCTAGTTGGGCATTGGTGTCCACAATGAGACGTGTCCAAATAATGAAAAGATAGATTGGGAAAAAAGGAGTGTAATACCAAAAGAGAAAAACTGAAAGCAAGTAAAGATTGCCAAATACAATGGTCAATTAATACTTTTATTGCTTAGGAATAATATGAATAGTGGTGTGTGATCAGGATTAGAAATATACCCAAAGTGTGTGATTTAGTGTCTACAGGTGCTTGACAGAGGTCTCCAAGATCATATGATGAGTCCATGAGGCTTCAGGTGGGGGGAAAATTTTTCTACCCCCATTTTCCTCTTGGAAAGGGATAGAGGGACACCAAAAGTACACCTCAACCTCATGGTGACATGTGTCACTGTAAATTTTGGCTAAGTATCGAGCTCGTACCTTAGAGAGGAGCTTGAAAATGACATTGCCAGAGCTCCTAGATGAATTTTTGAGAACTTATTTATATGATTTTGACTAGAAACAACATTTTGAGAATCATGGGTGGGTCTAAAAGTTTAATTCATCTTGAAAAATAATCAAAATTTCCTTTTTTTTATCAAGACTGCTACTTGTTTATGCAAAGAATGTGTTGGGGAAATAAATCCATGGGTGTTGTGAAAAATATGAGATTACCACTATTTATAACATTGAATTATATTTCCATTGATATTTTTTTTTACCTCTAACTCATTCTGGAGCTCCCGTAATCATCTCCCGAAGTTCAGGTGTTTTTCACAGTGTAAGCTCCCTCTACCTCAAAAACCCACTTTTGCTGAACTAGCTCATAAACCTCAGGATCTTTCCAAAATATTACTAAATCAATTACACAATTATCCTAGCTCATGAATACACCTCCCTAATTAATTTAGGACTTTAACTCAGCTCTGAAGCATATGCACCTGTTTGAGAAAGGCTAATAATAGCCATTCCCAAGTTTGCTGAAAGATCCTCCTTGAAAGGAATTATCTTGAAATAATCCTTTGAATTTTTTTTCTTCTTTTCCACACATGGGAGAGGGTGAAACCAAAAAAAAAGACATTGAATGGATGGGGAAAGGCCTGACACATGGGATAGACTGACTTGGAGGGGTGTCGAGGACGGTTTACAATGAAATTTTTTGACACTAGGGTATAATTGTCATATTTTTATGTGAATTTTTTATCTTAGAAAAATATAGGACAAGAAGAACATAAAAAATTTTACACATGTTTCTTGAGAATCATTTCTTAGGTGCTATTTTGTTTTCCTTCATTCTAAGAGTTTGTTTCACTTTTTGGTTCTAAAAACTCATTGAGAATGCACCTATGACTTAATTTGGTTCCTAAAATTTCCAAAGGGGGTGCCAAAGGTTCCACGAACAGCCCCCAAGTGTGTGCAAGTTCTTAATTATTTAAAAAAGTGCATTCATGACTAAAAGGAAAAGAAGCACTCTTGAGATGGAACTCTAGAACTAATAACATTTTCACCACAAATTTATCATCTAAACTCTAATTTTAGTGATGTTTGAAGTGTTGTAAATATATTGAAGAAAACATTAATCTTATACATGTTTTAGAACATCAAAAATTTTATACATGTTTCTTGAGAGTCATTTCTCAAGTGTTGTTTTTGCCTTCATTCTAAGAGCTTGTTTTGCTTATAATTAGAGTTCTACTCAATGATTATTGATCAAACATTGTACATAGCATCTTCACCATAACACCACCATTTGTAAGTGTAGTCACGTTGATATTCCTATTGGTGATTACAAATTTGATCAAATGAACTTCAACAACATCAAAGAAAGAATGATTTTTGAAAAGTGAACTCCTATTAGAGAAAGATTTCATCATAATGGATTATATCAAGCAAAAGGATGATCTATTTCAACAAAACACACTAGCTTGTTCCTTATGTGCATTTATGGTTTCAGATGATTCATAAACATGGATGGATTTGTTAGGAAACACTCTCATCCCAAGGGAGAATAATGTATTTGAGACTTTTTCTAGGGTTGAGGTTACAACTGTTAAAAGGTGAAAGTGTTTGAGTGAATCAAGAAAGAGACCTCCATGGTTATAAATTCTTATTCTCTTTTACATTTAAAGAAATTTCTATTTGTCCATTCAGAAAATTGCTTTCCGTCACTTAAGTGACCTTTCTAATTTTACATTGGAAAAATTGATTTTTGTAAAACGTAAATGACACAAATATATAGTCACTTTAAGTTGTAACTTAAGTGAAAGTGAAAAAGGTAAAAGGTATATTCTAACCATGAAGGTTGTTATGAGGTGCTTATGGGATAAATGTATAAATAGGGATGAACTTTTCATTATAAGGGTTCTGTTTGGTTATCTCTTTTCTCTCTTTATGTTGGAGAGTTTGTTGTCACTTTGTGTACACATGTTCTTCAATTTTGATGAATATATATTACAATGTTAATGTCCTCATTTCTCCCCATGGTGTTTATGCCCTTCAATCATAAAAATATACACTTTTATTTTATAAATGAATGATGTTATAAACACTGGTTTTCTCCCTTGCTATATGTGATGCCTTGATACTGATACTTTGTGCTGAATGTTTAGGTATGTGGACTTTGTTCCATATTTGTATGGTTTTTGGGTTGTGAATACTTTGTGTTTCCTATTGTTATTATTCACATATGCTATCATGTTTTATTCCTTCACGTGTGGGACTGAGAGGGTTATAAACTTTTGTTTACTTGGATTTATCTAGGAAGATATCTATTTCTAGTATGTCACAAATTTATCGTTTCCTCCATTCTATAATTTCTCATATCTTTCTTCTCTTTTTCTCCTTCCCATTTTGGATCTTTTGTGATTTTAGTTTAAAATCACCAAAAAACCCAAATACCCCCATTATATGAGGAAACTACCCCTCTCAAACACAAAGGAATATCACCTTGTAAATAGGTGATATTCCTGAAATATTATAAATTTTATACCACCTTTGTTGGGCCATATCTAAAAATATAAAGAAACATAAAATCCTTTCACATTTCTGCAAAAGAACTTTATAAACATTGGAACATACAATATCCATATTTCTTGTTGAGTTTCATGAACTATAGATATGTGATCTAAATTATTTTTGGAATTCGATGGATAACACACTAACGGTGGCATTTAATGTGTTATGTAAATACATTCATAATAAAATAGCTGAAATTTTAGAAATGATAAACTGTATTGTAGAAATAAAATTGAATTGCATTTCAGAAACAAAACTGTAATTGTAGAAGTAAAATAAATTTATTGAATATGTATACAAATTAGAAAAATCTAAGGTGGTCATCCTCATTCTATTCCCATTCACTCTGGGTCTTCATGACACTTACAAATTCTAACTCATCCTATTGTTGAATACCTCTCCCTACTATATCCTTCTTCCAATATTCCTTATAATATTTTCAACTTAGTGCTCACCTATCTGAGACATCCATATTGATCTTCATAATCAAATACACTCCTTCCTTAAAAAATCCATGATGTCCATGGAAAAAAATTTTAGCTAGCTATTAGGAAATTCTCAATCCCAAGATCTAACATCAAATTATTTATCTCGAGAGGAAGGCATCTCAAGTATGTTTTATGTGGCTCACAGAGGAAGTTTAACTCTACTTCCTTAGGGTAAGAATGCTTGGAAACATCATACTCCAAGACATAATTATGAAACTATCCACTCCACCAAACATCAAAAATACATGTCCACACAATATGTAATTTTACAAATCTCCAAAGGCACTCTTTAGCCTAAGGATGCTTATGTCCCAATTACAAAATTTTGTGCATAGTATAAGTAACCAACTAAGAATAGAAATTTCCTAGGAGCACAAATGAAAGTATATACAAATCATTATATAGATACCTTTCTACCCACTTTCTTGGAAAATAATTCCTAGGAATATAAAAACTTTGTACAAATTCCTCTTCACCCTTTTGAGCTAGTGCTTAATGTCTTCTTGGGTAATTCAAAACATAATTCTTTAATACCATGATGATAAAAAAATTGACCGGTGCCATAAACACAACCAAATGTTTCTCTAATTTACCCTAACCTTACTATGATATTAAGACATGTGATTTCTCAAGATGATACTTTGTGCACATTGTAAAGGAAATGCCCTCATACTAACATATAACACAAGATCACCTTTGTGCACTCACTCAAGGCATGAAAGAAGATTGGTTCCCATTAGTTTCATTTGTTTCATGATATCTAATCTAAAGCATCCGACTTATTCCATGTTTAAACATTAAGAACACACTTATCTCATCCCATACACATGTATGTAAATATAACAAAATAAGTATTAATCATTTATAGAAATTCAATGCGGAATTGTTCACCAATAACTATCTCACATGAATTCCTTTAATCATATGAATCTTATCCCCCTTTTATCATAGTATTAAGGGGGTATTTATACTTATGGGAATTTAACTTCATCAACCTATCTAACAAATATATTATTTTTTAAGTACTAGTTTACAATGACTTAACTAGAAATATCAAGTATTAGAAGCATGGGTATGTTACTATTAAAGGGGTTACCATTATGGTATTAGATGAAGTAATTGGGGAGGTGTTTGGTATGAAAACTGAGGGGATGAAGATTTACAAAGATGGGTAGTATAATAAAGAGGAATTTCTAACCTTATTCAAGCATGTCCCTACCTACCCCTTGGGTGGAAGAATATCCTCACCTTTGGAAATATGTGATATTGAAGGTTAGATATATAAAAATCCATAGCCATCATTTCTCCCTATTAAACCATTTTATACATGGAAAAAATATGAATATCCCTTTTTCTTTTTTATGTCATTAGAGGCCACTGTGAAGGATTTTCAACTTAAAAATTTTGAGGCACTAATTCACCAAGAACTGATTTTATTTTTTTCAAATCAAGTAAACCTACCATTTCAAGGAATCTAGATAGGAAGCAGGGGAAAGGAAAAAATTTATAGAGTGCCGAGTACTTCCCCCTTTTAATGTTGAAGGTAATAACAGGGAAAATTTAAAGAGTCCCTCCAAAAATTTGTTTCACATGTATGACGAATCACAGGAAAATTTGTTTCGTGGTGAAGGTGATTTTTAGCATCATTTTGGGAAAGGTTGGTGTGGAAAAAGTAACATATTTCTACAAGCTACCAGTTGGTAGCATAAGAAATTCTACCAACCGGTAGCATCTACAATGCCACCAACAAATAGTATGTAGAATATTACCGACCAGTAGCATTCTCCATGCTACCGACTGATAGCATTGGTGATGTTGCCAACCGATAACATTGGTGTTTTTACCTGATGGTGGCATTGAAAATACTACCGAATTGCATGTTTGCATTTACTATACTACTGATTGGTAGCATTGAAGATGTTACTGGCTGACAGAATTGACCATGCTACTGACTAGAGGCATTAGAGATGTTATTGTCTGACAACATTAACCATGCAACCTATCGGTACCATTGGAGATGCTTCTATCTGGTGACATTACGTACACAGCTGCCTAATAACATTCCCTATTACAATGTTGTCAGACGACAGTGTGGATAACGTTGCTGGCTAGTGTCATTTTTCATTCAGCCATTTGGTAGCAAATTAAATTTTTTCCTATATATAGATGGACAATCTAGTCATTTTCACTTTACACAAACGAGAAAACACCCAGAATAAAGGAGAAAAAGCTTCAGTAAACAAGAAAAGGTGATTTATAGAATCTAGACATGAAGAAAGGACATCTACCAACATGAAGGAAGGATTATAACAGTCATTGCAAAAATGCCAAGAAGGAAGTCCATTTCCACACATCCCAAGATCCCAGCTATGTCAACAAGTAATATGCAAAAAAATTCATTGAAGATCCTTGTTGTCACCTCCCCAAAATTTGTCTATTTTGTCAAAAAAATTTTAAAAATGGTATGGGTGTTTACATACTTTGTGAAGGTCTGCCACGTAAGGAAGGGTCCCTAACAGTTAGTCAAATTTTAAAAGTCTGAAGTTTTGGATTTTGGGCTTTGTATTTTGGTCAAATACGGTTTTCATGTCCCATTTGTCCCAAGTTCTCATGGACCCTTTGTTCCCCTCTTTTCCCATAGTTCTCTTTAGCTCTTTCCTTTGTATTGTAGAACTTTTGACTTTTTGTGGACTATTTGTCACAATTTCCTTTGGATCGTCAGTTCTCCACATTCCTGCTTTCCCGCAAAACTTCATTGAAATATTTCTAAGCATTCTTTTGTGTTGTGGATTTGCAAGCCAAGAGAGAACTTATGTCTCCATGTTCCATGGGATTTCTTTGCATCTTCCACCCGACTTACCTGATTTCCATTGAACACCAGTGCATTGCGGAACTTTCACCCTTCCGTGTCCCAGATGTCCCAAGTGCAACCTATCCCCCAGTTCTCCGTAAACCCACATTTTCTGCATATTAGTGAGTCCTCGTGTACTGCAGACATTTCAGCTTCTTGTGTCCCGAATGTCCTATGTAGTTTTGGGCCTCCTATGCCTCATTTTCCCATCATATCCACAAATAATATGAGCATGTCAACACCGGGTATTCTAGGTATATTTTTCCCATAAATCATTAAATCTCTTCCTTTATTGCATTCCATCGACCTTCTCCAAAATGGGGTAATATAAAATAGGGTAGAATTGGCCATTTTAACCATTAATATTTATAGGCAAGCTTTGCATTATGTTCTCCAACTCCTCATCACTGTTCTAGAAGTAGTAAGAGTATTTCTCAGCTATTTTTCAAATTTTCAAGTGTTTCCTCTTGGAGAAGTCACCTTTCATCCCAAAGCCAAAGCTAGTATTTTTCTAGAATCTTGGAGCCAATTTCAGTCCGTGCCCTGCTTAATACCTGTCCCCTGAAATCAGTTTCTAATTTTTTTTCCTGAAGTGTGAGACTTAACCCATTAGCCATTATGAAGATAAATTTTACAGGCCATGAACACCTTTCCTCTCTAGAGACCTCTGTACCCAACATAGGGGACACAAATGTGCAACATATGGACTTCGATGATTTTTGGGCATGAATTAATAATGCTAATCCCACCCTTGTGGCTCAACTCATTAAAGATTGTGGAAAATATTATGTTGGAGGATTCCTAATCTTGGTTCAATGTGCAGATACAGTCTTGGCTTGTGGTTTCCATTTTAACTCAAGGGGAAAATAAATCACAGACTCCCAAGTTCAGGTAAATGATAAGTTGGATGTAGGATGTATTAATGCCACCTTTGGTATCCCAGTAGTTGAAGACTTAAATGTTATCTCCTTGGTAAAAGATCAACACATGGTGGCTAAGTATTGGTTCAATACCCCAAAGAAAGGAGCTTCCAGGTTACCAAAGACAATATATAGAAGTGATTTAAAGGAAGAGATTTCAGAAATCATCACTCTTCTAGCTAGAATAATGGGACTTCCCTTAAGCAATGAGTTCCATTTTTGGATGTGCTCATACCTGAATATCATATGTGAAGGAACATAAAGTTTAAATTGGGGTGAAATTATTTGTGACAATCTCAGTGAACAACTGGCTAATTTGCAAAGGACCAAGACCTTTCACATGACCTCTTACCTAATGTATGCTATTACAACATACAAATAATGGTTGGGTATTTCTCTAGTGGACAATAAAAAGAATGCTCCAACATATGAATACTATCCAAAATTGACTTTAAAGAGCAGTAATCATCACTTTAGAAGGGTCAATGATGCATTTAATATGTACATTATAAATCTCTTGGAGGGAAATTCAGCTGAAAGATTCTCTGTAGAGGCTAAACAATTAATTTCCACCTATGGTAGCTACTTCATTCAGTTTAGGAAGTTTTCTTACATCATACTAGCAAGCTTTAAGGGTTCACCTCTCAAACTTATAATGTTTTGTCGTGATAAGATAGCTCTTGTGGAGATTTGTAGACAACTTGACATGCTACATAGGAATCTTAGGGATAAGAGGATTTCCAACATCCAGTTCCCAATCACTCTGGGAAACTACACATGTAAAACTACTCTAGATGAACAAAATATTGAAATAACCATTGTTTCTTTTAACTTCTATACCTTTCAGAAAAGGTCTTACTTTGACCTTAAAGGCTTCATTCCCAACAACCTAATAATGAACTACTATCACTCTCATGACCTATAATATTATTGGGCAAAATGTTCTGATGAATATGAAGCTAGGAAAATGAGTTATGGTAGCATCTCTCTATAGTAGATCAAGGATTTCGAGATCTACAAGGTACTTGATGAATTACAAGATGATGATAAAGGTATATAGTCTTTTGAATATCACAAAACTATCAGACATACCCCTCTTCCTACCATTGATTGGTTTCAAAAGGAGAAGAGTGATTTACAAGAGATTATTTAACCAATCTAGGGAAAAACAAAGGTTTTTTTTTATAGAAAAATAAGAGCCTAAAGGGCCAGGAGAGTGAAATCCCCTTCTTAAGAGGAATCTTCATCTCATAGGGATGTCTCCACTTCAGCACCTGATATGCCAACTCAAACTACCCCTTCTCCTCCTGGATCTTCAACTCTGGCATATACCAAAAGGGGGAAGGGTGAAAAGATTGAGAAGGTGGAAGAAATGATTAAGGAAGAAAAAAAGCAATCTGCCCCTCCAAATCAAAAAGAAACAATGCCTATAACTGAGAAGGTTATTGATATTTCTGGGGAGAATGATAAGGAAACAAAGGAACAAGAGGAAAGTAATTATGAAGGACGAAGAATAGAAAAGGAATAAGAAGAAAAAGAAAAAAAAAGGAATGACACTTCAGGAACTGAGACAGTGACCATCCAAGAGCCACATGTCAAAGAAGCTCCTATTTAAAATGTTTAAACTTCCATGGTCAAAATGTCTGCTCCACAAAGTTTGAGTGCTATGAACACACTAGCATTGGGACCTCTTATTGCCCCACCCTCCAACAGTTCTTTCTCTTGGGTCCAACCATTTGTTGATAGTAGAAAAAGGAAGGCTTCATCTTTGATCATTGCTCCAACATTTGATGTTGTGTCTACCCTTTTAGGCACATCTCTTGCACCAAAGAAATATAGAACCACTTCCAGGTTAGTATTTGATTCCAAAGAAAAAAAAATCTAAGATATTACCAAGCCCAAGGGAGAGTAAGATGAAAAATATTTGACCATGAATGACTTGGAGTTGACAAGGATCCCATTGGAAGAATCTACCCCTGAAAGTGAAGTGCACAATCTGAAGGAGACAATGTACAAGGCAATTTAAAGAGTAGAAAAGGGTAAATAGTCTCAAGAGCAGCTTGAGGAAGATATATAGATTCTCTCATATCTTTATTTCCGGGTGATAAGGTGATTGATCCTAATCCACTAGCTACAATGCCCCCTCATTTTCCTAACTAATGAGGAATTTCAAACTATTAAATATATCCATAAGCATGCTTCCTATGGAAAAGAAATGGAAACTATGGTGAATGGAATGCTAGTCACTGAATTGAAATTCATTAGGGAAGTATACAAGTCATATGATCATATCACCATGATACAGTTGAAATTCACTACAACACTTAGCAGTTTGGAGAGGGAATTGAGAATGTGGACTAAGTGTATTTAAGACCTATGACTCATGAGTGAGACAAATGTGCAAGTATTTTTTGGCCAACAAAGTGTTTGATGATCCAAAGTACAATCTATCTAAATAGTAGGTATTAAATATTGATTGTAAGATGAAAGTCCTTGAAGAGGCCATTGATGAACTTAGGATCATGCTACAGAATGGAGAATCCTTCCAGGATTGCATCATATCTTATTTTCAAGACCTTCATTTCTAGCTCTTCAAAGAAAACTCTGAAGATAAATTTATAGTCCAGGGATCAAATCCAAATTCAAAACATTTTTCAAATAAGACTTGTTTAAATCAAATATTGCATCAAAGGAAAAGATGAAAGAAATCTGTGCACTCTAAAATTCAATCATAAAGGAAAACAAAGGATTCTTGGAGAATGCATAATTTGGAAAATACATGGAAGAATTCCTAGGTAGATGGACTAATGCAACTACCAACACCACCATACCCTAGGGTATGGAGATAGTGGGAGCATTAGTGAGGTTAAGAAATCAAATACTCAAAGTGAATACCAGGGTAACCACTTCTTTGGATGTTCCAGCAGTCAACTCTTAGACCTTTCTTTTGATCAATGTATTTCATTAAGTTGGCCACCTTGTATTGTAATCATGTAAGTGGGGCCAATTTAATATTATAAACACTTGATTAGATATTAATATTTGATTAAAAGAAAGGAAACTAAAAATACTTGTTTATAACCATCCTTGGGGCTATTTAAGAGCTCTCTTTATCATTCAAAGGGGTTGGATTTTAATATTTAGGATGTAAGAAAAATACAGAACTGCTAAGAATCAATACAGAAGAAGTTCTTTTCCTCCTTTTCTCGTGTTTCCTCTATTTATGCCCTTTACCTTGTGAATGTGGATTTTATATATTTGAATATGAAACTTTGATTTCTTCCAGTTGATGTTATGCTTAGAACTTTACGTCTACTACATATATGTCATGTATTCAGATATATGTGGATTCATATGTTTCTTTAAATTTCATGCATGCATAAGTAGGATATTACTCTGTCATCTATATTTCTGGAAGTGTAGCCGCCATTCATTCTTAAAATCATTATTGCTTCCACATATTTTCTTTTTGTATTGAGGATTATTAAATATGGATGCTTTTGGGGAAAACTCCAACATTGAAATCCTCATCCAATATTAATAGTTTGTAAATTTGTAAATAAGTAGTTTTCTTGCTTGTGTGTGGAATAAGGGAACCTCTCCCACAAAGGGGAGGGACTATTGTCCCTTGAATTGTTGCTTGTTTTAGGATTAAAATTTCTCAACCAACAAACCTGGTCTTTCCGTAACTATTCACATTTCCACAAGATCCCAAAATTTTTTCCAATGGATTGAAGTGACTAGTTTCACAGGGCTAATGTATATGCCCCAATTTCGTACAACCCATAAAACACTTAACAATATTCTAGCTAACTATGACACTTCCACTTTTACTTGTCATATTCAAGTCTCGTCTCACACACAATCATTTGGAACGTCACATTGAGCGTCTGACATGACTACCATTCAAATATGTGGATCTTGTCATGACAAAGGTTGTTTTATCTGTTGAAGATTGCAAGTATTGATACAATTGCAACTAAGTTTATTTTTGTTTACATCATTTTGATTTTGATTTTTTGTTTTAAGTTTTACAAATTTCGATTGTGTTTGTATTGAATATTAATAAAATTTGTGTCTCCTTGCATTTACAAATTCCCAAAACCCTTCAAAAAGGGGAATTCAACTCAAGAATTTTAGTCACCCATTTCTATAGGATGTGGTGCAATTCTTCTAGGAAAAAGTTATATTACAAGGTTTATATACAAATATTACGTGGTGTGCATTGGCATATATCATTTGCACCCTAAGTGGGAAGAATTATAATTAGTGCATTTTTTATCCTCCATGATAAGAGCTAATTTGGTTAACATTAATTTGAATGAAAATGTTGCCATCAATTCAAAAAATGTTATTCTTGGTTTATATTATAAATATCTCTATAATTTATGTGACACCATTGCTCCAGCCACAATGCACATAAATCTATTGGCTTTTTTGTTAACAATTGAAGAGCAGGAGGCGAGTCCCAATTTTTTGATTATTTACTTTTTAATTATTATCCTTATTTTTTGTAATATTTATATATTATATTTGGTATTAATAAGTACTTTACTGTTGAATTATAACATGTGATAGCTATTGTGACTCCATCATGAAAGGTAGCTACTATCAAAGGTCATTTACCACTAGGTTACAAAGATTCAATGCTTGTTTTAGACGATCAACACACCAAGGAGGACACCAATAAAAAAATATCCAAACGGATGAGGAATTCCTTAAACCCTCAAATTGACACATCCACCATACCACCAACATTAATCACAGATATTTATGATGTATGTATTTCAATATGTTTGAAAATAAATGTAATTTCATAGAAATATACATTAATTGTTTATAACATGTTTATGTTCCTTTGGTGTAGAAACCTTAAGGAGCACATGATTAGATCTTTGGGCTCATCGTAGCCCAACAAAAAATGTATATGAATTTGATCAAATACTAGATGTAGAAATATCTTCGGTACCTCACTCTCAGGCTCTAGGTATGAATCTCATTTAAGTTGTATTTTTTTGCTTCTATTTTTTTTAAACAAAGATTCAACAAGATGATAAATTGTTAATGATTAATTATGTTTTAGATCACACCTACCAGTACCACTCCCAAAATTTTCAAACTAATTCCATACAAAAACCACATGAACTGCAACAGGTCCCATTTGCGCCTCATGTGCAATCCACACAACTAAGTAATTTTCGTAATCATAAATGATATAATGTTATAGTTATTATTATTTCATTCTTATTATGTTTGTCATTTGAATTTTCTCATGTTATTTACAATTGATTGTTGTAGTGCCTCCTCCACCTCCAATTTAAAATCCATCTGCTACTATGAAGAGGAAGATGCTACCTATGCCACCTCCACCAAAAAAATTTAGGACCAGGTTCACTGACAAGCATATATCATTTAATCCTCCAACTTCAAGCAGGGGCACCCTTAATTTCGTAACTAATTTTCAAATGTTTTCGTTGGGCAATGTTCCTAATGGATGGTATGTTTTTTGTTTTTAATGGAATTGATTCTGATGAGGAATATCTAGGGATTGAAAGTTGGGTTTATGCCCATGGAACTTTCAATCCCCAAGATATGATTCATGGGTCAAGGAAGCATTTTCCAATAAGAATATATAAATCAAAAAAATCTTCTCCAGTACAAACTGCCTTAAATGATGATAAAAAAAATACTTTTGTAATTAATAATCTTTTGGATGACAATTGTCAAGCCATTGTTAATGATGTTTTATTCAAGCATATTGAAAAATTAAAATTGTGGGAGTTTAGGGATAAAGTTATGATAAAATAAATAAATTTTTGATTTAAAAATCACTCATAATAACATATAATGTATTCTTCAGTTCAAAACAAGCCAACAAGGATTGATTTTGTTAAATCAAGATGTATATGGTTATGTATATTTTGGAAAGGATTAAGATGATGAAGTACTAGATATAGTGTTAAATATAATTGAGAATTTAAATGTAGAAGCACAAGCCTACCACAATATGTGGTCAAGAGATAAGGGCCTTACAGTTATTGCAAATGTGGAAAGAGATAAGACATTAGTAAGTCTTACTAAATTTGTA
Organism: Taxus chinensis; assembly: GCA_019776745.2. Lineage (NCBI taxonomy): Eukaryota > Viridiplantae > Streptophyta > Pinopsida > Cupressales > Taxaceae > Taxus > Taxus chinensis. The sequence goes on from CM034151.1 coordinate 295,567,419, forward strand.
AATATGATTTACATTTTTTTAACTTTATTAATTATTTTTCTTTTTTGAAATGCGGTCAAAGTACCAAAATTTGAAAAATGGGGCAACAATGCTTGATGTGCATTTAAAAAGTGCAAGAAAAAATTTAAATGCAATAATTAATTTGAAGCAAAAGCTTATTACCTTAAGCAAGAAAAATAATACCTTAAGAAGGATAATTTAGGAGCATGGAATGGATCCAAGGATATTAGTGAAGAAGAAAACCGAAGAGGATCCAACTTTACTATCTAGTGGTGATGCAACAAATCCAGAACGGGAAATTATTTCAAATATTGAGGTAGCCACGAAGGATCTTGTTCAGTCGGATGTGGTAAAAGAAAGTTCTGGTGTAGAGGAGACATAAACACAAATAAAAGAATATTCTTAAGGATGAAGCTGCAAAAAGAAATTGTGAAATTTGTAATTGTCATTTGAAAATCTTGTTGTAAAACTATTTAATATTCAAAGTATAAATATATATACTTTTTAATCAAAATATTGAGAGTTTCAAATTTCAATTGATATGGTGTTTTAATTTTACTATATTAGTGCATAAGTTATTCAAATAAAATAATAATGTGAGTATTATTCTCAATTATGTTTGGTATTACTATTACATAATACATTACTGATTATTATCATTTTCAAACAATTTCTAAGGATAGAAGTTGCGTTTCCAAACACTGAAATTATTTTTCAGTAAAATAAAATAAAATTTGATCATGTATCATGTATTTCATATTATAAATATATATAATTCTCTAGTAATTTTAATCTTCTTCATTATATGAAGATATTGACAGTTAAATTTATATGGTGTTGTATATGTATTATATTCATGTGTAAGTTCTCCAAAAAATAGTATGATATTATTTTGATATAAAAGACAATAGAAAAAAATAAGTATGACATTTCTCGATTAAAAATTCTAAACAAAAAATTGCAACATTGAAAATATTATTCAATAAAGAACATGCATATATCAAAAATATCAAGATAAATAATTATAATATGATATGAAATTTGATTTCCAGAATTACTATGTCCTTACATTCTTCTTTACTCAATATCAGGTAGCTCAAACATATCTTGAAAATTTTAGTCTCCAACACTCAATCTATTATCTAATCTTTCACTGCTATTTTCAGTCACAATTTCAATGTTATCCACTGGCCCTGTATTATAATTACAAATCCCTCTAATCTCTGCAAGATAATTTCATACTATCGTAACTCATTCATAGGGAAATGTGTCCACATCATACCGTGAAACATACAATCTCAAACAAGTCTCAATATTTTTATCCAATTTGTTTTGATATTTTGATTTTATAAATGTTAATGCACTAAAAATCATTTCGTCTTCAATTGATCCTAATATTATTTTTTGACACAATTCATACAATCGGAAATATTCACTAATGCTTTCACGAAGGATGCAACTATGATACAATTTTTTCCATATATGTGTAATTGCTCCGTTATCTGTTGGTTCACTTAGTAAGTCAATTTTTTTTACCATTGTAATGCTAAAATGAGTTGATTGCAATGAAAATAATTCCTTTTGAAGAACACCCATAATTTGAACTCTATTACATTCAACTAATTTTCCAAATTTCTTAATAAGAGTATTGATGTGTCTTTTATATGTATCACTTAAAGCTTTGTTACCTGTTGTAGGATTCCAAAATATAGGATTGACCACTCCCATGGCCTTAAGAATATTATCCATTTTAAAGTGATCTCTAATCTCACTGGATGCGCATTGTGAAATTTTCTGCAAATTTATTCTTGTTTGAGGTATAAGAGCTTCATATAAATTACATGTTATAGGTACTTCTTCAATGTTTGATCCAACAATGTCCATTTTTTTTTGGAAAGTGTGCATTTGAATCTCGTTCCCATTTACAAGGATAAAAAGTTGACCACATATATTGAATCTAAAATAGCTTTTAGGATCCTTTAAATTTTTCATATTTTTTCAATTACTGGATACATGTCCTTGAAAGCATTCATCAAATTTGTATAACAAATCTAGTGTTTGACATACATGTTTTCTCAATCTAATGAAGTCGACTATATAGATAGATATTTCTTGAGCATGCTTTGATAAGCAATTTTTTTCATTCAAAATTGGTAGAATCCCGTAAATTGTAAACAATGTTTCCAAATCTATTAAGCGGTAAATCAGATATTTTTCCTTGTCAACTTGTATACAATTCTTAAACATGAAACCAACTATTGATGGATATTCATCAAAAAATATGCGTGCAGGCTCATACATTGAAATCCATCTTGTATCAACATCTTTATGAAGTTGTTTACCATCTATGACTCTAACTGCAAACTTATGAAACTCTAGAAATATTTTTGTGCTGCTTGACATATACACATGCATTTCATAGATAAAATCTTCAACTTTTTCAACATTTTCAAATGTGTTTACTATCATGTATGCAAGATTCATCCTGTGAGCCATGCAATGAATATGAATCGTATAAGGAGCAAATAATGTTTATAGGCGAACACATAGAACAATTATATGACCATGCATTACTGATGAATGATAAACACCAACACATATAAACTTTGTAGCTATAGAATAATCATCCATTCCTGTTATATCCTTTAAATTAGATATAACCAATTTGAAAAGATTTTTAACATTGCAATTTTCTGTCATTTTATGAACAACTAGTAGATGAGGTGTCCTAGTGTGGTTTTTTAAAGTATAAAAATGCATACAAACCCAAGAAGTGTTGTCAGTTGATGTAACCTCATCAATGGAAAGGGAGATGGAACTTGTATTCTTGAACTTTTATTTCAAATCCTCTTTTTCAATCATTACAAGACATCTCACCATCTCCCAAGCACTTCTCTCTGACCAATGTGATTGTGGAAGGTTAGGAAACCCATTGAACTTAAAAAATTACTTAAATTTTAAAAAATCTGAAATAGGTCTTCCCATTTAAGAATAAAGAATATGGTTGAAAATTGTGTAGTTTTTACCTTCATATTTCCATTTACATCTTTTCCAAAATTCGCATTAACTGTTCCTCCTTTCTCCTCAAGTTTTTGAAAATGTTTCATCTTATTGTCATTCTCCTCCTTATATCTTACATGCATACACTATTTCACATTTTTCCAGCTATGAGTCTTTGTTATTTTTTCATCATTTTCCTTGACTATGATATATACTTTGCCACGATATTTCTCAATAGTATCCAATTTAAGTAGCATTTTATGTTATTTTCCTAATTTCCAACCAAAAATCATACATCTACATTATTTTACAGTCTCACTACCATTTCTGGATGTACAGGTTCAATGAATGGGTATTTTGCATCCCACTCTACCTAAAAATATCTTCCAATTATCCCAGTAGTTTTCTTCCTTTTCTCAAATTTATTTTTTTGAAGAGTACTATCAATATAATCTTCTACTTGAATCTTTTCTTTAGAACATTCATCTATTAAAGGTATTTGGTAGTGAGGATTATCTTTTAGCTCTGGCATATCATCAACAATTATATCTTCATCTACCGAAATGTTAATTGTTTCTTTAAGGTATATGTTTTGGCTCAATGTTTCATGGTAAATATAATTAATAATAGGGGTTTCTGTTTTCAAACACGAAAAATGTTTGACTGTTACAAAGATATTAAAACATTTAAACTAAACTGAAAAAAAAAAAAATTAATGATAATCTGTAATAACTTACCAGTACCCGTGTAACTGTTTCCAGTGGATGCTAGTTAGGTCTTCATTTTTTTGTTGGTTGAAATAATTTAATATGCTACTTTTTCTTTTGAGTTTATCTGCCTTGTGTTCATTATTCACAAAATCCATTGTACCTATCCAAAACTAATTTTCAAATAAGCTAATTTTTTTAAAATTTAAGCAAAATATTTGAAAATTCATAAATGGAATCTGAAACATACTGGAAACATACACAATGCTACCGGATGACAACATTTTGTATGCTACCATCAAATAGTTTAGTTTATATGATCCATAAACTGCCTAACTTAACAATAAACAAATCATTATGCTTGTGAATATGAATGAAATTTATGAGTTCTTTGTTAAACCAGTTAAGTGTGTAATATCAACCGCAATTATTCTACAAATTGACAGGAGAGGAGACAAGAATGAGACAAGATTTATCCTAGAGAAACCCCGAGGTGGGAAAAACTACAGTGGATCAGAAAATTAGCTCCCCTTCACTATGTAATCTCAAAATGATACAACTTACTGCCAATTTGGTCTTCAAGAAGATGAAAATCTTTTTATATGTATCTACTTGATCTCAATCTATCAAAACAATAAGAACTCTTCACCATGAACAAACAAGAAAATAACAACACTCTCAAATTTTTCTCACACTTTGATTTCACTCAAAACACTTGCTTGAATCCTTTAAAATTATTGTATTTATAGATCCTCATCTCAAGGATGCATGGAGAGGCGAAATGAATCGATTGAGAAGATCAAACATTTACAATTGTTGAGTTCCCAAGTTCTGGAACTGTATCACACAAGACCATCGATTATTGTAGAACAGCGGTTATGCAACCGCCAAGGTGGTTGCGTAACCATTGCAGTGGTTATGCAGCTACTGCTTTGCATAGAGTGGTGGTTACGTAACCGCCGAGGAGGTTGTGTGACCAACAATTGACAAATCCTTGAAACAAAACATTAATGGCCCGGAACGTCATTCGAAGGTGTCTGGATCACCTCCAGCCTGATTAGACCATCTTATGGAGACATAGTGAGATGAGATCCTATAGGGAAAGTATCGAACATAGAGAATACATAGATATGGGCTATTTCTGATCAATTTTTGGATCATACCTCCCCAAATTGAGGATTTTAAGTCCCTAAAAGCTTGAAGGACTAATGAGGCAAGGAAAAATTTTCCCCACGTCATCTCTAGAATACCACTTAGCCTTGGATGGTAGTTGTCCTTTCAATCCAACCAACCACCTATCATGCAGTCCTCTTTATGTTGTCCTTTATTTCTATTGTAAAACCACATCCTCCTCCAATTCTATCTGACTATCTAGAGAAAGATCCTCAATAGACGGTAGCAGTACCCATTATTTTTCATCATCCAACATGGAGGGCTCAAACAGATGTAAGTTTTCAACATCCAAAACTGGATAAATCTTCAAATAAGGAGGAAAATCTAAGTGAAATGCATTCTTACCCATTTGTTCCAGAATTTCAAATGGGCCATAACGAAGAGGATTTAGTTTTTTTATCTTTTCCCTGTAGCCTATCCAGGCTCAAATACAACCACAACTTATATCCAACAAGGAAGAAATACCCAGTCCTATGTTGATCATGCCATGCTATGTACGTATCATGTGACTCTTTCAACCTCTTCTATACCTGAAGGTGTATTTCCTGAATTTTATTAATAAAATTATCATCTTTTTGGACCTCTAATTCTACTTTCCCGTTGTCTTTGTATGGTAATCTTAAAACAACATCAAAAACACTCTTAGGAAAATAACCAAAACATGTTTCAAAAGGAGCTCTATTAGTCAAAGCATGAACTTCCTATTATAAGAATGTTGGGTATACACCAAGTTCTCATCCCAGGTCCTCGAATGTTTCTTGTTATACCCTCTTAAGAGTTGGATCAAGGTATGATTCACCACCTCTATTTTCCCATCGGTCTATGGATGAAAGGAGGTAGAAATTTTCATCTTTGTATCCATCTTTTCCCATAAAGTAGACCAAAACTTCCCTATGAACCATGAGTCCCTGTCTGACACCATAGAACTAAGAAAACCAAAGTGAACCTACACATTAGCAAAAAAATAATTCAGGTGCATCATTAACCTTAATGGTATTTTTTCAAGGAATAAGAATACACATTTTGCTAAATCGGTCTACAACCACAAATATATAATCATGACCTTTTTTGGTGGTAGGAAAATTTCCCACAAAATCCATGGAGATATTTTCCCATGGTCTAGAAGGAACTAGCAACAACATATATAACCCCAACTTCCTATTATTAGGCTTGCTTTTACTATATAAAACACAACCCCTAATGAATGTAGCAAATTTTTCTTGCATGTTTGGCCAATACACGTACCTCTGCAAGTGCGCTATAGTCTTTGTCACACCAAAGTGACCAGCTACCATGGAAGTGTGTGCTTCTCTCATCAACAACACTCTTTCCCTCCTAGGCACACATAATTTCCCATTCTTGTAGAAAAAACCATCCTGGAAGTAGTATTCCTCTCTAGATATAAATCCTTCGCTTGGAGTTTTCTATTGAAACATATCTGTAAAATCCGGATCCTGCTCATAGCCTTCCTGATATGCTTCAGACACAAAATTATCAAGATGAGTTAACGTTCCCATAGTTGAAATCAATAGAGGTCTAGATAACATGTCAGCAAATTTTGTAGTCACACCTTTATTATATTTAATAATTAAATGAAATTTATGTAAGAAACCCATCCATTTATAGTGCCTAGCTTGCTGAAGTTTACTTTGAGCCTGTAGATATTAAAGGGGTTGATGATCTGTATGAATGATAGTTTCCTTAACCATCAAATAATGTTTCCATTTCTTGAATGCTTGAACAAAAACATACCATTCTTTGTCATAAGTACAATAATTTAGAATTGCACCATGAAACAATTCAGAGTGATAACATATCAGCCTACCACCTTGAAGTAGGACAGCCCCTATAACATAGTCACTTACATCGGTTTCCACTTCAAAGGCCAGTTGTAAGTTAGGTAAAGCCAAAACTTGAGCATGACTGATTTAATATTTAAATGATTTAAAATTATTATGTTGTTCCTTACCGAAATCAAATGTATTACCCCTTGTTGTCACTAAATGTAGTGGTGTTGCTATAGAAGATAAATTCTTAATGAACTTCTGTAAATACTGAACTGCTTCAACAAAACTCCTGGTCTCTGTCAAACTTGATGGTGTAGGCCAATTCTGAATCGCCTCTATCTTAGCCAGATCATATATTGAGTCATAACTTAAAAGATATTTTTGACATGGGGTGCAAGGATTGAGATGATAAGGTTTCAATAGTAATTTTTTCCCACCAAACAACATACGAGTGCCTCAATAAAAAGACTCAATTTCAAATTGTATATAGAATGGAGGAAATATTACCAATAGATTTTATAGAATTATCCCTTAAAATCATGAGAATTTCTAGTTTGGATGATGAAGATTCTATTATTAAATGCTTGACAAGGTTGTTACAATTATATGAAACTAGGTTACAAGCCCAATGGTCACAAAATATTGAGAAAGCAAGAAAATTGCATGGCATGATCGTAACCTCAAAAATAATACCGTTGAGGTGGGTACAAAATTTTTACCATATGATTCCAAATTTGTGCACCAGCCAAGGAATCTCATAACACATTGGCTAGGTCCTTATGAAATATTCATAATCTTACCAACTGGGGCATGTAAGTTAATGGACCTTAGCGGGGGATTTCTACTAGGCTAATTCAATGGGAGTAGGATGAAGTAATACTTTGAATAAAGTAAAATTGTAATGAAATAAGGCATATTACATTAGACTAGATAGTATTTCAATTTGTAGATTAAATTTCCTTTAATGTGTGTAATAAGCATAGGAAATTCATGCATTTGTTTTACAATTTAGTGTTGCTTTGACCATAAGCTCATATGTGTAATTCTTATAATAAATATGTTGTGTACGGAGGACCATGCAAATATTTATACTAGGGGAAAAACATTACTAATACATGCTATTACTTTGAGAATTCATAAAAGGAGGATGAATGTGAAAATAAATAAATGATCTGCATTGGAAATAAAGGAAAGGATCGTGAAACTAAGAAATCATATGTGAAATAGGAAAGTTATTGATGAATAAATGTTCTAAGGGATAAGTGGAGTGGGTGGAAGATAGGGGAATATTTATAAACGGGATGTTAGTTTTATAGGGATCTATGGGGGAAGGAAGCGTGCAAAAGAAAGAAATTGCGCAAGGGAAAGTGATGCAGCCCAGGAATGTAAGATACCTAACATAGCTAGATAGAAAAAGGAAAAAGAAACAACTTAGAATTTCATGACACACACTTAACAGTCAATAATTATCAAGTAAGAAAAAGAGAGCTAAATACAACTATTAAGTAGGAATTAATGGTATTTATGAGGGAAATAAAATCTCAAGCATGTGAAGAGTAGATGAAAGGAGTATTTATTACCTATGGATAGGGGTATAAATATGAGGGGTTATTCATTTCAATTACCTTGGAGTGAAAAATGAGATCTCTGGAGAAAAACAATGATAAAAATTCAAATAGCAATTCAATGCCTGAAATTACTGAGATACCAACCACCGCTAACAAATAATAAATATTTTTCAATGATAAACATGGTTTTCTATTATAATGAATTATTCTTTGGTGAGAATTAATAATATAAATGAATGTTGGTCCTCGTGGGAAAAATTAACCTATGCCTGTATAGCCGACTATTTTGTTTGATTTGTCCACTAGATCAAAGAGGCCAAAAGACTCAATATTTATGTGTATATACTTGATGAGGCTATTCATACACTATGCAACGCTTACAAAAACCTTGGACGATATTCCCCATGAGGAGAGACATGTGGTGGATATTTGTAAGCTTAATAGGTGGGATACCATCGTAGTAAAGAATGAAATGTAGAAACTATTTTTTTATATGCACCCAAAGTAAAAGAGAGCCTACAAAGAAGCACAATAAGAGTAAGAAGAGCTAGATGAGGAAATAATTATGCCTAAGAGAAAACAATTAAGTTTACTAGAGTAGGTAGAACACACTAAAATGTTACAACAAGAAAAAGAATGTGCATGTGTACAGGTAGACCAACCTAAAAATAATAGGATATTGAACCCGATGCAAGAACCTATCTTGTTGTAAAAGGTTCTAAATAAATAGGATATAAGGTATCTCATTGGTGCAGAACCATAATAAACCCCAACCAAAATACTATGTCATCGAAGGATAGGGGAGCTCAACTTCGAGGGTCTAATAAAAAACTCTCCAATCTAAGCTAGCACTGAAGGTGGGCCAAGTGAAAATATGGAGTGAACAAATGTAGGTGTAAAAACAAAATTTGCTCATAGGTCACCCCCAAAAGTGATTGAGGTTGAAGATAATCCTAAGGATACCAAAAAGATGAAATACCTAGAGGAATTCATAGGGAAAAAAGTGGACATGAGGTGATGAAGAAGTAGAGCAGACTCAACCAAGTATAGGAAAGAGACCAATCTAGGAGCCAGAGGTTCAAACATATGAAAATAATGAGGACTCTAACTCTATCCAAACCTAGAAAAATGTCAATGTGGGTTGAATATCAAAGGGGAGAGAATGTTAAATAATTATTCCAATGGGATTTCCTTAAAAACACCTTGGCCAACAATTGCTCGAAAAAGGAATTATCATTTTCTTTAGGTGCATATACAAAGGAGTCGTTAATTGAGCTACCAAGTGACAACATACACATTGTTCCTAATAAGGAAGGGGATCTTGTCCTCCTCGCTACAACTTATACCATGTTAGAAACTCAAGTGGGGGGGCATTCCTAAATATTTTTAGGGAGGTAGTCCAACAAAAGCTGTAAAACTATAATGATGCTAGGATATATAGGGCCCAGTCACAAAAACTAGAGGCTAAGCTCATAGAGGCAAAGAGTAAGTTGCATGAGAAACAACATGAAAACAAGGGCCTCAGGGAGAAGTAAAATTGCATGGGTTCTAAAGCCTAAACATTGGGGTAGTTTATAGTAAGCAATGAACCCAAACTTACATAATACAACCCACTCAATATAGGTAAAAATATTTATGAATTGGAGTAGCTAATAAATCTATTATTCATACATATTAAAAAAGAAAGAGAAATGGAAAAATGATAGAAAGGTAACACTGAGAATATCAAGGTTATTTGTACTAAGAAAATTGAGGCATTTTAAAATAGCGTATGGAAGTTGGAATAAAAATTCAAGAAAGATGAAAATTCGTTAAAGGTACTTTATAAGCGACCATGGATAATAAATGTGTGCATGAAAGAGGAGGTCAATAAAAAACTCAACTACAAGACGACTCTCTTGAAAAATATGGAAATAAAAAACTGATGGAGGAATGTGAAAGGATTATCGAAGAAATCACAAAGAGGAAATAGAGGGTGAAGCAAAGGTTGACATAACCGAGGAATCTCACCAATCAGGTTGAAATGGAGTTAGGAACTATGTGAAAAGATTTAAGACAAAAATTTGACAATCTACGTACAACAATGAATACCAGAGTGAAGGGCACTACAATGTTTAGTCAATTAGCCACACAATTAGACAAATTAGACCAAATTATTTATGAAGCAATCAATAACTAATATGAACATGAATATTTTTTAAGATTCGAGGTGCCAAATTTATTTGAAGATATCCAATAAGTGTTTCCTGAAGACGGACAACAGATTTAGTATGGGGTAATGTTGGACCCATAGTTTTGTATTATTTATTCTTTAATTCTTGAAAGGGATACGAATTATTTATTGATGATCCACTATTCTTTGGAAGAACATGCATAAATTTTTGGAGGATGTGTACAATAGATAATCAGGAAGGAAGTGTGCATGGAGAAGAGAATTATGCACACAATAAATAAAGATAAGGGAAAATCACATGAGAAATGGACTAAAGGTTGCACAATGGAAGGGAAGAACTGAAAAATATGGAAGAACATGCAGTAAGGATATGTTCATATAAGGACATGTAGGGTAGATAAGGATAAAGATAGACATGATTATAATGGTAGACCTCAAGTTGTAGTTTGGATCACTTGCATGAAGCCAATAGAATACTAGATAAAATTGGAACTTGGATAAGGATAAGCATCAATCTTCTACGAGTGTCACCATCCAGAACATGAGTATGGTAATGAGTGGATATCTTTAGCCACCGTGGGGATTTACTAGTTAAACTTGCAGTTTTAACTCAGGGGCTATTATTAACTCTTAAAAGACTAGTGAAGAGCAAGTCCCCACTAGTATAAATACCCATGAGGGATCCACTGTAAGAGAGGTGTGTGAGAGTTTGAGGGGAAAATATTTGTATCTTTTGGGCTTACTACTAATATGGTTTGATTTTGTACATCACTATAATTCCATGAATGTAATTGTGTAAGTATTAATTAATATGTGAGCAACATGTGTTTTGGTCAATAATTGGATTTGCTACTTGTCATTGTTAAGGTACTTATGAATTCATGTCTATTTATTTATTAAATAACCTTTTCAACCATGCTAACCTTGATGGTACTTGGAAACCTTCCTCACTTCGGGTGAGTGCACCCTAGATTACACTACGGTGTGATAGGCTAGTGTGAAGAGTAGGAAAAACTTGTGCGCATTAATTACCGTAATCTCACGCGTATGAGTAAGAAGTAAAAGTGCAACTAAATTCTCAATAGAGATAAAAATCACTTGAATGGTTAGGATAGTCTCTTTCACCTCTCTCTCTCTCTCATATTATCATATTGTGTTCACACCACTTTGTGTTATGTTTATTTTTTAAATATGAATAACGTCGTATAGTGTGTTTGACTATTATAAAAGTTTTTAGAGATAGCCCACTCCCATATTTACGCCGAAAGGCGTTCCTACAATGGGGAAAGCATGCCGGGCCTCTAACACGGATAGAGATGTTAACGCGCAGGATTGATTGGTTGACGAAGCACGGACAATTTTTGGGCGTTAGCTATGAGATGTACGCTGGAGCAAGATACAGATCGGTCATTCAAATGGCAGAAAACGTATGGTTGCCCCTGCTGAAAATGGTCACCCATGCTCTGTGACAGGAATTAGGGTTACGGAGGAGCCGTCAAGACCTGGAGGAGCCTTCGCTGAGAGGAAGGAAGTAGGTAGGGTCTTCTGTTTATTTGGTGTTTATTTTTTTTCCGAGCGAAGGAAGCGTCTTCTGTTCTCCCTAGCAGAGGAAGACAAGTGATGGCAGGTCATTGAAGATGCAAAAAATCGTGGCTTTAATGTCATATTACCCTGTTTCTTATGATTTTCTGTGTCTGTTTTTTTTGTTTGTAAGAACGATTTGGAATTTGGGTGTCTGATGAAGTACACATCATTTTTTGTATACGTTGTTTGGTGGGTGTTTTTTAAAACAAATATATTTTGTGTAAAAACTGCTTTGTTGCTTTGTCATTTAGGGTTGTAGTGCAAGTTCTCTTTCTGATGAAAATATATTCATGTGGAGCGCTACCATTTTTGGTCCTAACGAGACTCCCTGGGAAGCTCTCTTCTCTATACTCAGACAAAGTGTTTCATTAAATTTGCGGGTTTCAAAATGTTAATCATTCCAAGCTTCTTCGGCAGGAGGTTCAGATGCCCTGCTTTCGACCCATTTTAACTGGATGTGTGGTATCCTTTTTCCAGGTCTTCGATTCCTCTATTGCAGGGACCGATTGCTAATGTGGCAGAGGGAAGGGCCTTTGGAGAAGTATCCAGCAAAGAAGAGGAGCACAAGAACGAGAAATATCCAGCGATTCAGGCTGCCGGAGAATGCGAAGCTCAAGGAGGTGAAAGCTTCCATTGAAAACGGAGTGTTGACTGTCACTGAGCCTAAGGCCGAGGCCAAATCCATATAAATTTCTGTTTGAATAAATGACAATCGCATACAGAATTGGAGCTGAGGGCTTTTACTTGCTCAGATTTTGTGTATGAAGACGGGATACGAGGGGAATATGGCTTTGTGTGTAATTATGCAATCAAAAATAGGGAAGGGTTTCGCCACAGCATCGTTGTTGATTGTAACCGTGTTAAACAGTTTGCTTTGCCTTTCTATTTTATATCATAAATAAAAAGCTTATTTACAAAAGCGAGTTGTGTTACATTCTGAAGTTTTGTTGGATTTTTATTACGTTCAACTCCCTTGAACTATACTCACATGAAACTCTACTATAGAAAGAATTCTGAGGGCGTGGTTTTTGCTGTGCAGGATTTTGTAATTGGGACGACATATATTCAGAATAAAATTGCTATTTTCATATCAAGAAAGACCTGAATTTGTCCTACTGCAAACATTGTTATAGAATTTGCACTGTTCTGCTTGATCATGCCCTTTTTCCAGTTTTATTGAGTGAAAGCACTTACAAGTTTTGCATGGTAGGATACATTTAATGTGAAACACAACACTGCAACTAAATTAGTGCAGCCTGAAAATCTAAAATTAAAAACCGATGAATAGTGTTCGAAATCCAATAAGAAGCATAGGCTAAATTAGTAAGACAAAACCTGATTGAGAATTAGCCCATCTTGATTTGGCGGTAAGTGATAAGAAACATCCCAAAAGCACAAATCAGCATATTGAAATTTTGTGGCCCTTTCAACACCCCTGGTTGTCCACAATTATGCTTTGCTATTTATACAGGGTATAAGATGCAAACCGAAACTTGAGGCTTGTAAAAAAGACACAAAAAAGTTTATAGAACATTATCTTAAAAATAATTAGTAAGAACCACCAGAGGCCCCCTAAATATAGGGCATTAAGTCTATAAAGTAATAATGGGTTTGAATACATGGTGTCCATGTCAACCACAGAAGAGTGTCTTGTGGTCACCACCAACAGAGGTTTGAAGACCACCTAGGTTTGAAGGCCATCCTTATTAGTTAATTATAAGTAATTTACTTTTACTTTTACTTTTACAAACGTTGAGAATCTCAAGCTTGTATAGAGGATCCCACAAATGCTGAGAATCTATCTGACAAACTATGAATATGGTATCAAAGGGTGTTCATAATGTCTTAGATTATCTTCACACTGTGTGCCCTGAAATGGATGTAATCAGTGTTTCTCATAATTTTATGGGTTTTTAGTCGTAGGTAGTTTATGTGCAGACAAGAAACCCATAACAATGAACTCGATTAAAGGAAGTGGAATTTCAATAATTTGTTTGCAAGTTTCCTGCACCTAATCCTTTTTTAGGAAGTAACATTGTTAATTATAAGTAATCTACTTTTACTTAAATATTTTGAAATAAATATGATCTAAGTGAAAAACTATTCTCTAAAAAATAAAAATAGTTAATTGCTTTTAGGTGTTATCATGCCAAAGGCGTTTTACCTATGAGAATTACCCTATGGTCGTTCATCACGCCAATCTCGACAGCTGATTCATGTAAGCCTCTCCACCATTCATTCATGCAAGCCTTTTAATTACCCACATGGATGTCTTCCATCTGTTACAACCATCCACGCATTTCCAAATGTCCCACATATTTCATCCTTTACTACTAAATTTATAACGTTTGCTTGGGTTTTTGCATGGTTAATGCCTTCAGATCTCAAATAAAGTGCTTATTACGCTGAAGGTGTTTACTCTTCTAGATACGAAGCTATCCCAGGCATCCATGTGGCAGGTCATATCGTCGACAAATTGATCCCGCCCATCCACATTTGAGTTTGTTGAGCCTTACACTTGGCGGCGAAAGAAAGGTATGTCAGACAACGGTTTGTGAGAGCTTCGTTTAGCACAGTTCCTCGTAACAACTGCTAAATTTACAACATTAACTTAAGTTCTAGCGTGGTTAATGCCTCTGGATCTCAAATAAGGTGTTTGTATTATTTTGCACGGAAAATGACATTTGTGAAAGGCCGTTTAGGATGTGTTGGTCTCCATGTTCTGCTTTGGGTGTTAAAGAGCACTTAACCCGATTGGTGGGTTTGTTAGACATGGGTCTATTTTTCCCACTCAGCTTTTATTTTGTTGTTAAATACATGGAAAAACAAAACTCTGAAATTTTATTACATCATGCGTTCTAATTTTTATTTATTTATTTATTTATTTATTCATTGTATATATAACAAATTTTATTACATCATGTTTTGTAATTTTTGTAATTAATTAATTATTTATTCAATATATATAACAAATTATATGTTATTATATTTATATAATAACATATATAATGTTTTGTATATTGTATATTGAATTATTATGTTAATGATATTGTTTTCATGTTTTCATTAAGCTCGATTTATATATAGAACTTGGAAATTCCATCTTTCAATTCAAGTCTTCATTTTACGTACCAAAGAAAATGTCCTATGATATATGGAATTGAAACCATTGACATGTAGGCATTTAATTTCCGCCATCCTTTTGGTAACATTTTTTTTCATGTCTTCATTTTCATATCTACCAAAATACATGTCGCAAAATTCAAATTATTTGACATCGAGGGTCATTAGAAGAGTACACCTTTACGACTTTAGATTGAGGGAACCCTACTCATTACCCTGCTATGTAGAGAGAAACCCTAAGATGGTGGAGAAACATTAACAAAGTTTTCTAATCCATACGAAGCATGAAACTACAATAAAGTCCACTTTCCATAGATAGAGAGAGGTGGATAATTGAAGTAGAAAAGGATAGTAAAAGTCAAATTATTAAGAGATGAGCCAAAGTCTTATTAAACTACCTAACATTGTTATGGATGTTCCTACAATTACCTAAAATTGCAACTGAAAGAGGGGCTACAAATTTTAACAGGAAGGATTTTGGCTCGGTCTCGACCGTGTTTTTGCGGTGCAACACTGGAGGACCACAAACATTGTTAACCGCCCTCATCATGTTGCGACTTACTTACATAAAAGATTCACCATATTTCGTGGAGGACCACAAACATTGTTAACCGCCCTCATCAGTGCTCTCTACTTTTCATTTTCTTAAATACAAAACGATTAACCTTCCTTTGCCGCATGTATGAATGGCAACATAGAGGTTCAGTGCATGTTCATGGTTTTCTATGGCTTGAAGATTCTCCAGATGTTGATGGCATCAACTGGTCAAATAATGAATTTGTAAACAAAGCAAGACAATACTTTGATATGTACATATCTGCATGCGGCGTCCTTCTGCCCACTCGGAATTTGTTTGCATGAATATCCAAGATGGCCCTTGTCTGTTAGATTCATCTCGAGTGCTTGCAGTTTCCCTGTTAAAAGATTTAGAGGAGCTGATAAATCTTGTTCAACGACACATGAAGTGTTCCGAGCACACTTGCCTTCGAAAAAAAAATATCCACCTCCAATGTCGATACAATGCACCTTGGGAGGATAGAAGCACTTCTTTATTGTTTGTTGATGAGAGTGCTTCAATTAAATACCTCCCTTCAAGGAATGATGATAGATTGAACACACACAATCTAACAATGTTATCCATATGGAGAGCCAACATCGATTGTCAACCTGTGCTATCTCGCCATGCTATCCTCAAGTACATTGCTAAGTATGCTTCCAAAGTGGACAAAAGGTCAGAAACATACCACCAAATGCTTTCAAGACTGTCATGAGGTTTAGATCCTGATCTACCTACACATTTAGCCATTACAAAAATGTTAATTGAGAGTGTGGTTTAACATGATATTAGCACACAAGAAACATGCCACATGCTCCTAAAATTACAACTTGTAATGTGCAGTCGCACTTTCATGATGCTAAATGTAGGCAGAAAAATCTTAAAAAGATTGGTTGAAGCAAAATGTGAAGATGCAGAAACATCCCTCCTTTTAGATGCATACAGGGTCTGACCTTCAAACATGGAATGCCTTCCACTCATTGAAGTTACGCGCTACTAGAGTTACAACAAATACCTCAAGGGCAATAAGTGGAAGAATCGTACCCATCCTGCTATTGTTCGAGTATTCCCCAAAATTCGATGCATTCCTTCTAAGGATTCCCCCTCTTTTGAGCTTTTTTGTTGGTTAGAACTCCTTATATACAAACCTTTCTGCAACATTTCTACTGATATTGGTTCAACACCTCAAGAAACCATTTCGAAATGGAGCTTGTTCAGATATAATTATCGACCCTGGCATATTACATGAGCTGCACCAGATCCACCCCACACCTCCGACAGTGACAATGAGTCCGAGGTCGAACCCCCCCTTCCTGTTGAGCAACTATTTGATTGGAAAGTTTTGGCTCGAATCCGCCTAAAGAACACATCATGCCTTGACAGCTTGGCAATGTTGGGCCTTCATGAATTTGACATCCTTCACAATTGGAGTGCACATCGTGTTCTTGTTGCTCTATAGTCTATTGGCGCCACTTTCATCGAAGACAATAAGACACAACATGTTTCAAGTTGCATCCTAAACAGATTCGACCCTCCTGCTTCAACTTTATCTCCAGAACAACAACAAGCTTTCGACATAGTTATTCAACACTTCACACACAAATCCAACCTTCCTCCACTGAGGCTTATTATACAAGGGATTACAGGTACTACGAAATCATTCCTCATTAACATTTTAAAGTCTTCATTTGCCTCTTCATCCAACCAAGGACTTTCACCTCTCCTCCTGCTTGCTCTAACAGGAGTTGTTGCTTTCAACATTTCAGCTTCAACAATACACGCAAGCCTCCGGATTCCCATTAAAGAACTCAAACACTTAGTGGGCCAAGCTTTGTCGTCTCTCCAGGACTCCCTCAAGCACACCGAATACATTTTAATTGATGAAATGAGTTTCGTCAAACCTAAGTTGCTTGCCAGAATCAATTATCAGCTTAGGGAGGCTTTCCCACACTTCAAAAATTCTACATTTGGCGGTAGATTTATGATCCTTGTTGGAGACCTCGGTCAACTTCCTCCAATTACGGGCATTCCTCTTTATGCCAACAACTCTTACAGAGCTACCCTTTTGCAAGAATTAAACATATCCGTCTCCCTTCATCCTATCTTCCGGCAACAAGGTTCTGATTTAGCACAGACATCATTCCAGAACTTGCTACTTAATATTCGTAACTCCGTGGCTCTCATTCAAGACTAGGAATCTCTTATGTCACGAACCAATTTCTTGCTTTCCGAACAAGAAATCATTTCATTTAAATATGCCCCTCATCTTTTCGCTCAAAATGACCTTGTGGACTCGCACAACCTTATTATGTTAAAATCCCTTAACTCTCCTATAGCCAGATCAATTGCCAAAAAGCCCAGACATTCTACATCTGGCGAAGCCGAAGATGATCAGTTGAAGCCCAAGGTTCTTCTTTGCATCAACTAGAAAGTATTTCTTTCCGCAAACTTGTCGGTTGACACAGGTCTTGTCAACGATGGTAATGGGTCTATCATCGACATAGTCTATGAGGAATCCTCCGGACCTCCAGCTCTACCTCTTTTTGTCATCGTCAAGTTTGATCGTTACAAAGGACCTCCCTGGGATTCAAACAACCCCTTCCATGTTCCTATTCCTCCCATTTCTAGAGGGGGACGCAGACAACTACCGCTCAAAATGGCTTGGGCTTTTTCTATCCACAAATCTCAAGGACTTACACTACATTGTGCAGTAGTTGACATTGCCGGAACAGAAAGACAAACCCTAACATTCACTGCTATGTCAAGAGTTCCATCTCTTTCTTCCCTTCATATTTCGCCAGCTCTCTCTTTCTCCTGCTATTCTTGCATGGCCTCCACTCCCCTTCTTCAGTCCAGGCTACAAGAGGAATTTTGCCTTCGCTCCCTTCCCTCTTCTCTCCCTCATCTCGACCCACCCTAGTCTTAGCTCCTTTCTCTATTTACTTCTACCATTATTTCCAAACCTTCTTTATATCAATGATGCATGTATATCTCATATGTTTTTTTGTATTGATAATCCCTTTTGGTTATTTTTTAAATTATTTGCAGTTATATTAAATACCATATTGGATCTATGTTTGTTTGCATACATAAACAAAGCTTTTTTTCATCGTGTTTCCTCTCTTTCGGCATTATCATCGCACACCTCACGTGCGATTGCTAGTTCTTATAATACAGTCATAAGACTAAGATAAATGAAAGTGTAAGTTGTAAGAACATTTTCGTGCGGTAATATATTTAAAAGGTCTTATTTTGATCGAAGGGGCACGCATCCCCACTAGGTATTAGTGCTGTCATTTTGTTAATGTTAATTGTTTGAGTTCTTGGTAGAGCACATTACCATTTTTTTATGACATAGGCATGTTATCATATACTTGGGATTTAAGTGGTTTAATATTATTTTAATTACCATGTGGACTACCACCTTAGATTTCTATGGTGATTATATGTAATATTATGTTTACCTTAAGATTCAACCATCCTACGGCCATCATTCGGTCTTTGAGCCCACAATTGGCTCGAGATAGGGCACGATGCTTGGGTTAGTATCATATCGTTTCACTCACTTTTTTCTTGGAGGAATTCAAGGCTGGTAGTTGGATTAAAATGGAGGGAGTGGATAATTAATGAAGGGGGCATGGAAGATAGGAAAGATATGACAATTTTGTGGTGATATTTTGGTGGCATATGAAAAACTCTTGTTTTTTTGGGAAATGAAGTGGGTGATTGCAAAAAATTGGAAAATTATAGGTTGAAAGAGCTATGGGAGATTTTTTTCATTTATGTTTTAAGTAATTTTCAGCTAATGATGTTACATGAATTACAAAATATTGGGTTTTGGAGTATTGAGTAGCACTTTGATCTAATATATGGATGGGAATTCTCCCCATGCATTCTAACTCAATAGGTTTAACTAGTTTTAGGTTGTGGTTGTTTGTTTTGGATTAGTTGATAGTAAACAAGTTGATAAACCAAACATTTTTGGCCGTGAATGTCATGCTCTTTGTATATTCTATTGTTTTTCCCATATATGGCTCATTTTATTTGGGTTAGATATCTCTAGTTGTGTGTGATTGGGTGAATGTGTGTATTATCATTATAAATTACATTATGTGGAGAGAGAGAGAGAGAGAGAGAGAGAGAGAGAGAGAGAGATTGCTTGGATTTTGGTTTGACTATCAAACTTGTGTGAGATTCCTCTTGGCATCTTGTTAATGGATGGAGATGGTAGGGCCAATATTGGCATTATACTCTAATGGAGGGCTCATTGGTATCCACACTTTGGGTGTGAAATATTATTTTTTAATGCAATAAATCCTTATTGGTGATAGATGGGAATGATCTTCATTGAGAAGGAGCTCAATCACCTTCCTTTGCATTGATATTGGTATATTGCATTAATGAAGGTAGTGTAATGAGATGACTATACTATTTCATGTTGTAAGGTTAAGTATCCATTTGTATAAGTGAAGGAATTGTGCCTAACTCCGTTGCAATTGGTGTATTATTGGTGATATATCATTATTATTATGGTAACATTATGTTATGGGTGATGACCTAATGGTATCCTTGAAGTAATGTGATTAATTGTTAAACCATGTAATTGTAATATTTTACTTGAAGAGATTATGAAATACACATGCAATCATTTTTTCAATATTGTGTTTATTGTGTGTAATGAGATGGTTTCATAGTTAATTATAATCAATGTGATATGGATGTTTAGTTACATTGTAATGAGTAGGATATGCACACTATGGTTGATGTGGATGTTATGTTATTTTATAGAAGATATACATGTGATGACTATTTGTTTGGATCTTATTTTGGACAAATCATATACTCATGCATACATGTAGAATTTTTCTTGTGGTATGTAGCATTTTTAATTAGGAATTTAGATGTATATCTTTTGGGATTTGTATTATTTTCATAGTTGAGTAAATTGAATAAATGGTTGTTATGTAACGAACTGTTACACCAGAACCTCGAGGCATTAGTGAAATCCGCACGTGAGGATCATAACATCCCACCACGCTTCCGTAGAGCCCGACTCGGGCTGGGTTTGTGCCCGCACTCCCATACGTACAAGCCCCGTTTCACCGACATTTAGGTGCCCCACGGGCCCCGGCTACATGGCGTAACCAACCGAGTGGGATTCGAACACGGGTGGTCGCTCTGATACCAAATCTAACGAACCATTACACCAAAACCTCAAGGCATTAGTGAAATCCGTACATGAGGATCATAACATGTTATGTGGGACAACTCTACTGATCTACAAGATTTAAGGTTTGTATTTTCCTTAACATTTTGTTTTAGTCATTAAGAATTCATTTTTTCATAGAGAATGTGATAGGAGTTAATGTATTATCTACCAACTAGCTTGAGCAGTGAAGATGAAGGAAATTTTTTTTCATGCATATTAACTTGGTTCTCTTCATGAAACTAGTAAATTGTAATTTTCACCTTTGTTATATTGTAGCATGATTTCTTGCATTGGAAGTTGAGTATTGATAATATGTGTTTTCCCTCCTAGGTAGAAGGAAGTGTTAAATTATGTTTCTTTGTTAAGCATGCATGAATATCATACTTGAAGCATTGTGGTTTTACTTTTTTTTTAAGTTGATAATACCTAGATATATTTATGTGATCTCGTCTTAATGGTTAGTAGTATTCTTGTTTCAAGATATTAATAGGAGCACCTCTTGTAGGTGTGTGTATCGCAATTAGAATATTGTGGGTTGAATGTGGAATTCATGTTCTTGTGATGGTAGGTTTGGTGCATTTTCTCCATACCATGCATTTTATCATCCATAATAGGATTGTATTGTATGCTTAATAATTTATATGTTAAAAATGGGATTGCATGGTTCCATAATGAAATAGCCTATTCCTCTGGATGGACTATAATTGATCTTGGAATTATGAAATGTTCCAGTTAATTGGTAGGACTAAGTTAGAAGTAACTATGTCATGATACTTATATTATCTGGTCTCAATGTCCCTAGGAGGACTATACTATATGTTTCAATGAGATATGGTAGTATAAATTCTAAGCTACGATATTAGTGTTGGCTCTATTTGACCATGACTATATTGTGAGCTTAGAAGGTGCATTATAATTTTAATGTTGATGGGACTATGATATGATGGTCTTAACCACTCCATGACTAATTGTATGTTACACTATCCTATGATATGTTTTGATCATGTTTTGAGACATAAGCTATGGTTAGCATAGCAAATATGTCATTGGATATGTGCATTTGATAAGGAAAAGTGTTGTAGATTTTTGTATTCATTTATAAAGGAGGTACAACAGTACCAATGTGAAGATCCACACAAAATGTTTTTAATGATATGGAGATCACTCCATTGATAGCATATTTATTACACTGTAATGGTACTCCTATTTTTATATGTCATAAGATGTAAGTGTAGACTGTATTACTGACATGTTGAGAAAAGGGATATTGGGGTAGGTCTTATACTCAGATAAGCAAAGAGATGCAATAGTATCTTCAGTGTGATGAATCCTAATCTTTATTAGGGACATTGAAAGCTAGTATAGCGTTGATTGGAATATATTTTTGAGATATGTCATTATGGTGTGGTCATACTGTAATTGATTAATCATGGGTCTTTGATATAAATAGGATATTTCTAGTTCATGTTTGGTCAAGATAGATAATAGCTTTTTATCAAGATGCTTTGAACATGAGTACTATGAAAACAAATTTGTTGAAAAGTGTTGTAAATATCTTCCCATTAGGTCATATCTTAGTGGTAAGCTATGTGACTATATGGAATTGAGTTCACCTCTTCATGAAATTTTGAGTAAGAGAGGGCTAGATGTATCCTTGGGTGTTGTAACATTATTTTTGGAAGCTTACTTGTTTTCAGCTATGATTCTAACTCTTGTTAAGTAAGTTTTTGAATGGTTGTTACTTGTTCTTAATGTGATTTATTATTCTATGATAGGTATAATCTGACTTAAATCATGTTTAATTGGTAAGTTGGGAGTCACAAAATGGGTAAGGAATTAGTTGATAAATAAGTATAGTAAAATCTGTAATGTTCAATAACTTTAATATATGAGTTTCATGAAATTGAACTTTATTTTGTTTGTAAGAAATTGGTAATTTTTATATGCTTAAAACATGAAAATTAATGATGACATAATTAGTTGATGAAAGTAACTTGTTTTTTTTGGAATCTCTAACCTATTATGAGATTGAATATTAGTTGATCATAAATTTATCTAGTTAGGCTAATATGTAGATCATACTTTCATGAAATTGTGACAATTTTTATATCATGTCAATATGAGAAAGTAAAGGTTTATCCATTATATTAATATTTTGGTTTCTTATAAGAGACTTGTTAAATTGATATTTAGTTATGAATTTTGGGGATATTACATGTAGTATTAGAGATAAGTTATAACTCTAGGGAGCTATGGGATAAATTGTACAAGATGAACATTAAAGCTTATGAAAATGATAATTATGTGGCTGATTGATATTTATTTAAGGATCATATTATTTTTTATCTAATTCTATGAGGATTATTTCCCCATCATCCCATATAATCCTCACCCCTCTCACTCCTAGTGTAGACCTTAACAAGGCCTCTACTCTGAAAAGGGTTATTAAAACCCTATAATATTTATTATATTAGCTGGAGACCCAAGATAATATCCTAACTGACCTTCTCCACCCTCATGAGAAAGAACACCAAGAATATAATCCTAAAGAATATCTAGAGAGGCATCCTACTCCTATGTATAATCCATCTCATCTATAAATACCTCATAGAAGGGGGAAATTTGTGTGGGAGATGAAGAAACTAATACCTCCTAAGTATTCAAAATAAGAAGTAGGGGACACGGTGGAAACATGGCTTGTTGGAATGAAAAATTATTTTGCATTAGAGGATATGGCCTCTAATGTTAATGCACATATCGAGATCTTCTAGTTTTGGAAAATAGTTTTGTGAATGGTACCTTTCAACCTCTCGTGGAGAGATTAACATCTCATAATTTCAACTCTTTTAGCAAGGGGATTTTCTTGTTTCCAAGTATGTGGCCAAGCTCATTAACCTCCTTTGGTATGTGGATTACATGTGGCATGAGGAGGCTAATATAATAATGTTCAAATTGGGTCTTATTCTTTGTTTGATACATAATGTGGATATAACTAAACCCGAGACCTTGGATTTTAGTATGGAATCAACCTACAAGGCTAAGGTAAAAGGAAAATCAAGGATGAAAGTGAGAAATTAGTTCCAGAATAAGAACTCTTAGAATAAGTCCTACTCTTCTCCTTCAAATATTATTAAGAAAATTAAATTTGTGAAGAATAGGAAATCATATGACAACGTGGATTAATAGAACAAAGGAGGGTTTAAGTCTCACAACTCTTAGAAGGATTAGAAAGGTATTTTTAAGAAGACTCCATCTTCTTCCAATATGGTACTTGTGGCAAAAAGAACATATTGGATATGCAGCAAGGAATGGAACTTCAAAAATAATTGCACTGAGTACTTATCCAGTCAACAATTTCAACACAAGGTTTCTGAAAATGTGGAAAACAAGGAAGTTAAGAATTAGTCTAACTCCATTGAGGCTATAGGTATTTTAGTTAGTTATTCCATTTCTATTATAGTATATTTTGGAACAATTAATTGTTTTATTTCTCCTGTTTTAGCTATAAATCATAATGTTGAACCATCTATGTTGATAATTTTGGGAAGTCAAGTTAGGATCCTAGAAGAAACATCTAGTTTTAGCTTTCTCATTCAAATCAGTCTAAACTTGAGAGTTTTCAAAACTAAGGTTGACCTGCATAATGTTCCCCTTTGGTCTTATGACCTAGTTATAGCTATGGATTGGTTACAAATCCATCAATAAAATCAAGATTCCTTCAAGAAGAAATTGCAATGTTTAGATTATAAAGGTAACTTACGTAGGCATTTTAGGGGGTATCAGAGGAAAAAAATAAGCTTGATAATATCTATACTATGCACTTAAGAAATGGTTGGAAGAGATTGCTGTGAATGATTTTATATACATCTAGAGAATCAAGCATAAGAAACTTAGATGATGAGGAAATCCCATTCTTGTATGAGTCTAGGGATGTATTTCCCAAGAAATCAAGAGATAACCTTCGATCTGAGTTTGAATTCTTATTTCAAATCATTACTAGAACATTCATAGCTTCCAAAGCTCCAATAGGTTAAATATGGTTTACCTAAAGATTTGAAGGTGCAACTACAAGAACTATTGAACCAAGGAATCATTAGGCTTAGTTTTTCACCTTGGGGTGTTTTTCTGGTCTTTGGGTAGAAGAAGGATGGTAATTTATGATTATTTTTTTATCTATAAATCAATAATGTTGAACCATCTATGTTGATAATTTTGGGAAGTCAAGTTAGGATCCTAGAAGAAACATCTAGTTTTAGCTTTCTCATTCAAATCAGTCTAAACTTGAGAGTTTTCAAAACTAAGGTTGACCTGCATAATGTTCCCCTTTGGTCTTATGACCTAGTTATAGCTATGGATTGGTTACAAATCCATCAATAAAATCAAGATTCCTTCAAGAAGAAATTGCAATGTTTAGATTATAAAGGTAACTACGTGGCATTTTAGGGTATCAAGAGGAAAAATAAGCTTGATAATATCTCTACTATGCAACTTAAGAAATTGGTTTGGAAGAGATGTGAATGATTTTATATACATCTAGAAGAATCAAGCATTAAGAAAAATAAGATGATGGAGGAATATCCCATTCTTGTTGAGTCTAGGGATGTATTTCCCAATGAAATCCAAGAGATACCTTCTATCTGAGTTTGAATTCTTATTTCAAATCATTACTAGAACATTTCATGCTTCCAAAGCTCCATATAGGTTAAATATGGTTTACCTCAAAGATTTGAAGGTGCAACTACAAGAACTATTGAACCAAGGAATCATTAGGCTTAGTTTTTCACCTTGGGGTGTTTTTCTGGTCTTTGGGTAGAAGAAGGATGGTAATTTATGATTATTTTTTTATTAACACATGTTGAACAAGGTAACCATGAAGAATCAATATCCATTTCCTATGATAGATGATTTATTTAATTAAATGAAGTATGTTGCAACATTTTCTAAGATTTACTTGTGGTCGGAGTACCAACAACTCTAGATAAATGAGGAGGATGTACTAAATACTTATTTGTGAACTCATTATGGTAACTATGAGTTCATGGTTATACTTTTTGGGTTAACTAATTCCCCTACAACTTTTATGAATCTAATGAATAGTTTGTTTTGGGATTTTTTGGACCATTTTGTGTTAGAATTCATGGATGACATATTAATTTATTTAAGGGATGTATAGGAACATGAGCCCCACTTGCATTTAGTATTACAAAGGATAAGGAAACATAATATATATGGTAAGTTATCCAAGAGTTCCTTATTTAAAGAATAAATCCACAATCTATGGTATGTTATATCAAGGAATGGTATTTCTATAGATGTGGATAATATTAAATTTATTCATGTTTGGTTTTCTCATAAAAATATTCGTGAACTGTATAGCTCATTGTACTCTTCAGGTATTAAGGTAGTGTGTGAAAAACTTCTCTAAGTTTTCTAACCTAATTACCTCCCTTCAATGAAAGGGTAATAAGTTTGAGTGGACCCTGAAGTATGAGGCAACATTTCATGAACTCAAGGAATTGTTAACTTCAACTCTAATCTTAATATTTCCTAAACCCAAATGGTGAATGTGATGTCTAGACCAATGCTTCCCTAAATGATTTTGGAAGTGTTTTGGCTCAAAATGGCCAAGTAGTAGCCTATGAGTCTAGGAAATTGAAATACCATAAGAAGAATTATAATCCTCATATTCTTGATTTGGTTGTAGTTATGCATGATTTGAAAATGTGGAAACATTTTCTAATCAGAAAACCATTTAAGATAAGAATTGATCACACAAGTTTAGAGCATATATACTTAGGATAGTTTTAATTCTCGTCGTCTTGGATGGATAGAATTTTTAGGTGGCTATTATATGGATATATCATGTTTCAAGGGTTAAAAAACCTGATTCACTAATGCACTCACCCAACATCCATACCTTTTTTACATTTCTAGAATCGTGTTTGATTTACAAATTCAGTTTTAGAGCAGCAAATGTAATGTGATTTCTACCGGAAATGTTTTGTGGAATTGGCTAAGGATCTCATAGAAACGTGTTTTACAGGGTACTTAGTGGACCAAGATAAGATCCTAAAGTACCAAGGAAGAATTTATGTGTAGCTTTAATGCAAATCACATAATAAAATAAAGAAGGAATTTCATGAAGCTCCTCATTTTTCTCACCTTGGAGTTATTAAAATGACTTATAAGCTAAAAAGATTTTATTTTTTTCTTAGAATGTGTAAGGAAGTAGGCATATTTATCACTCGATGTTTAGAATGTTGATGGGTTAAGGTTGAATATTGTCATCTAAGAGGACTTTTGTATCCTCTTGATGTCATTAAGGATAAATGGGTTTTCATTTCTATTGATTTTATATCCATGTTTCTATTAAATCATCATGAGCGTGACACTATTAGTATTGTTTTGGACAAGCTAACTAAGGGTACACATTTTATTTTGGGTAATCTTAAATATAATGTCTTAGTTCTAGTATAAATTTTTATCAAGGATGTTGTATGGTTATATGACATTTTGTAAATAATCATCTCAGATAGAGAAAATATTTTTACTTCTAGGTTTTGGAAAACCTTTATAACTGATTCTGGTTCAAGTTGAGTTTTAGTTTTGCCTACCATTTGAAAATGGATGGATAGACTAAGAGAATAAATCTTGTCTTGGAGGACATGTTGAGAATGTATGTTATGGATAGACAAACAAAGTGGAAATATTATCTATTCTTAGTGAAACTTTCCTTTAATAACACCTATTACTCTTCATTAACAATAACCTCTTTTGAAGCATTATATAGAAGGTTTTGTAGGAATCCTCTTAGTTTGGATGGGATAAAACAAAATCCATCCAAGGACCAAAAGTGTTGCAGTATTATGATGAGAAAATATGCATCATAAGACAAAGGCTCGAGGAATCCTCAAATAAACAACAAACTTATGCTAATCTAGAGAGGGCTAACCGGTATGTACTCAAAAGAGATCCATTAAGTTTGGGACCTTTTGAAATAATAGAAAATATTATTCTTGTGGCTTACAAGTTGGCTCTCCCTCATTATCTCTCTAAAATTCAATATGTTTTTTGTATCTCGTAGTTTGTAAAGTATGTCTCTGCTCCTCATACTTTAGATTGGTTAAATATTCGAGTAGAGGATGGGGAGACAATGCATTTGAAACCATTACATGTGCTCGAAACCCACATCATTAGATTGTGAAATATACATTTATAGTAGGTTTTAGTTCAATGGGACCAAATAAGTGAGAGAAATGCTACTTAGGAAGATGAAAAACTCTTCCATAAGCACTACCCTCATATTTTATCTTCAACACTAGGAAACTACCACCTTAAGGGGGAGGAGGTGGCATCCCACATTTTTATACATTTTACATTACTAGAAATAAATATTTTTTGAGAAACATTTTTGGATTTTTTTAATGATGTATTACTCCATTTTTAGGAGACATGTTACTCTTATAGTTGGATAGATTAGAATTATTGATGGGGTGATCATGAGATATGATGTTTGTATATGTGTGTGTGTGTGGTTTAGTACTAATATGACTTTAAGGGCCTTGGAGACATGTGATGAGGCTCACATGTTCAACAGAAATAGGGAAGTATGTTGTGATTATGATATTTTGATGATCATTTTTTATTAATTTCTATTTGATTTACATTCATTATATTAGTTGATACCCATTTATTCAGTACATGAATGATAAATGGAAACCAAATACACTGAGCAAAGCATGATGACAATAAACATCCCACACATAGCTACAAATCACACGAACAACCAACAAAATATCTCCCATCTATATGCCTATCTTTTATAAATGTATGGTGTTCGCACAATTTTATGTTGTCTTTATTTTCATAATGTGAACAATTTGGGACAGTGTGCTTTAAAATCGTAAAAGTTTTCAGACTTGAACTACTCCCATATTTCTTTTAATAAAGTCATAATACCAAGAGAAATGAAAGATTAATTTGTAAACGCGTTTCCATGTGGTAATATATTTTAAAGGTCTTATCTTGACCTAGGGTAACTCCTTCCGACTAGGTATTTATTTTTTGGTTTTGCAAACATCATTTGTTTGATTTCTTAATATAGAACACGTTACCATTTTTATATGCTATAGATTTGTTAGAATATACGTTAGATTTAAGTTCTTTGTCATTGTTTTATTTTCTATGTTGACCGTCACCTTGGATTTATATGGTAATGATATATAATATTGTGTTAACCTTATGAGTCAACCATCCTAAGGCCATCATTTTTTCTTTAAGACCACAATTGGCTTAAGATAGGGCATGATTATTAGGTCACCACCATAGTGTTTGCACTCCATTTTATTTCTTAGAGGAACTCGGGGGTGCAAATTAGAGAAAAATGAGAAAAATGGAGGAAGTGGAGAAGTAATGAAGGGGACATGGTATTTAGTTCTTCCGTAGGCATTGTTTTGGATATTTTTAGTAGCTTTATATTTTAGTATTTTAAGACCTTTTGTGGGTAGGAGAGAGACAAAAATTTGGTGGTGATATTTTAGTATCATTGAAAAAGATATGGGCTTTTGGGAAAGGAAGTGGTTGATTACGATAAATTGTGAAAAATAGGAGGAAAGAGGTATGGGGGATTTTCTCCATTTTTTGTTTCAAGCAATTTTAAGTTAATGATTTTGAATGAGTTATTAAATTTTAGATTTTGGAAAATTGGGTAGCACTTCCATCTAATAGGTAGATGAGAGTTATTCCCATGCATTCCAACTCCATGGTTTTAACCAGTTTCATGTTTTGGTTATGTTTTTTTATCTTGGTTGATAGTAAACAAGTTGATAAACCAAACATTGTTAGTTGTAGATGTCATACTCTTGTATTTTTTCCCCATAGATGAATCATTTTATTTGGGTTGGATAAATATGGTTGTGTGTTTGGTTGGGTAAATGTGTGCATTCCCATTCTATATTGTATTATGCGAAGAGAGAAAGAGATTTTGTTTGATTGTTGGTGTGACTATTAGACTTGTGTGAGCTTTCTCTTAGCATCCTACTAATGGATGGGGAGGATATGACCAATCTTGACATTCTACTCCAATGGATGGATCATTTTGATCCACCTTTTTGGTGTGACATATTAGTTTTTATTATAGAAAATTCTTACTGATGATAATTAGGAATGATCTTCCTTGAGAAGGAACTCAATCACATTTATTTTCCTTGATGTTGGTATATTGTATTAATGAATACAATGTAATGTCACGATTGAACTATTTCATGTTGTACAATTAAATTTCTATTTGTATAAGTGAAGGCCTTATGCCTAATTTCATATTTATTATTTTGGTAACACTTTGTTATGGGTGATTACCTAATGGTATTCTAGGTGTCATGTGATTAATTGTTAATCCATACAATTTTAATATCTAATTTAAAGATAATATGGACTACACTATGCAATAAATTTGATCAATACTTTGTGTTTCTTACTTTTGAGATGGTATTATGGTTTATTAGAAGTAATGTGATATGGATGTTTAGTTACATGGAAATGAGTAGGATATGCATTGTGAGAGTGAACCACGAGAATCTAACGAAATATGTGCACATCAAGATTGTTGCACTCCAACATAAATGAACATTTGCTCCAAGTAATAAACAAAAATTAACCATTCAACAAGATTCATGCATAAGGGGAAATCATTCTACCATTCTCATAGACCAGAAAAAATAGTACAAGTAGGAGTGTTGTGTAACTCCCAATGCAAGACACATCATACCTCCACAAGGTAGAAAGAATTTATAATCTAGAAATGGAATATAACTCATGTCTGATGCACACTAACACATATGAAAAAATCTATTACAGAATATGTCATATAACTCCTAATGACACCTAAGACCTATGACTCAACTAAGAGAGATGACTCACCATGTGTGAGGTGGAAAATTCCTTGTAAGTAATGAAGGAAAAAAGTAATGCTTCACACCAAGAACCCCCCTTCAAGCTAAAACAAGAAAGAGGAATCCCCTAGATAATTAATAAATATGTGTCATATGGATCCCATAAACTAAAGTCTTGATGAGGTACCCATGTACAAACTATAATATTTCTAGAAGAATAAGAAGAGGAGTAAAATCCCGAAGAAGATGACTAGATACAGAATACCTCACTCCAAGAAGAGAGCGCACATGAAGGAACTTGGCTTCGGTGAAGGGCTTGGTAAAAATGTCATTAACTTGATCAAAATTCTAACAATACTGCAAGTCGATAATGTCTCTATGGATCACCTCCCATATGAAGTGCATATGGATCTCAATATGCTTCATCCACTGATGTTGAACTAGATTTTAGTAAATCGAGATGGTGTTCATGTTTTCACAATAGATGATAGTAGGTTTTTGAAAGTGAATACCAAACTCTTTTAGAATCCCCTGTAACCAAACAACTTTTTTCGCAACATTAACAACTCTCTTTTATTTTTCCTCTATAGAATATATTACAATCACATTTTACTTCTTTGTTAACCAACTAACATGACCCAAACCAAGAGAAAATTTGTAGCCTAAGGTAGACCTCTGATGATCAAGATCATCTGCCAAATCAGAATTTATAAATCCAACTAAATCAATATGTGTTCCTCCTAAGTAGTGTATGCCATCGGTATGAGTGCCACAAACATAGTGAAGGATATGTTTTACTGCTCTCTAATGTATCTCATGAGGCTCCTACATAAATTTTGGCATAATTCCAAAAATGTACGAAATATCCAGTCGAGTATGAGTCAGATAGATCTTTGAAGTAACCCATTTTTGGGCCTTAGATCTATGTGTAGCCTCTCTCAAATTCATTTTATTTCTTGTAAATAATAGGCCCAGAATCCTTTACACGTCCTCTAAAGTGATAGTCCACTCTCCTTATTCCCATGCAAATTCAAAAGTGTTTTGATCTACATCCTAATAGGTGAATACATTGTATAATATCTTCTCAAAAGGTATCAAAAATGGTATATGTGAAATCTCTCAAATACGGTCAAAGTTTAAGAATTCTATCTATGTAGGGTCAAAAAATTTATGGCCCCGAGAAATAATTCTTGATCCTTATCCCTGCTCCATCTTAGGAAACCACCCTACATCCACAAGAAAATACCTCCATTAGAAACACGTTCAATATTTAAAATTTTCTAATAACTTGTTAAATAATTTCCCATAATTATAGGTGGAAGTTACATGATCATCATGATGATTATATTATTTTCATGGTGACCCCATAACCACTATTGCAAGTGTGTAACCATTGGTCTATTAATACTGGTGGTTCCAACATGTGACTAATGATTCTATCACCCATGACCTAAAACCTAATACTCATAAAAATGCACAAAAACAACCATAAAAACACATTGTATGTAAGCTTCTAATCAAACCATCCCAACTAACATTTTGATACTAATTTGAACAATTTTCATGAATTCTAGCCATATATTTCAATGTTTTTCCATCCCCCCAAAAAACATTAAAGATAGCTTACATGTATGGGTGTTCCACCTCCTACCAATGGTACCCCTAATATCCTATCATCTTGATTTATTAAAAGACTACTTATGCTCACAAAATGGATAATATTGGGCACAAATATCACAAGAGGTGTGAAAATTATTTCCAAATTGTATTTCATATATAATGCCCTATTATTTCAGTACTAAATTCAAAATTTTGTTTTTTATAGTATACATTGGCCTATACATTATGCTTTCAATTATATTTGTTCTAATCATGAGTTTCCTCATATTGTGGGTTGTATAATAGCATTATCTTTAATTTTCCGCTAACATGAAAATATTTTGTATTACATGTTTCTCATTTTATTCTCTCCACACTTCTTATAGGAGTTAAATCTACAACCAACATCAATCTCCCTCTCCACAGGACAAGCTAGGCAGTATGAATCATCCTGTTTAAATGGTAAGTCATTTTTTTCTATGTTTCGATTCCATAGAACTTTTTTTCACTTTATATATGTTACACTTGATTCCCATTTTTGTGAATGTGGATGATGGCTCATCTTGGAAAGCTTTTATCTACATCAAGGTAATTAAGGGTAAGTATTTATAAATCTCCCCCATTTACTTTTGTACTCATTTCTCGAGAAACAAACCCTATCCAATTTCTGGTAGGGAGCTTCCCCGAGGATAAAATATATACACATTCAAATTTTTCTTGGTGTAATATTTAAATACTCAATGTTGATGTTTTTTTATTAGGGGTAAATATTTTTGAAGGGACTATACCCTGTTACAAAAAGTGCTCAAAAGCCAGATAAAGAAAAAAACAGTCCATAGTTTTGAAGGGACTATACCCTATTACAAAAAGGCTCCATAGCCAGATAATGCAATAAATACATCAAGTTTGGATCAGCATCTAGATTAAACATGAAAATCCAGCTATAGTTATCTAAGAAACTATACAAAATGATCAAAATAGTTACAAAACTACAACAAAGCAGCATGAAAACAGTATCCTGACAGCAACAAAACAAAAAACCAGAAGTAAGGACAGTCCTCTTCACTTGTCTACTTTTTCAATCTTTATCCTTACCTTCTACAGAGAGGTGAAGAGTGCCAAGGCAGTGACATGGGAGGGATCCTTCTTGTCCAGTTGTGAGAGAATCAAGTCTCGTACTAGTCACGGCTCCCAAATGGAAGCAAGAATGTCGTTGAGCACACATACACTTTTGACATGTTGCTCCATGAAGTTGTAGATAGCCTTAAGCATAGAAATGGTGTAGTCATGTCTTCCTTTTGCATTTCCCTATTTTTTATCCAGTGAATTAAGCTTCTTGTATATTTCAAGAATCTGATCATTATCCTATTCACGGTTATTTTGCATCTTCTTTTTGTCTTCTCTCTTACATACCTGCTTAAGCTCTTCTTTCAAAACCCCAACCTCTTTTTCCGATTTGATAATTCTATTGAGAAGGACTTCCTCCCTATTTGTAGCATAAGCACCAGCTGGATTGCTAATATGAAGCATATTTTAAGCAAACTTAATTTGTTTACTGCTACAAAGGTTCTTTGGGAGGGGAAGGGATGGTTAAGGGGGTAAAGAAGGTTTTTGGTTCTAATTTTCCTTCAAGCAGAAGCAATGGTAGGGGCAGTGGAGTCAGAGTTAGGGGGGCAAGGGTAGTGGGGATTAAACGATATTGGGAAAGGAAATGGCGGTGAAGAAACAGAATAAGGCCTTGGTAAAGGGGGGTGGCATGAGAGTGGTTTTGGAACTCAAGAACATAACGTTCCAGGGAGTTTAAATGATAATACGGAAAGCTAACATGCAAATTCCTTCTAAAATGATTTAGGAAAACCAAATGTTTGAGAGGAACCGTCACCTTCCAAAGTGACATACCTGACAATCATCCTTGTATTTTTTTCAAAGGGCTCTAGAATGGAGGTCACTTTTATGCCTGCAGTGAGAAACTCGAGATTTTCTCCATCTGCTAGGAATTTCTTGGCTTCAATTTTCTTGTCGACCCTCTTACTAAAGAATTTGGCGCCTTATAAGCTAATCCTCGTGACCTATGCAGTAATTTATTCAGTGATTTTAACATTGATCTCACCATATTCTACCATTCTTTGATTCCATCCAACCACGAATTGAAGATAAATGTCTTGATCGTGACCTTGCATCTTTTCAATGAGGTTTGAAACCCCATTCATTTGTAGATAGGTCCATAGGGTCACGTCATCCTTCCAAGTCAAATCGTAGGTGGGTTCAGTTTGGAAAGGAGCTCCACCCATTTTTTTGTCGTTGTTTCTTTGGTTCCCAATGACATTGTTTCTCCCCCAAAACCGCTTCTTAACAACACCTTTGCATACCCAGAAAGCATGTGAAGGATGAGTGATATTATTAGCCCTGCATAAGGAGTTAATCAATTTCAAAACATCGTAGGACTTATTAATTATGGTTTTTGATTTCGTATTTATCCTTGATGATGTCCTTGTTTACCTTACTAGTGAGAATGTCATCACTAAACTAATTTTGCATGTATTCACTAACTCCATAGTTAGCAAGACTATTCGCCACTTGTTTTCCTTCACAATAAGAGTGGATGATTTGGCAGTTTGCAAAGGATTTACAAATCTCAATAGATTCATAAATGAAATCCCTAATGGTCCAAATAGGGGGTTGTGCTTGATTTAAAATATTTATTATGTTTAAAGAGTCCCCTTCGATTATAATATTAGAGATATTGTAATCTCTTGCAATCCTAATCCCCCATAATGTTATTAAGGATTTAGAATAGTGGTTTGTTTGGTGGCCCATTTTTCTAGCAAATACAACAACAAGATAGCATCTGTGATCCCTGATCACCCCACCTCCTCTTGATGCTCCTGGATTTCCTTTAGATGCTCCATCAAAATTCAACTTGTAACATAAGTTGGGTGGCTAAATCTAATGAACTAATGATTTTTCAATGCTATTTTGATCATTCCTAGGTGAATTGTCAATATCAATCTTCCAAGCAACAAGTATGGGTTCTTCTTCCTTGGGGTATGGTCTATTTTTTGGAGGCCTAGACCTTTCAATGTTATCTTTGACAGCTATAACAATTTCCTTAAAGATCTTGTTGCATACATGTCTAATGTTATTGAAGATTAATCCATTCCTGGTTTTCCAGAATCTCCAAATGTTATGAGGCAGGACCAAATTCCATAATATTCTTATCATGCAATGTTTATATGGTGGATCCCATTGCTCCCAGGTCTGCAAGAAGGTATTAGGAAGAGTCCATTGCAAAATAAAATTAGAAAAGATGAGACTCCAGACCTTTGAGACATATTCACAATGTAAAATTAGATGTTTGATGGCCTCAACCTCTTTTTTACACATGCAACACATGTTATGCATAATGAAACCATTTTTAATAGATTATCATTAGTGAGAATCTTTCCTTTTAATACAAGCCACATAAAGAAATTAACTTTTGGGGTTAACTTAGGCATCCAAATTTTACTCTAGCTTATATCACATTGTTTTTTTTTTATAGGAGGTAAAAGAGGGTTGAGGGGACCCTACCCCATTCATATTATATAAGATCAAGAGAGAATTTCCAAGGGAGTATCCATTAAATCCCCACCATTACCAAAAACCAAAACTATAAAGCCAAAATCAAGAACACAAACCTAAAAGCCCAAAGTAAAATAACTAACAGCAGGAGCCAATGAACTAACAACAAGACAAAAAAAACCATACATACAGAAAGTCATATAAGCCATCATTATTTAATCAGGTCTTCCACTGTGTGCATACACCCATTCCATTCCTTGACCAAGCTAACAATAGTTGATTTCCAGAATTGGTAATCCGGTTCAGCTATCTCCACTTTTGGCCTAGACCCATCCTTTTCTTTATTCTTTATAACCTCCATGGAATGAATCATCTTAGCTAGAAGTTTAAGATGGTGAATTTTGCTTTTGACATTCAGGATGTGAACATCCCTGAGCTACAAAATAATCTCCTTCATTTTTATCATATCATTCTTCATGGCCAGACATCTCTCGTTTGCATTCTTTAGTTGTTAACTAAGAACAATAGACGTGATTTTCTCAACTTTTTCTTAAATTTCCCTCAGATCAATGGTCACCATGCTTATCTTAAATCTATTGATATTAGTATCCAACCTACAATTTTCAAACTCTCTCATGAAGACATTAGATTTGACTATCGTATCCTGGGCTTTGAACAAATTCTTTTGAGCAGTTTTGAGAGCATGCAAACTCTCAATAGCTTCTTCCATATTTTTGGATCTTTTTCCCTCAAATTTCTCTAGATCTTTCCCATCCTCCAGCTCCTCACTACTTTTGGATTGTTAAGCACCCTCTTCTTGTTGTTCCCCTGAATCTGAGATAACTTCCAAATTCTTTCGAGGCTCCAAATCCACACTCTCTCGCCTCTACTTCTTAACACTTTCTTTAGCCAAATTAGACCTAGTCCATTTAACCACTGATTTCCCCATTTCCTCCATACTAGGAACAACCACATTAGCTTCCAAGATCTCCTTTTTTTCCTAAATTTTTTTGATTCGGGTTCCCAAAATTAGCCCCAAATTTTCCGTTTTTACCAATGAGGGGAGTACCCATCTTAAGCATGGCTTTGATGAGCCCTTGATGCAATGGAAGGGTAAAAGTTACTTTCTTGACTTGAGCTATAGATTTAGCCAAAGAAAAATATAGAAAATTGGGTAAATTGTAGGGTCTGTTATTTCTAACATGATTGAGCATAGGAAAGTGATACCCATAAATCCCGTTATATCTCCCTTCCAGAGTTATATACACCATGATTAATTGAGCTATTTCATTGAAAGGTTAAGGCAAATCCTCTCTAGTGTCACCATTTTACTAAACACTACTTAGGCACACCTTTTTCCTGGCACGATTTCATAAACTGATATAAATAATGACTATAGATCAAATTTGCAATATAAACATTAATCTTACATTACCAGAGACAGGCCATGACACTTTGGAGATCCTTATTTAAAAAGTAGTTCGGCATATTTATCTTATTTGAGAACCTTCTCCTACCCAAACCTTCACCTGCTTTGATACCAAATGTTAGCAAATTTCAGGTTCAGAGCATGGATTAGCTTTGATTGCTTCTTCTATCAAAGATCCTACTGAAAATTTATCACAACACAGCCATTGATTAGCACACATACACATATTGAACACAAATATAATCAGACAAAATTTTGGACCTTATATTAACTTATAGTAATCAATACATTCATGTTGCATACATATTACTTTACTATCAGACTTCTATCCTACAATCCATATGCAAACTCTCTTACTATAGCTATATCTTTGCCCATAGATATGCTCTTCATTATATAAGATTTACACACTAAATGAGGGGATCGGCACATAACAATCTTTATGATTCTATGATAACCTCTGGCAA
Source organism: Taxus chinensis (assembly GCA_019776745.2). NCBI lineage: Eukaryota > Viridiplantae > Streptophyta > Pinopsida > Cupressales > Taxaceae > Taxus > Taxus chinensis. Next base: position 295,605,245 of record CM034151.1, read on the forward strand.
AAATTTATTTGGTTTCATAATGAAACTAATTCATCTCAAATGGAGCATTATCAACTAATTAACAATACTAATAATAAAACAATATCCATATTAGTTTTATTATCTAACTTACTTCAATAACTAGTGTACCATATTAGCTTCCAAATATTATTTACTAGTATAGTAACTTTACATTACATTACAACCCATATTATCTCATGACTTGGAATCCTTATGATCCACAGAGGAATGAATGCAATCCTAACGTTGCACACTAGGAGACATAGAAGTATCTCTAACATAAGTTGTGCTTGATTTAAGAGATTTGATTATGCTTTAAAGAGTCCCATTCAATTATAATCATTTGAAATATATATAATCTCTTACAAGTATGATCATCCATAGTGTTGCTGGGGCTTCAAAATAGAGATTTATTTCGTGGCAAAATTTTACCACTCAACCTGAAGCACCAAGGAAGCCTCTAATGATCCTTGATCACCCCACCAATGTCTGATGCCTAACCTGTATTTCCTACTTATACACCCCATCTAAAATTCATCTTATACCAAGGATTTGGGTTGTTTGAATCCAATTTGAACGCAAAGATGGATTTCAATGTTATTTTGATCATTCCTATGAAAATATTTACAGTATTAATATTCCAAGCAACAAGAATAAGTTCTTCATCCTAATGAGTTATATCCAAGGTCTATTTTTCCTTTAGGAGGCTTAAACCAAGTTTGGCAATGTTATCTTTTACATCAATAACAATCTTCCGTGAAAGATCTTGTATGCATAGGCCATGTCTATCTGTTTCTGAAGATGTATTCCATTCCTAGTTTTCCAAGCAATCTCCAAATGGTATGAGGTAGGACCAAATTCCATAATCAGTTCCTTATCATAGAAAATTTTTATAAGGTGGATCCCATTGCTCTCAATGCCTGTCAATAATTGGTATTAGGAAGTTGCCCAATAGTAGATTATATATATTGGCAAAAGATGTAGACTCTGGTCCTTTGATTAAAAGGTATATTCCGGCAATAGCAGAGATGTTACGAATATGTTTGATGTAACATTCATTACCTAATTTATTGTATTGTGTGAAACACATATTTAAATGAGCATAATGAAACCCTTTTTAATTAGGTTATCAGTTAGTGAGTGATATGTTCCTTTGTAATAAACAATCTCACAGGTAAATAAATTGACTTTTAAGTGAGTTAACTAAAGGCATCCAGGAGTGATTACTCCATTTTATATCACTTAGAGAGATATTGTTCAAAATAATCATTGTAGCACCGATCTTGATAGTAGTAGTTATCCCGTCGATAATGTAATCACTACTCCATATAAGCTACATCCTTGGTATCATTTTGATTGAAATGGATGAGTGCACGGTGTTTTTTTGTAGAGAGGAGTGCAACAGGTCTACCAAAAATAAGATTTCCTTACCAAAGCTTTTAGTTCTATCCAAGGTTCGCTTGAATTCCAGGGCAAATCAATGTAATATTATGTACTTTATTGCCATATTTCATCACTTAGACTTTCTTTGATGGAGCCAAATTTATAACTTAGCCTGAAATTTGATCTAGTTGTCTTTCCAAAAATGAATATCCTGACCATTTCCTACTGGTCTCGGCATCTACAGGACCTTTTGTAAGGATGTGTCTAGATTTGCAAGCTCAGTTGTTCCAGAAGATGGATCCAATTGGGAAGCTAGTATTCATAGCCCAAGAAAATAATTCGTGTGTCAGTGTTGTGTTTGTATATGGCTAAGTACTTTATCCTAATGATCTTATGTACCTACAGGTTTTTTTTTCTAATTAGAAGTCTCCATCCAAGTTTGAGAAAATTAGAGAGCTAAGGGGATTCATCTTCCTAATATCCTTGTGCATACTAGGTCACCAATATTTTTCAGAAGTACAAACCTAATCCCAAGCAAACTGGAATTGGTATACAAAAATCTTTCTTCAGTTCACTATGAACCATGAAAAAATTCTTTCGAGGAGTATCTTTCAATTCTTTCTAAAAATTGTTTTTGGGTAACATTCTGCAGATGTGTTTTCTCATGTTAACGTGCATTTTTCGGCACTAAGAAGAGAAAAACACCTTTCCACCCAGCCAATTTTTTGTGAAATCTATCTAACAAGGCTTTTCAAACAACATTAGATACTTTATTAGTGCCCAAAGGTAAGCCTAGATAAGTAGTACAAAGAGAGATGATTTTACACCCCAAAATGAGTGCAATTATTTTCTTTCTATCATGAAGGAGTATTGAAAAAATACACCGAGACTTTTGTCAAAATTAATTTTCTATCTAGAAACTGCTTCATCAAATCTAAGAATAGTCTTTATAGCTTTAGCTTCAAGAATAGAAGCCATCAATAGCAAAATTATGTCATCATCATATTTTTTATGTGAAGTTATATGATTGGTGGAAGTAGGTTTGAACCCTTTTAACATGCCAGTATTCATATCCTTAGTTATGGATCTACTAAGGTTGTCAGGTGTTATTATAAAAAGTAAGTGGAATATTGGATACCCTTTTCTTATACCCCTATGTTCGAAAAGAATCCCACTGGAGTACCATTAACAACAACTAGAAATATAGAAGTGGAAATGCAAGCCTGAATGATTTTTCTAAATTTGCTCTAAAATCCAAATTTTGACAAGACCTTATCTAAAAAATTCCATGACGCTCTATAAAATGCCTTATATATGTCTAATTTTATTGTCATACCTGATTTTTTACTTTTATCCATGGAATGTAATGGTTTCATGAACCATGATTACCCCACCCTGAATAATCCTTCCTTTTATAAATCCACTTTGTTGTTTAGATATTAGATCAGTTAGCAAAGTTTGCAATCTAGTAGCAAGAATCTTGGTAAAACTATGTAAACCACATTTACCAGGATGATAGGCTGGAAATCCTTGAAGTATTTAGCATCAAAATTCTTTGGGGCTGGAACAATATGAGTATTATTCAGTTCCTTTATCATATTTCTTGTTCTATAAAATTCATTTATAGCTTTCAGTAGATCTTCCAAACAGATGTCCTAACTCTTTTGAAAGAAATTTTCTGAAAAACCATCAGGTCCTAGTGCCTTGTCTCCTTCAAGTGCAAAAACTACCTTGTTCATCTCCTCAATGGTTACAAATTTTGTAAGGATTTTAAATCTTTCATCAGAAATATTGTTTCTTGGGATGGCATCAAGAAGGAAAGAGGTTTCTTCTTCATTACAAATATTACTTTCCATCAGCAAATTCTCATAAAATTTGAGAGTTTCTACTTTTATGTCATTTTGATCCTTGGTGATAGTTTCATTTCCTTTAGAAACCTTAGTGATTCTATTACAGGCCCTGTGCTTTAGAGTGGTCATGTGAAAATAATTTGGTGTTTCTATCACAAGCTTTTAACCATAGATCCTGAGATTTCACTCTCCAAAAATTTTCCTCTCCAAAAGGTTTCCTCTCTATTATTCATGTTATGTAAATTAGAAAGTAGGTTCTTTTCAAGTTATTGTTATTCATAATTCATACCTTTGGTGGAGATTCTTAGCTCAAGTTCTTCATGTTATTGTTTTATCTCTTGCTTCAGTTCAAAAATATTACCAAATATCTCTCTCTTCCAAATTCTAACTTACTGCTTTACATTTTTTAGTTTCTGCACTAATCTCAATTACAATGTTCCTCCTCCATCCCATTTCCACCATTATTTGATCCTATCCATAATTTATTCATCTCCAACCACATATTTTTCTAATTCAAAAGAGTTATGTGATGGCTGTGGACCAATTGAAAAGATGAAGAGTAATAGGATTATGATCTAAGCCAATCCTAGGTAATGAAGAGGGGTGAAAATCCTGATTCAGAATCCAATTAGCAGAGATGAGGGCTCTGTCTAATCTTACCTAAATCAAACTCTCTCCAATTCTTCTGTTAGGCCAAGTGAATTGGTTGTCATGTAGCTGAATATCCATGAGATTAAGAGAAGAAAAAAACTCAGTACAAAGTCATTCATACCCACTGAGAAATCAGAGTTAGCCACCATATTTTTCCCCAGGGTTCAACGTGGTGTTGAAATCCCCCATGACCAGCCAATTGTAATCCTTAAATATTATTCTAAAGTATTTTAACTCCTCTCATAATTTTCTTCCATCAGCATCAATGTTGGGAGCGTATATGTTGGAAAGGATCCATATTGAATCATTTTCAGAAGCATGAAATTTAACAGCTATATGATTATGGGAAGTTAAAATCACATTACCATTGAGATATTTGTTGTCCTAGAAGATTTTTGCTCCTCCTAACACTCCTTGTGAATCAACAACATAAAAATCAAAGTTCACCCAAAAATTATTTTTGCATTCCACCAAAGTTTGTGTCTTCATTTTAGTTTCTTGTACTAAAATAATGTTAGGTCTGTTGGATCTTCTAAGTTCTTTGAGAAGTCTTTTGTTTAGGACCTCCATTCAGTCCTCTATGACATTCCAAGAATAAGATATTCATCTAAAAATATTTTAGGGAAGCAGTTTCCTAATGGCCCAATTGACTTTGAGTTCCATCTTGCAATCTCTTTCTCAGTCTCTTTCTTTCTTAATTCCTTTTTTGAAAGGTCTACTCTTTTTTACTTTTAGCTCCAATATCTACCACCTTTCTTAGTAGATGATCTAGTGATCCTTGATGTGGAGGCTTCCCAATTTCCAATTTTTTTTTCTTTTTATCACTGTATAAAGCTTCAGGAATCCCTTCAAATCCTTTCGTTCTTCGTTTATTTGAATTACCTTCAATGAAGCCATTATTCAAATCATTCTCACAGTTAGTGAGTATTTTGGAAGGAGCTAGAGTAAGCTCCCCTTCTTATTTTTCATAATTTGAGTCCTCCTACTACGAAGTTTCTGATTTGGTATTGAATGAAAGATTTTTGCTGGAAGTAGTAAGGATATTTTCAATATCAGGAAATAGGGAGGGATTTTCCTCATTCATGAGATCATCCAGTTCCTTATTATATTCTTCTTCAGTCGGATCTTCTAATATGGATTCTAGTAATTCTTCATTTTCTAGATGAGCCTTAATCTCATGTCCTTCTGATGTTGTTAAGGTGATGTTTTGTACATGTTCCTTATCCTTATCCTGAGAAGAAGTAATTGTTTGATCAACAAATAGATCCTCCATCTTCTCTTGATCTAATGCTACCAAGTTAATGGAAACCCTTGCATTATCTTCATCCACTTCTATATTTAGCTTTACAGGATTTTGAAGATTTAGATCATTGAGCTTGTCTTTTTCCTACAAATCATCTCCCTTCCTTTTTTACTAAGGGAGCTTTTGGCCTCCAAAGATTCCTACAAACTGGTTTTTGCCTTATAAGGGTTTTGAAACCCTTTTTGTTCTTTTTGTATTTCATATCTAGTGGGTTAGAGATATTTTTATCTATCCCCTTACCTTGTGGTGGCTCTTTTCCATTCTGGGTTTCCGGATTCTTAGCTTGTGGTGGCTCTTTTCCTTCCGTTTTTTCTTCTTAAGAGATGTTTTTCGCTGAAACCCCTAATCCATTCATTTTTATTATTTTGTTATCTCTATAACTCTCTTTATCCTCAATCTTCTTTCCAAATTCTTTTAAAGGATCCCCAGATATCTCACTTTTTTGTTTCTTGTCCATAGGGAATTTTCTAAAGAAATGCCCTAACTTATGGAATTTATTGCATCTTAATTGAAAAGTTTCATATTCTATCACCTACTCCCATGTACCAAACTTTGATTGAAGGATGATGTAATCAGGTAGTTCTTTCTCCATTTCAAAAGAGATGCAAAATCTATAAAATGGTAGTCAAGATCTATTTTTAGTAGGCCCATCTAATCCAACAAGAGCACTGACCGATCTTGCAATATGAAACAAGATCTCATCATCCCAGTACTGTAGGGGGGGTCTTGGTAGCCTACACCATATAGGAATAGTGTAAATATTTTCAGTATTAGGGTTAAAGCCTAGGTACCATTTTTTTAGGAAAAGTCCCATGTTTCCCATACACCAGGGTCCACCCATTAATATTGTGTCAAGATCTACCTGTTGATTGAATCTAGCAAGGAAAAAACCCCTGGACATGGTTGTAATAATAAAATCTTCTTTAGGTTACAAGTGGTGCATGGCCCACTTTCAGATGGCATCAATATTGGGCCTAGCACCCAAGAACTTACCAATAAGGGTGACATTTGTTTTCCCCAGTGCTCGATGTTGACATCCATCAGGCACATGGATGTGGGTCACACCCTCTTTGTCCTTTATGATTTTGAATAATGATTGATTCTGCATAGATTCGGGGGACTGAGGACCCACATGTTTGTCAGAAGGTACCTTAAAATGTCCTCCCAAGCACCAGATTTGGTACCAGTGATTTTAGTGGTATCTGACTGTAAAGATGGCATTTCAACAGCAGGTTTATTACCAACTAACAGACATTCCACAGCCAGAACTGCAGAAACTACACTCGCAAAACCCTCACTCGCTCTCATCTCTCCCATTACTCGCAAATAAATGTGAATAAGCTCTCAAAATATGGTTTTCCCTCCAATTGAACATTCCAATGTTATGACCTCAAAAACATTATTAAAATTCTTAGACCTAGTCATTTTGTTTATCATTTATCTTCTCAAATATTATTTCTTAATTTTCTCTTTAGATGTTGCTTCAAATATGAAGAATGGATATTTCCCTCCTTCCCCACTTCAACTAATATTTTTTATTTGGACCATCCTAACTTCCCTAATGGTTTGAAAACTTCTACAGTGGTCTTGAAAACCACAGGGATAACTTCAAAAATGACCGTAATATTTTCTCATGATACCAATAGTCTCACTAGCTTCAATGGTTTTTAAGCAATCGTTGCTTGTGTTTACTAATTATTTTCCCACCTTTGCATGTGCATTAAAAGTTTTACTAGAGAACATGTTCTTTGACTCATTTTACATTACTATCTTTCTTCATTCAATGTTAATCAACATAGTTCATTTTCAAATCAATCAACATGAACTCCAATTCACTCCCTTGTATTTAATCATAACCATTTATCACAATTTAAATCTTTCACTTGGATTTAATTAACTCTAAATATAATTTTGTTTCTCTTTGAAAAAGAAAATGTATGATCATTTTTGGGGTTGTAAAATATAGATTGGAATATTTACATCTTGAAAATTTTCTCTGATTTTATAAAATTTCTTTCGTATTTTCTTCCAAATCCATTTCAACAGTTGTTTTTTTGGTGAAGAATCAAAAGGGCGTCATTCATATTTCATCCTAATTATCATTTTAAACTCATCCAAAACTCAACTTTTAGTTGTTGTCATTAACGTAAGTTTTAAAGGAGATCAATCCAACACTCTTATCCCCTTTGTAGATCAGCTACATTCTATTGCAACCTCCATTTTACTTCCTTCCATATGTTTTGCATCACTTGCATTATTTTTGAAACCTTTCCTTGGGTCAATTGATCATACATCAAGAGGTAGCAAGCTAAGGGTCACTCCAAGTTGATTTCTTGTTTTTCTTCTTCCATAAAAATTTCAAGATTTTTTTTCCCTTTGTTTCATTTTGATTTCTTAGAGTATATTTGTATTTTTTTCATTAAAAATCAAGCAAAATGTTTAAAATAAAAAGTAGATTAGAATTTAGTGTAGATCTTATTTAATGAAAATCCTTTTATCTAGATGTATTCTTATATCTAAGAATAGATCTTATATTTTGCATCATTGTTTGGCATGCGTGTATTTTAATAATTTAAAAATCCTTTCTCAAATCATTCAAAATAACGATAGCATATCTACTTTTAGTTTTAGTTTATATCTCATTTCTAAAAGGAATATTCAACTTTGCGTTTGCATTTGGAAATATTAGATTTATTCATAGTTGTGAATTCAACTTAATTTAGGAAAAATAAATTTAAAATATTTTTGCATCCATATATAAATTTATTGATTTCATTCCCTTACATTCATTTAAAGATCCTTGAAAATCCCTATATAAAATTACATTGTATTGTAGTTGTATTGTGTTTATGGTTTGTATATTTGTATGCACGAAATATGAAAATATGTTGAATTAAATTTCCATAAACAACTTAGTTTTAGATTTACATGTATAGATCATGAACATTAAACAAACTTGTTTTCACGTTGATTAAATCATCTTGGATGATTTTGCAACAACACTTACAAATTATTATCTTCTTTCTCCCCCCAAGCAAGAACATTTCACTTACAACAACCACACAAACAATTAATTTAAGTTATGTCTTATTTACATAGAAATCGGCAAGCATTATGCTCTATAAACATTTTCAAACAAATATCCAAACATGTCATGTATAGACTAAAACACTTACAAAGAGTTCCCAATCTAGTTATCACAATGTTGGGATATCCCCTTACACCCTTTGAATGAAACTTGACAACCAAGTATTCCTAGGAAGGGTGGGTAAATTACCACATGTTCCCACTCCTTAGAGAAATATAGCATACAAGTGGACACCTATTCATAACTTAGATGAGAATTTTTTTCATTCCATTGGTTAACCCAATCTCATCATTGAAAAATCATGTATATTATACATATAACCTTTTCCAACACAAGTATAACTTGAAAAACAAATATATGATCTCCAACATTAGCTTTGAGTCATATTGTCATCCTTGGGTCTAGCCTTGTCTATTTGCTCAAGTGTATGATCATTTTCTCACAAGATAAAATCCAAAATTTGGAAAATTCCCAAGAGTAATTCATTCGGTCTATAATCATCTTCAAGAGAGTTTAACATCAATCAAGAGTTGCGTTATATTATTATCCTTGATTTTAATGCTTCGAGGGAGGAGGTTTGTAGACACTTTGAAGTTCTGAATGAATGCATCAATATTTATAAACAACATTGGCATATACTTTCGCATCCTCCACACTTGGACCATCAACCACACATAATTTTTCCTCTCATATTTTATCCTATCCCGGCCTTTGAAAGTCGAGTGCGCCCAGAAATTTCCACATTTTTGGTGTGTAATATTCACTTTCATTTTCATAATCATTTCTCAAGGGGTTTTTTACTATCTTATGTATTGTTTTTTATTCTTTTCTTATTACCCTGACATAGATGAGACTTGATAAATCGAACCCTTGAACACCACTAATTACCTCACATGGAAACCCAAAATGTAGCAAGTGTTACAATCTAATGATTTTTGGAGGGTATTTTAGGATTTTGTTTGGCCTTCACTTCAAATAAGGAGAAATATATATATTCCTGCAAACATGGCAAAGTGTTGGGTATCTTTTATGCCCTTAACTTATATCATGTATAAAGATAAGTGTGGACCAACCTATAACACACTTACCATATATCTTTTCATTCATTATTTTGTAGTTATTTTAGGTCAAATTAATTAGGACGAAGAGGTATGACCCTACCTAGTTATGTCTGTAAATACATGGGAGTCAATTTTTCCCATATTAAAATATTGTGAACTATTTTCTTACTATAAGATTGTAGAGGTTTCCTCCTTGAAGTGGCTCGATTATATATTCATTATTCTAATTTTATTCATTTATATTGAAGTAGTTCCATTACAAGTGGTATCGGAGCTTCAATTTGGACAATGGTGTGGGTAAAATCCTACTTTAGAAGAATCTCTTGTATCTTGAACATCATTGCAAAAAAATTTCTTTTTTTTAAGGAAAGTTGCATATTTCTTCAAAGAATCTATAATATAAATTTCAAGGTTATGTGATATTTTGTAAGGAAGTTATTTCAATTTTTTTGTTTTCATAAATATTCTCTACAATCCATAATTTTTGAAACCAAATGATTTCTTTACTTTTATATAAAGCTCGGTAAAATTTATTGTTACTTGTTCTTGTAAGCTTCTTATTTATGGTTGAATTGGGTATAAAAAAAATTTGATCAAATTCGGTCAAAAGTGAGAATCAAATTCCCCCATGTCAAGTCTCAACATAATAGTTCTACAAACTAGAGGCTAGGGGAAAAATTCACACACACCATGAAAAAAATCATAATAAAGAGGATATGGATTCATAATTGGGAGATATTTTGGTCCAAGGTTTTCTTTGGTGTGTCAAAAAGTGATCCAATGTGAGTATATTATGTAAAACATCTAGTAAATATAACCAACATGAATCAATGATTGGATGATATTGGAAAATGATTTAATCAATAGTTGAATTTACAAATGAATCCACAAAATTAACCACTAAATACTAATACACAACCCAATCAATACCCAAATAAATCAACACCACTGCCCCCAGCTAGTACCCATTATGGGCTACATAACATGATGTCAAAAATAGAAATGTGTAAGTTTGATGAGCATGATCTCATTACTTGGATCAACCAAATGGAGAAAATTTTTAATGTACATCATATCCTATGTGGACAAAAGGTGGTAATGGATTCTTAATATTTTGGAACCTTCAAAACTCATATGGTATCAATGGATTTGTGATCAAAAGAAAATTAAGGATTTAAGTTTTAGTCAGTTAGTTTTTATTGATGAATTATAATTGCACTATGATAACAATGAAAAATAACTACTTTATCCAATTAGAAAAGTTATGCTAAATTGTATCCATTGGAGATCAAAATTACACCCTACCCTGAGTCATAAACAACCTAGTATTTTTGAGGCAACATGGGACTGTCTCTAAGTTGTGGGACTTGCATTGTGAGACAGACCTCCGGAGATGTTCGATTCCTCTACTTTCTCTCTATGCTAAAACTACTCCTAGAAATGAAATACAGCTACCTAACACTAACTTGTAATTCTTAGGGACCAAGGAAAGAGGAGGGTGTATAAAATTAAAATCCTAAGTGAAGGGAGGTGATGGCACCAAAAAAAGGAGGTGGAGACATTTCAATGAGTGAAAATGAGAGGAAAAATGGAGGAAGGAAGGGCAGAAAAAGTGCCACAATCCAAAACAACATTCAAATGACCATTTTCATGGAGCACAACAGATTTGACCCCTACAAGAAGAATAAAGTATGCACAATACACCCACAATTGCAATGAAAAGAATAAAATGTGATAAAACACAAGCTAGGGTAGATATGAGCCACAAAAGATGAATTTGATTGCATGAGGGATGAAAAATTAATTATAATGCAAGAAATAAGGAAATAATCCACTTAAAAACATCAAATTCTGAGGCCTGTAACTCACAAAATCTCTAGAATAATTTTGACAGAGTTCCTTTACTTTTTCAAAAAAAATATCCCTTTACAAAGTTCCTAACACTTAGATTTCTTGAGAGAAGAGAGAAAGAGATTACAGATAGTGTTTTAATGGATTCAACTACCCTCCTATACAAAGGACCAAACTTCAAAGAAGGAATGGGCAGCCAACATACTCCAAAGCACGTTATCAGAGATTTGAAATGAAAATGCAGTACCCATACTCAATCAATTTTGGTAGTTAAACTTCATGTAGTTACTCATTAATGGATCAAACTATTTTCTCCATTTTTTACCTATAAATCTTGCAAAAATCATATTTTAATGATGCCAAATTAAAGGTCTCGAGGAGATCTTTCCAATGAGATTGATTTTGCAAGATTTGGAGCTCTATAGCAAAAGATATGACCATTTGAAGTTTTGGTATGTCGGGAAAAACATAAATAGAACATGTGGCAGCCCCTGATTGGTTTAGAAATTGGCCTCTACCCACGTGTGCACTGATTTTTTTCTTTTATACTCGCCCCATTGACTTGTTGACTTAGTTATAGCTCAAACCTGACAAAATATGAATTCCAACTTATTATGCGGACTTGAAGTCTATCAAGCCCGAAACCTTTGAGGATAGCCGAAATGATACCACGTGGCCCCTCTAGCCATCGATATTTTGCCACTTTTCATTGCCTTCACCCACCATGCATTGGTATTTGATTTTCTGTAGATTTTCTTTGTTGTGTGGGTTTCCTTGCTTCCCGTGGGTTTAATTAAACCCGCCTAAGTTTTAGACTGACACTCCTTTGTTCCATGACTTTTCAACATATAACCCGCCAATAAGTTAAACCTTAGTATCTTGTGGGTTTTCAAATGCCAACGGCCAGTGTTTTTGAGCAATGGAATTTGACAGTCATTTAGACCTCCCAGACCTGTAAAATGGCTAAGTCTATTTTTAATAAGTTATTCCAAATTAACCCGTGGGGTAAATTTTAGATAACAACTTTGGCAACCTCTAGGGGAAATTTTCCTGCTAAATTTATCCAGTAGCCTTCATGCAATCCATTGGGAATGGATTCAAGCCCAAAATTTTTATAAACTGGTTAAAACATTAAAATCCTTACCCCTAAGCCGATATGAACTTAGCATGAACTGGAACTGTTTGAAAATGGTCTGTGGAGCTTTAAATGATTTGAGGAACTGCTCTATCTATCTAATTTTGCCATTAAATCTACTTGGACTGATCTTAAGTTGCCTTGGTCTGCTCTTGAAGTTTATTTTTGGAATTTTTGATTTAAAAATTTGTAAACTGTCCCAAAGATAAATTTCTCACCAAGGAAAGGGCACGGAAACTCTAAACTTCAATTGATCTTTAGAGATGAATGATTGAGTGTTTAAAATTGTTCCATATTTGATTTGGCCATGAACACTACCCTGAACCACTTGAATAACTGCTTGGACCTGAAACTGGCTTGAAATTTCTTGAATTGACCATTCACATTGTAAAAATATTTTGAATAAGTTTTTTATGTGAGTGGAAAATTGTTTTGAATTTGAAACTTCACCATTTTCCCTTTGCAATTGATCTGTTGAGACAAAGAATAAGCATATGCAACTGTCCCAAATCTGATTTTTTGCCGAGTTTTGAAGAAAAACTGAACTGAATCCTTGACAAATAATGAAGCATTCCATATTTCTGAACCACAATATGATTTGGAATTGAATTACATACACTTGGAATTGTCTCAAACACCTTGCTTCCCCATGAACACTGCTTCCTCCAATGAACTGTGCAACAACAAAAAAAAATCCCTCAAAATTTATGTACAAACATGGAAAATCATACATGTTCCAAGTGGAAGCATGGAGAGTGTGCACAAGCACTTCTTCTACTAAAATCAAACCTACTCTACCCTACGCTAACTAGAGGAAAAGGAGGCTCAAACAAATCCTGCAACAAGAAGGGAGAAGTAGTTGCCTTTCCTCACAAATTGAGACCATGTGTTTGATTTGGCAATGGACATGATCTTTAATAAGAGTGAAAAACTATCTTGCAACTGGTTTTCCACCCTTCCTCTCAAATTATAAACAAAAAAACAAAACAAATGCCTCATTTAGTTGCTCTATATTTGGATTTGGGAGGCATTGTTGTTGACCTTTGGTGCATTGTAGCTCATCCTCATGCACTAAAACAAGCATGATTAGTTGTAACTCTATCAAGCAGATACCTGATTGGGCAAGGGGATTTGGGAACTAATGGGATGATCCTTGTGATTTTCCCATTCTTTTGAATCTCAACTCTATGAATGGAGTCATCCTATAGACTTTCTTGAATGGATTTGTTTGCAAGTTGGTTTGGACTTTGTTCTACCTCTACAAACAACTTTGTAAAAGACTTTTCCTTCTCCATGATAACTTATGATTTTTCAATGGTGTCATCATCTTTTCTCTCCTCCTCCTCAAGCATAAAGTCTAAAAGATCAAACTCCTCCATTTTTTCTTTATGAGGACTATTTTCAGCAGGTTCTTCTTGGATGTTCTCCTCCATGGCATTTTTCTCAATAGAATTAGATTCAATAAAAGAATGTAAGAAGATTTTAATGATCTCTTCTTCACCAAGGCCTTTGAATCTGATTTGTTTCCCTCCATATCTGATTTTACAAGCTGGGATGAATTAGTGACATCCATGAACATAGTGCCATCATGGACACTACATTCAAAGCAGAGAGATTATTGATCATCTTCTTTTTGTGCTTTCTCTTCTGTAAAAACAGCCTCCATATTTTGTTCTTCAATCCCAACCTTTGTTGAAGGCTTAACTAGCAATGGCATCTGATTGATTTCAAAATTTAAAGCCCATTCCTTCAAGTTTTTAATGAATTCTTCTTTGTTAGGTTCTTCAACTTGCTGCCCTCCTTGATTGATTTTTTGGTTTGTCTCTTCCCAAAATGTGTTTGCGAATGTAATAAGAGGGGTGGGGTGGGATTTAACTGATTCTTGCAAAGTTTGAGGTGGAAGGGAAGGTGTAGAATCCTCTTGTGGAAGAGATTGAGGTTTGGAAGAGAATAGGGCAAAGAATTAAAGTGAGATGGAAGGGAGGAAGATAGAGAATGGGAAACCTTAATGGGAACAGGCAGGAAGCTAAGAACATGAAACTTAGGTTGAGATGGCATATGTTGGGGAGGAGGAATGGGAGGGCTAAGATGGTAGTGTAGAGTTCCCCCATTGACAAGGTTTCCCAACATTGGATTGGTAAGCCTCCATTAACTTAGCCCACTTTGTAATTTGGGGCATCATCTCAACTATAAAGTAAAGCTTTTGTTGAGAGTTGAACCAGCTTGGTATAGGGCCAACCCATGGACAAGGGACCTTAAAACCAATCATGGATGCCTTTATTGAACACGTAATCCTGAGTTGCACAATGCCCATATTTCTTCAATCTGCCTCTGCAAATCAACATCTTTCATGGAGCTGCCACCATCATTTGCATAACCTTGTTCTTCAAAAGCATTTTGGTTAGATGAATAACCATATGGGTCAGTGGGGAATGGGTTATATGCATATTTATGATGGGGCTCATAGAACTGATTTAGAGGAGGATTTTGAAACTGTGGGGATGTAGGGGATTGGTTCTACTGCTGCAAATGGGAATCCCAATGAGCGAATGAATTGATGATTGCACAAGTCCATGAATGAAGAAAATAGAAGGATGAAGAGAAATAAAATGGATGGAAAATAATGGAAGGAAAGGGAAAGGATGGAAGGATGGAAGAAGGAAAATGATGGTCTGCAACTGAGATAATGGGTTTCTTGAATTAGTGGAGTCATCAAATGTTCTTAGAAATGTCTCCAAAGGCTAGATCTCAACAAGAACACATCAAAACTGCTAGGATGAAGATGTAAAGCTCTTAAAACCTTTCTCACCTGGTGTGCCAAAACTATTAGAGCTCAAAATTGCTCCCTACCCTGAGTCATAGACAATCCAGTATTTTGAGGCAACATGGGACTGTCTCCAAGTTGTGGGACTTGCACTGTGAGACAGACCTTCGGAGAAGGTCGGTTCCTCTATCTACTCTCTATGCTAAAACTAATCCTAGAAATTAAAATGTAGCTACCTAACACTAACATGTAATTCTTAGGGATTGGGAAAAGAGGAGGATGCATAAAATTAAAATCCTAAGCTAAGGGAGGTGATGACACCAAAAATAGGACGTGGAGACATTTCAGTGAGTGAAAATGAGAGGAAAATGGAGGAAGGAAGGGTAGACAAAATTCCACAATCCAAAACAACATTCAAATGACAATTTTCATGGAGCACAATAGATTTGACCCCTACAAGAAGAATAAAGTATGCACAATATACCCACAACTATAATGAAAGGCAAGAAATGCAATACAACACAATCTAGGGCAAATATGAGCCACAAAACATGAGTTTTATTGCTTTAGGGATGCACAATTCATTACAATGTAAGAAATAAGGAAATTATCCACTTGCAAAACATCAAAGTCTTAGGCTTGCAACTCACAAAAAATATGGAACAATTTTGACTTAGTTCCTTTACTTTTTCCAAAAAACATCCCTTACAAAGCGCCTAACACTTAGATTTATAGCTTTTGGAGAGAAAAGATAGAGAAAGAGAGAGATAAATAGGCTGCAGAAATTTTTTTAATGGCTTCAACTACCCTCCTATGTAAAGGATCAAACTGTAGAGAAGGAATGGGTAGCCAAAATGCTCCAAAGCATGTTATCATATATTTGAAATGAAAATGCAGCACCCATACTCAATCAATTCTAGTAGTTAAACTACCTGCAATTACTCGTTAATGGCTCAAATTGTTTTCTCCCTTTTTACCAATCAGATATTTCCAAAATTGGATTTTGACGATGCCAAATTAAAGGTCTTGAGGAGAGCTTTCCAACGAGACTGATTTTTCAAGATTTGGAACTTTTTAGCAAAAGATATGGCAATTTGAAGTTTTGGTATGTCGGGAAGCACAGAAATATGACACGTGATGGTTTGGGAATTGGCCTCTGCCAACATGTGCACCAATTTTTGCTTGTATGCTTGCCCCGCTGACTTGTTGACTTAGTTCTAGCCCGGACCCGATGAAATATGAATTCCAACTTAATCCACGAATTTGACGTCTGCCAAGCCCGAAACCTTTAAGGATAGGCGAAATGATGCCACGTGGCCCCTCTAGCCATTGATCATTTTTGCTTGTTATTTCCTTCACCCGCCACATGTTGGTCTTTGATTGGTGGCGGATTTTATTTGTTGTGTGGGTTTCCTTGCTTCCCTCGGGTTTAATTAAACTCACCTAAGATTTAGACCAACTCTCCTTTGTTCTGCAGCTTTTCAACATATAACCTGCCCATGAATTAAACCTTAGTAGCCTGTGGTTTTTCAAATGCCAACGGCCAGTGCTTTTGGGCAATGGAATTTGACGATCGTTTAGACGTCCTAGACCTGTAAAATGGCTAAGTACATTTTTAATAATTTATTCCAAACTAACCCTGGGCAGTAAATTTGAGATAACAGTATCTATCAAATATTGTATTCATCGATTTTATAATCTATCATTACGGATTGAGACAATCACATATGAATTTGTACTTATTTCGTAGTGTGCTCAAATATGGCATCTGACATGATGTGCACATCTTTAATCTTGGTTATTTATTTTAGGCTATTTTCATGGAACATAGATCATAGGAGAGGGCACTAGCCACCAAAAGGCATCCATTCACAAGTATAAGAAATAGAGGCACTCCAACATATTTATTTCCTTAGCCTACCATATTGATGCCACAAAAAATTGAAGAGACTAGGGGGAAATGATTATGTTGTAACTGTGACATTAGATACAATTAAGGACATAAGTGTGGATAAAATTAAAAAATCCTACATTGAATTTTCCAATGAAGAAGAAGAGGAAAAAAATTTGGCATGGGAAGTTAATGAGGAGGGAAGGGAAGAATCAAAATAAACCCAACCAAATACTTCTTTCCAATCACTTTTTAGCATTAGAGTGCCAAAAATCCTAAAGGTAATGGGTTTTTTAGGAAACAAAAGGTGGCGATATTAATTAACTCGGGAAGTACTCGTAGCTTTATTAACAATAAATTAGTTGTATTCTTAAATTGTTTTATATCTAGCTTTGTAATTTCAATATTATTTTCGATGGTGGAAAAAATTGATGTTCTAGGAAATGTCATGGTATTAAGCTCTCTGTGGAAGAATATTGAATTGATATTCCTATGTTTTCCATTCATAAGGGTGGATATGACATTATTCTAGGATCTAATGGTTGACTAAATTAGGAATGATTGAAATGAATTTCCAAGATCATTTCATATGTTTCCTTTCATAGGGAAATAAATTTTAATTATGTGGGTTACATGCCACATCCCCCCAATTTGTTAGTTCTTATCAAATGAATAACATGCTAAAAATGGCACAAGTGGGTTGTGGCTTAATCGCTTTGCAGTAGAGGCACAACCACCAAAAGGATATACATATCCATATATGCATGATGTTATAGATAAGAACTATGTTGTATTCAAGGATATGTTGAAAGGAATTTCTCCTAAAATAAATCATGATCACACCATTCAACTAGTGTCAAGGTGTCATCTACTCAACATCAGGTCAAACAATTATCCATGTCCTTGAGAAGATTAGGAAGATGGTAAAAGAGATGTTAGAAGCAAGTATTATCCATCATAGTCAAAGAGGTTATTCGTTGCCTATGTTGATGGTACATAAGAATGATAAGACTTGGCACATGTGTCCTGACTAAAAGGAGCTTAACAAATACACCATGAAAATGGGTTTCTTATTCCTATAATTGATTATTTTATAGATGAATTATATAGAATCATTTAATTTACAAAACTTTATTTTCATTCAGTATATCATCAAATCATAATTATATGTGAGGATATTCATAATACATATTTTAAAACCCATGAGGGGCATCATGAATTCCCAGTTATGTCTTTCAACCTCACTAATGCACCATCTACATTTTAGAGCTTGATGAACTCTATTTTTAGGCGATTTCTGCATAAATTTGCCTTGGTTTCCTTTGAGGACATTTTGGTATACAAAAAAACATGGGAGAAACACATACATCGTGTGTATCAAGTCTTGGATATTATTAAGCAACACTAGCTTTATTTCATGCCTTCCAAATGTAATTTTGGAGTTAATGATCTTGATTATGTGGGCTAAGTTGTTTCACATGAAGGTATCAAAATATATCCGTAAAATATCAAGGTAGTGGTAGAATGGAAAATGTTGAGAACTGTCAAAAACCTTAAGGATTCTTACATCTCACGAGTTACTATCGTCATTTTTAATAAAAATAGTAGCATATCAACACCACTTAAATCTTTGTTAAAGAAGGACTCCTTCCATTGGAATGTGACAATCACCCAAGCATTTGAGAAGATTAAGGAGGTCATGTGCACCAATACAACTTTAAATACAAGTATAGGGATATGTTGTACCAATGCAAAATAATTAGAACTTAAACATAACATGCTTAAAAAACTCCATGTTTCTCCAATAGGTTGGAACTTAGGATTCTTGAAAACTTATCATAGTGTCGAGCAGGCTTTTTTGGGAAGGGATAAAAGGTTAAGTCCATACATTTGTGACATTATGTATTTTTTTCATGAGAATATAGGTGATACAATCAAGACTTCGGTTTTATTACAAACCATATATATTCCTATTTAGATTTGGGAGAGGTTTCCATGGATTTCATCACAGGGATACAAAATATAAAGGTAAAAATGTTATCATGTTTTTTGTGGATAGACTCGCCAAACATGCCCATTTTTATGCATTATCGCATCCTTATAGAAAGTATAGTAGCCACATCAATTTTCGAAATACTTTAGAATCTCTATGGGACATGAAACATCATCATAAGTGAATATGACCCTATCATTACCAAAAAAAATTGGACTAAGTTATTCTCTTGGTTTGATACCAAGTTAGATCTTAGCTCATCTTATCATTTCTAATATGATGGGAAAACTGAGCTGGTCAACAATTTCTCAAACAGTTATCTTCATTATGTTTCTTCTATAAACAAGAGAGATAGATTAAATGGTTTTTTCTCACCAGATAGTAATATAACACTTATTTCCATACCTCATCAAAAATGTCTCATTTTTAGCATTAAATGGGTACCATCCTTCATCCATCACCTCATATTTTAGGATCCAACCAAAAATTTATGAGATCGAAGAACAAATTCAACAACAACATGAGGTACTTTCCAGTTTCAAAGATAATTTATAAATGGCACATAAATCCATGAAGCAATAAGATGACCAACACCACAAAGAAAGGAAGTTTGAAGTAGGAGATTAGATTTTTGTGTGTTTACAACCATATAAGTAAATTTTATTGATATAATAGAAGACTTCTAAAAATATTTCACCTAAGTATTGAAAAATATCAGAAGACAACATACAAACTCAAACTACCTCACTCAGATATAATACATTAAATATTCCATGTTTCATACTTAAGATTGTCATTGTATAATATTTTCAACTCGGTAGATTTACCTGAGTTTGAAAAGGAGGGAAGAATCATTTTGGAACCTGAGGGAATACTCCAGACATGTATGAAGAGGTTTTGATTAAGGGAGATTATGGATAATCTCATCAAGTGGAGGATTCTACCCATTTAAGATGTAACTTAGGAGGTTGAAGCATTATTACAACAACATCCCAATATAGTCAATGTTGAGGACAATGTTAGTTTTAAGGGTGGTGGTATGTTATGTTGCTAACCTATATCATGTATAGAGATATGTGTGGGCCAACCTATATCACACTTACCATTTATCTTTTCATTTATTAGTTATTGGTTACTTTAGGTTGAATTTGTTAGAAAAAGGGGGTGTCGCCCTACCTAGTTGTGTCTATAAATATGGTGAAATAAATCCCTTCCATATCAACATATTGTGAATTATTGTCTAATTGTAAGATTGTGAAGGTTTCCCCCTCAAAGGGGCTCAGTTCTATAATCATTATTCTTCTACTCTCTATTTATATTGAAGTAGTTCAATTACATTTGATTGGTATGAATGTGTCAAGACATGTTTCTTCTTCACATTGCAGACATTGAAACTTCATAATAAGTATGGGACACATTTGATAAACTATATGAAAATGTAAATGATTTCAAAAAGCTATAAATTGATGCATAATTTTTTCTCACTTGACGTCTCACTTACCTACCTTTGAAGAGTTTCTTGCCGAATTCAATTCCATTCATTCACAAATGAAATCTTGTGTAAAATTAAAGATGAAAAAGAGGTCATTTTCTTGATTCTATCAAAATTGAAGGGTCAATTTAATGTTTTTGCATCCACTTTTTATTCTATTATGGATGTCTAGACGATTGGTTTAAAATAACCACTTCTGAGTTATTTTTTGATTTACTACATATCAAATCAAGTTGGTATCTTTCGATCCTCTTACTAGTATTAGTCGCACACTCATTGTCAGATTTTGTAAGGTTAAATCTATACCTAAGTCTAATATTAATTCCTTCAATAAGCGTACAAAATCCACCTCTAAGTCTCCTAAACCCACTAAGATAAATAAGTCCTCTAATTCTAATAATGAATTTGATCCTTATGGTTTTCATGGCACTAAAAATGATCTTAAATCTCGATGCAAGAAGAAAATGGAAGCTTTGGAAGAAATAGTAAAACAAAATAAGATTTTGGTCTCTCATTATCCTTCTTCTACCTCCTTGGGAAAAGGGAAATAAAATTCTTTTAGGGCATTGAATGCATCACACAATATTTTGATCTTTGATTCTAGTGTTTCTCATCACCTGACGCATTCTTATGATCTTTTCACATCTCTTTCTGACTACAAAACTTCTCATATTGTTGATGACAATTTTTTTTGAGTTGATGTTTTTGGTTTGGACACAATTCAAATACAAGATGGATGTATCAATGATGTATTTATTGTTCCCAATATTTCCACTAAAATGATTTCTACATATCAAATATGTCATTCAAGTAATGGGAAGATTTTGGAGTTCACTCCACATAATGCTTTTATCAGATAATTTCATGATACAAATAATGTGTTTGCTACATTTTTTAAAATCATCCTTCATGTATATACATTTTTGAAATATTTTATCGCACATCAAGTTTATCTCTTATTGCTCATGTTGATTTAATGAGCAAATTGTGGCATGAATGATTTGGTCATTTGAAATATAGATATCTTCAGCTTTTGAGTAAATTGAACTTAGGGTTGGCCTTCTTAAGGTATCTTGTATTGATGGAATTTTTAACGGTTGCATGCTTAGAAAACAACACCAAGACCTTTTCCAAAAGGAAAGGATTCTCTTGAGATGGTACAGTGTGATCGTATGGCATTTCCCACTCTATAATTTTTGGAGGAAAAATATGTACTTACATTCATGAATGACTTCTCTTGTTAGACATGGGTGTACTGTCTTTGGTATTTGAGCACTTATGCCTTAAAATCATTTGTTGAGAAACATATGTATCTTCCACTCAAGAAGATATGCACAGAATGAGGGAAAAGTATGTGAACAAATCCTTCTAGAAATCTATATTAAGCATGGCATACTAAATCAACTCATAGTGCCTTATACTCCTCGACATATTAGTGGAAATGAAAGTAATAACATGACCTTGAAAATAATGGAAAATTACATGATGCACTTCAAGGATATGCCATCCAAATTGTTGGCTTAAGCAGTGAATTATGCAAATTATATCCAAAATTGCATAGCCCACAAGGCAGACTACAACAAGGTACCTAAAGAGGCTTAGTTAGATATCAATCCTACTATATTTCAATTTCACATTTTTAGAAGCAATGCATGGGCATTTGTTCTTAATGACAAGTGAAAATCCATGGAAAAATAGAGCCCATCGTTCATTTTTGTTGTCCATCATGAGGATGTTAAATCTTACCACCGTGTGTCCCAATCACTCACGATATTTTGTTTCATTGAGATGTTAAGGTTGATGAAAATTTCAATCCACTAGAGCCAACATTTGTTGCATCTCCATCACTCACTCCTCCATAAGATTATGAGGATTCCTTACTTCTTGAAGATGATTCCTATGCCGCCACCTTCACCACTTGCTCCTCATTTTATGCCCAAGTGGGCCATACTAATCTACAAGCAGTTAGTTCTTTAGTTGGTAATCAATCTTAACTTTTTCATATGCATTCTTAGAGCTGCATAGTTTCTCTCATAAGCCATGTTATTTCACTAGATCCATTGTTTGTTTAGAGGCAATAGGAAAACTAGAGAGGAATGTTGTTATGGAAGAGGAATATTCTTCTTTGTTGAAGAATCATACTTAGAATTTGGTGTCTCTTCCTAAATAAAGAAAACGTATACACTATAAGTGGATCTATAAGACCAAATATTCAACAAATGGATTTATTGACAAGTGCAAGCCTTGTCTAGTTTCTAAGGTTTTCTCATAGGTTGAAGGAGTGGACTATTCTAAAACATTTTCCCGTGTTTCCAAGATGGACTTCATTCACCTTGTGGTTTCTCTTGTTACATCACAATAATGGTTTATTCACAAGATAGATGTGAAGAGTGTTTTTTCAAGGAGATCTTTAAGAGGATATTTATATGGAGTAGCTACATGGCTTTGTTCAAGTCTCTTCACGTGTGAGCAGGATTTCATGTTCTCTTTATGGTCTCAAACAAGCTCCTCGATATTGGTATGAGAACATGGATGGTTTCCTACTCAATTTTGGTTCACATGTTGTCATTATAATCCTACATTCTACATCCACAAAAAATGGGATAGTATTTTGATAATAGTCCTTTATGTTGATGACATCATTCTCACAGGTAGTTATACAATTGACTCGGGATGTTAACACAATTTGATGGAACACTTTGACATGATTGGTTTAGGACGTTTACACCATTTTCTTGGCCTTTATATTCAATAGTCTTCAGAAGGGATCTCCTTTTTCTAGTAGAAGTATGCTCACAACTTGCTTCATCATTTTGGCATGGTTGATTGCAAGCATGCCCCCGCAACCTTTCAATCAGGACTTGTTTTTTCTACCAGTTGAAAAACTCCTAAGGTTGGTCTTACTTTGTATTGACGATTGGCGGGTAGTATTTTGTACCTGACATGCCCATCCTGATCTCTCTTGTCTATTGTTTCTCCCATTATCATCACGGGAGACAAGTAAGCAGTCAAGTGTATTTTGTAATACACTTAGGGAACTTCACACTTTGAGATTCACTACAAACCACAAGAAACTTTTGAAATTAAGGGTTTTACAAACTCATATTGGGATGGAGATGTTGAAATTCACAATTCCACATTTTTTTGACTATAACCTTGGTTTTGGTCCAGTTGTGTGGATTTGCAAAAATCATATTGTTATTGCATTGTCATCCACTGACATTGAATATTGAGGTGTTTTTCTTGCTAGTTAGGAGGAACTCTAGATTTGCAATTTGATGGATGAGTTTGATCTTTCACAGATCAATCACATCATTCTATGGTGTGATAACCAAAGTTTGATTCATATCTCTTAACCTAATTGGGCATCAACATACGAAGTATATTGAGATCTATAGGAGTTGTATTTGGAAGCTCATTCAAGATGGAATTCTTAAGCTAGAATTTGTGCCTACCACTAAGCAAGTTACCAACATCTTCAACAGTGATTGTTGCTTAGGTTGAAATATGTTGTCTTTGGGGGGGGGGGGTGTGGTGGGTGCGCCAAGCATAGCAGTTGGGACCCATATTAGAGGATTGGCCTCTCATTTTTTATCTCTCCCCCTAGCTTTTGTTTAAGGGAGGGTGTTAGTGTGCTCATATTAGGCTAGATGTTGTTTTTATTTAACTAGTCTAGATTTCTGCTTGCTTGCACTTAAATAAGACTAAGCTCAATTTAGGGTGGTTAGTTGAGTTGTTTGAGTGACAACTTGTCAATTAAATATTATATTTTTAGTCACTCTTAGAAAATAGTTTGTTCACTACAACAATTAGATGTTGTTAAACAAACTCACATGGCTATATATTACCAAATAATCCCTTGTAGTTGCATGTATTGAGTGAATTTTTTGATAGCTTAATCACTTTGTGTGTTTTGTGTTTGTGGTATGTGTATTGGCATAATCAGTATTTCTTCATTGTCGTTTTGTTCTGAGTTGATCTTATGGACCATATCATCTCACTCTCTTCTCTCATATGAGACACCCCCTTTTGTGTTAGTATGTTTGTCAATCTTAGCTTAGAAGTTCTTAGTTAATAGGGGGTTGTTCCCCTAAGGTGTTTGAGTATGTTTGTCAATCTTAGCTAAGAAATTCTTAGTTAATAGGGGGTTGGTCTCATAAGGTGTTTGAGTTCAGTATGTAGAAAAGCTTATCTAAGCTTGTGTATAAAAGACCAAAATGACCAAGAACAATAGATTAAGAAATTTTTCTTAATACTTTCATACAAAATATTGCTTCTCTCGTGTGATATGTGTAACCTTTAATCTCATTTTTTTAAATGTCTATATCTCCTTAACCATTGTGAATTTTTCCATAATTTTTTCACTAAAGTTGGAGACTTATTCAAGGAAGCTACATTCCAAATTTTAGCCTTGTGTTCCATTTTGAAGGAGATATTATGATTTTAGGTTTTTCACAAAATTCACTCCACATGCTATAATTTTCAAAATAAATTATTTCTTTGCATTTTCATCAAGATCGTTGAAATGCAGTATGGGTCTATTTTTTGTGCTTTTTGATTTAAGATTGTCTTGAAGCTGAAATTTTCCGATCAAAATTGGGTCAAGCAAGATTCAATATATGCTTATAATTCTTGCAATCCAAGGTTTGGTGGATTCTGGGAATACCAATTTTCTATGGGAAGGTTGAGGTTGATGGTAAAGAATGGTGTTCAATATAACAAGACCTATTTTCCAGCACAAGTTTTGTGGATATTATTCACTTTGGATTAGTGGTCCAGTACAAAGTTAGCTTTCAATTGGAAAAAAAATAGATTTGATTGGTCTTGGGAGGAATTGGATCCAGATTCTGAGCTAGATGGGACACACAAGAAAAATAGGGAGAAAAAAATAATTATAATGTTAGTAATTGTGATGAGTATGCATGTGAAGAAGAAGAAAAAGAGTGATGGTGATGAGGCTATGGATAGTACTGAAGAAGTTGAAGTAGAGAATAATGTTTTAGATGGTTTAGCTCCAAACAAATGAGCTTCAATAATTCACTTCCATAGATGCATTCAAAGGAAGGCCATTGTGTCTATAAATCCCAATAGCAAGTATAACTTCATCAACAAAGATGTAGCTCAACATGTACAAGTTCAAGTAAATAATATCAAGCAAGCACGATAGATGGTAAGAAATAGATATTTTTGAAGATTTGAAGCTCAATATAGAAAAAAAATTGTTCCATTCAATTTTTTATGCTTTGAACATGGAGGGGTCAGATATTGTCCTTGCCTATCATTAGCTAAAGACTTTGAGAACAATCCATACTAACGTGTAGACAAATTCCATGAAGATTTGGTACAATAGAAAAGTCATCTCGCAGGTTATCTCACTTAGTCGAAAGGCCAATGTAGAGCATGTGGATGATTCTAAAGATGGAGAAGAAGAGCATGAGGAAGATTCAAAAGATAGAAGAACATTAAGAAAAAAGGAAACTACCAATTCATCTACTTGAGAAACAAATGCATTTGTAAATGAAAGGGTGGAGGTAGAGAAAGCAAAAGAAAATGTTGATAGGGTCAAGGGTATAAGGTTGAGGCATATAGACACCCACATCATCCTGAGAGGCCATAATCATGGAGGCATGTCATGGCACATCAAAGCAACAACCGATATGTTTATATAGGTAATCAGATGAACAATCACTAGAGCTATACATGGAATCAAACTAGCCACAATTATAGAACATTGAATCAATGGAGCAATCACTATGGTTATGCATGGAATCCAAAGTGGAAGAACTAGGGTTATGGATGGAATCAAAATAGCATAATAGATTATCAAATCAGGTTTAGAGAGATATCAACCCCCAAGATCACATATGAATGGTTGGATGATCAAGCATGGAAAAAAGTGTGCAACGATTTGAAGCACACACGTGACTTGATTTTTTCTCATATTTCTAAGACAAAACATTGCACGGAGGGATAGCATGTTATGCACCTACGGATATGATATCAATAATGTATATGGGTTGATGGAGATGCCAAGATGTAGCACACATCCCCTTCTTTAGTTATATGATTTTAATATATTGGATCAAATAGGTAACTTGTGGAATTAGCTATAATGGGTAATGAGGCAATTTACATTCTAATTAGGTGTTACCCACCTAATAAAAGTAATGTATGTCTATATAAAAGGGATGAATATCATTATGAAGAATGTCAATTATTTTAAGTCTTTTATTTGGTGAAGGGATATTGGAGTTATCCCCCTCGAAGTGACATTCCCATATTGAGAGATCTTGTGAGAAAAAAAAATCATGAAGGAGTATAATATGGTCTTGGCCAACCTTTAGGATACATATTCTATTTTTTTGTATATTGAATATTAGGGCTTCTTGGCCCACCAATGTATCATGTTGTGTTGATCTTCATTATAATCTGCATATTGTTTGGATTATTCATCATGTGAAGATCTTACCACTATTTTTGGCCCTCCCATGTCCAGAATGTGGACTCCACATTCTAGCATGGCAAAAATGTGAAATGAATTTGGACATGATTACAAATGGTCACTTCTCTACTACACCAATAAGATTCTTATCTTGTTTTTTTGTTCGTTCAATATCAGATTGCATGCCAATATGGTCCTAAATTGAATTTAAATATATTATAAATACACAAGTTAGGCATCCACTATCATCTAACATATATTTAGAGAAACATCCATTATTTGAGCAATTACCACCATTTTGAGAAAGTTTGCAAGTGGCGGTTAGAGAAGGCAATCATTGAGCAATTACCACCATTTTGAGAAATCTATCAACCATTAGAGCTTTCATTGAATCATTGAGATTCATAGTCGAGAGACATTGCATTCCATTGATTACCCTAGCTAGAGAATATTGCACATACTTGGAATCTGGTTTTCAATATTGTATCAAACAGAAAGGTTTGATAAGAATCAAGCTAAATGGAACACATTCCCAAAACAAACCCCATTTTATTGCAAGTCTTGATATTAGCAACACAATTACAGATAAGAAAAAAATTGATTTCCTAGTGATCAAAGCAAAGTTTTAGAAAACTAAGAGGTTTTTAGAAGGCATAAATAGGGAAATCCAATTCAAAAAATTGAAATCAAAATTATTTTGTCCATAACGTCGGGTGCACAATCCAAACGATGCACTTTCCAAACATGTTTTGGGCAAAGTGCCATGTTCACTGCGAGTTTTTAGGGTTCTCTATGTTTTCCCTATAAACTGTGATCTGCATTGTTAGAATTTAATGACTATCCTCCGCTCACACTGGAGAACAAAAAAAGAATATACCATCTAGTGTCTTTATTGATTTTATCTTTTGAATAATTAATTACATCTAATTTATTGATTAAAATATATTTTAGGCCTAGTTACATGTACTTATATTTGTTTGAATGTTTAATAAAAAATCTATTTATTCATAATACACCATCATGTAATGTCCAATAAATTAACATTTGCGCAAAGATTTGCAACAGGGGGCAACCTCGATACATAAAAATTTTGTGCCTTCAAGCATTTCGACACTATAAAATTAGCGGATCAAACATTGCATTTTTTAGTAAGCTTTTCCTGGGTCATTTTAAGCTGCTATTGATATAATGTCCTAATATAAAATTAATATTAGTCTGATGAGGATCTTTCTGAATACATGATTTCATAAAGTCTCGCCATCCACCTTGAGTAAGACCATCTCATTTTAAGAATATCAAATGGTTGAGATATGTTATCAGTTTAGCCTACAGTCGTAGATCCACTGTATAGACTAGGCCTTGCCCAAGGCTCTGGAGCCTAATAACTTGACTAGATTTTTCAAAATCTGTAATAGAAGGTGTTCTTCAATAAGAGACAGATGGAACCCAAAGAGAAAAATAGGTCATGGCCGAGAACCATAAAGAGGAAATTCTTCACGCATCAAACCTCTAACGAATCTGTTTAGAGATATGTTATCAGTTTAGCCTACAGTCATAGATCCACTGTATAGACTAGGCATTGCCCGAGGCTCTGGGGCCTAATAACTTGACTAGATTTTTCAAATTCTGTAATAGAAGGTGTTCTTCAATAAGAAACAGATGGAACCCAAAGAGAAAAATAGGTCATGGCTGAGAACCATAAAGAGGAAATTCTTCACGCATCAAACCTCTACCCAATCGTCTCAAAAAATGTCCTTACTTCATGTGGTTGCATTGGTTACCGATGTATCAGACATTGGATATTTACAATTGGATGTAAGTCATGAAGCCTTTGTACCCATCTTATTCCCATAACATGTGCCTCTAAAATTTGATTACCTTCGATGCAATAAAAATAATTCATGTCAATGGGATATAGCTGAGTTCACCCTCACAATAGAATATTTGAGTTTTACATTGTCTTTACATAATTCTTCAACTCAAAAGAATGATGATAAACTGACTCCATATTTCATTAAGTGAAATTACCCAACACTTAGAAGACTAAAGACTGTCATATGCAAAACATGCACAAAGTGCTCTGCACGTCAGAAACTTGAAAACGCCAGATTTTCTTCCTTTTTGAAAATGTTCTTGACACATGGGTGGCAAGAAGTGTAATAGATTACCACAGAGCTACAAGGTTTGCAAATTTTTCTAAGATGAACAGATTTGAAAGTAACTCTTGCGGTGATAGGATTAATATAGTCAGATTTTTGCAAAACCATAGGATTAATATAGTCAGATTATTGCAAAACCATAATGATAATATACATTCTAGACTAGATCTTGAAGCAACTAACTTTTTGAATCCTTCCATAGAGCAATAACCAGCAATAAATGCTGGCTCAATACAAGGTCAGTAGCAGAAAGCATGCCAAAATAATAAAAATAGGATGCCAAAATTGATAGTTCATGTTAAAAATAAAAATAGGAGGCCAATCCTTTCCGGATTGACAAAAGGAATCTCAAGAGAATGAAAATATGAGCCTCATGCATTTGCTTGCAAACCAAACACCGTTCTCGTCAGTCATGAAGGGTTATAGTTTCTTACACTTTCGCTTTATCCTCGCATCATACTCATGCATACATCTAATTTCTTACTCGCATTGACTACCTTCTGAACATTTTTTACATTCCTGTTGGCTTCCTGAGTGGAATGGCCTGAGCTGCCATTAGTGCTACTCTGATTGGTTCTGAAGGAACGAAACCCTGTTTCTGCATAAAGTCGTGCATTCTTTTTGCTTCATCTATAAGGCCACCATAAAGAAGCCCTTGTATCAACCTTTCAAATCCTTTGGAATCCAATTCTTTAACGTTTTTTTCTATAATGCCCAGTTTGTCTAATGCCTTTTTCCGTAAGCCTGTCCTTAGATACATATCACAAAGACTTACATGAACTTTAGAGGGAACTTCTTCATTTGCTGAAATTTCCTCAAAAACTTGCTCGGCTTCATCCACCAAACCCAATTTACCCAACCAATTAATCAGTACAGCTGATGTTTCAACCCCTGGTTTAAAACCGTCTTTCTCAAGATCCAACAGCAAGCTCAACGCCTTGTCAAGATAATTCTTCTTCTCATATGCAGCTAGCATGCTAGACGTGCATTTATCATCTGGCTTGTGACTTGCTCTCGTCATGTGATCAAAAATATTTCTAGCCTGGTCTGGATCGCCAGATTGACCATAAGCCTCCACCAGTAATGTGCAAGATTCCAAGTTTGGCATAATACCAGCAAACTGCATAGTGTTGAAAATTCTTTGTGCACCTTCAACATGGCCTTTGTGTGCAAAAGCTCTAAGTAATGCCAAGTACACTTCCTTCTTTGGTTTGATATCCTTAGCTTCCATCTCTCTCATCAATGTCTCTCCTGCTATGGGTAATCCTGCTTTTACATAGGCCATGATCATTAAGCTGTATGCTTTCTGATCTGGTTGAAGTCCAAGGGTTCTTATCTCATCAAATGCATCTCTAGCTCGATCAAGATTCCCTTGCTTGCTATACATGTGAATCAACACAGAGCATGTCACTGCATCCCGAGCAAATTCCTTTTCTGCCATAGTCTGGAGTACCCTTTCAGCATCTTCCAAATGATTTTCCTTTGCATAGGCATCTAAAAGTTTGGTATAATCTCTAACGCTGGCTTCAAATGAACCCTCGTTAAGAGCAAATTCTGTTGCCTGAACATACATTACATTAGGAAGAACACTTATATGCTAGATGGTAATTAAGAGCAAAACTCTTAACTAGATATAACATCAATAGAATAGCTTAAGCAAACATGATGACCATGGGAAAGACCTAACACAAAAAAAAAAAAATTGTAGCAAAGACAACTTTGATCAAATTGTCAAAATACACGTTCAAATTGAGAGTACTGGTATCAATAGCAATCCAATAATGCTAAGCACAATATATCCAAAATCCTCAGAAAAGGTCTCTTCTATAGCCTGATCTGTAATTAAAAGAGTGCTACACTTCCGCTGCTTTTTCCATTTTTAAGCAACTAGACATTTTATAAAATTACTAGTTGTTCATCTTTATAAATTCCTAAGTCAGGAGGTTCAAGTTCGAGTTCACATTCGACGAGGATAAAGTTCAGTTCAAGTTCACCGAGGGATGAAGTTCGAAGAAAAGAAGACCTTAAGTTCGAACAAATGATTTTTTCTATCATTTTTATTTTCTGAAAAATGCATCGATATGTCAGAGGGACATATTGGAGAGAGCTTTCTGTCCTCTTCTTTCAGTCAGTATATGTATATATACACACATTTATAAAATATTGCAAAATCATGTCAAAAACTTCCCATGCAAAATCATGTCAAAAACTTTCCATGCAAAATCATGGATAAAGTTTGAGTTCATGTTCGACAAAAATAAAGTTCGGCGAAATGCGAACTTTTTCAATAAAATTCGCCATATCTTGTGACAGAACAAAAAATAAAAACATGAGCATTCAGAATTGAGGTTCGTGCTACTTCAGTTCAAATTCAGAATTATTTCCATCTTAATGTCTCTGCTCTAAGGGTTGCAACAGTTAAAGAAAAATTATTGTTGGGCTCATATCACCATCGCAACTGGTTTAAACAAATAAGTATAAGAAGACACGAAAAAGCATAAATTTCTGCGGAAAAAATACTCCATAAAGAAGAGCAACAGAAAAAAGACAGAAGGATACATAGGAGAGAGATGTCACTCATAAACAACTAAAAAGGCAACGTAAAACCGTAAAACAAAGAAGCCTTTTGAAAGATCCTGAAAATACATCCTCTTCCAACTAGTTTTATAGGAGTAGGGAAGCTAGGAGCTCTGATCTATGTGGGGAGATGAAGACTCTTCCTCCATTGGATCACCTTTAAGCTTTCCTATTGACTAGTAACCTAGTTATTGGTCGTATTTGGTTCTTCTTGGTTTCCTTTGTATCTCCATCCTTGTCATGGTTGCTTGGTTCTGTGTTCTGATTTAGTTATAATAGTCTAATTTCAGTCATGGTCTCTTTTTGCTTGTCTAGGGTTTTGTACCTCCCTTTTGGATTGTGAGTCTGTCTGAGATCTTTTTGAGAGCCACTCACCTCTTGCCAAGCCTACTTGCATGGAACCAAGTTGGAAAAGGGTACGAAGGGTGTTGAGGAAAGTGATAATTTCTGGTGATGAAATAAAGGATATTACTGCAAATGCAGATGAAAACAAGGATGTCTCAAATAAAAGCCCTAGTTCTGATCATATAGAAAAAACAAGTGACAAGCCATCTATCTCCCAGAAATCATTCAATGAGGCTCTGCAGCTCAAAGAGGGTGCTTCTGGCTTGGAAGCTGCAGCATTTTTTCATGCTGGTTATGGAGAAGGTGGTGACATGGGAGATGAGCAAAGTTCAGAAGAAATCAATAATGGCCTCCTAGAAACTTTCACCCTTTGCCCTAATGAAGAAATGTGTAAGATTTACACTGAGAACATTAGGCTGAAGAATGTGGGTATTTATTTTGTCTGCTTGATTCAGAATCCTTTGCCTTCTAGGTGGTTCTTTGATAATTGGATTTGTTAATAATTATTATTGTGAACACATGTTAGTGAGTTAATATTTGAGTGTGAAATATAATGTAATATAATGAGTTGGTAGACAACTTATTATTAGTGTTAGAATATTTACATAGGTTGTTTAAACAACCTATTTGAATTAGTTGTGATAGGAGACAAATGAGGAGGTCTATTATATAGGTTACTCTCTCTATATATTTGTAAGCTCTGTTATTGAAAGATTATTTGAATTTATTTTGGTATTGCTGTCTAAAACTTTGTCCAAATCACCATTTGGTATCAGAGCACATACCAATCTAGTCATGAGAGCCTGGAGAAAAGGCATTTTGCTGTTAAATCTTGACAGCGGGGCACACACTTTGCAAAGGGATGTTTCTGATCATTCTTGTTTTGCACTGATGCCTTCATCTCATGCATTGTAGTCATACACTCGTGACTCTATCCTTTGAAGCATACATTTTCTAGATCCGTGGGAATATTTGATAGTTTTTCCTTTATTGTTTATTGTCAGTTCGTGCATGAAATCAGGGCTCGACCAGCTGTATGCATGCATATATCGACTAGCTGTGTGCAGCGCCAGTACATGTGCGCTCATTTGACTGTGTGCCGTGACTGTAGATTCTGCCTCAGCTAAACAGTGAGTTCCACGCCCAGTCTGCATCTCTACGGCCCAAACCATACCAACATGTCAATCGGTGATGCTTTGATTCGTTGGAAATAATAGTTCACAGCCCGTTAATTAGATCCTGTCCAACATTTGGGCAATAATTCAGTCATATCTCTGATGTTCATTGGACCCATATTGCACTCGTATTCCTCTAAATTTGTGTGCTATCCAAGTAAAAAAGACAAACTGTGTGCAGACCATTCACGCCATCATGATTATCTTTGAAAATGGCCCATGATCTTGGCAACACCCTTCTGTCATATGTATCTCTTTTCTGATAGAAGTCACCTATCAAACAAGGTCCGCTATGGGTTTCACAATCTTTCTTCATTCAATTGACTCATCGGTTCCCAGGCTCGCTTCACAAGGAGTATACAACCTGTGGAAAGCATCCAAATTCCTATAGAAACAATATTTGTCCAAAAGTTAGAGGCATCAATCAGGCTGGGAGATCTACAAGTGTCATACTATTTGTTTACAAATCGGCAAATATGTTCCGGTTAGTATGCCAATTATACTTGGGTGTTCAAAGAGCTCGCATCATCCCGTCAAAACCGACTCTCCAATCAATGCACATGGTTTCATTACTGTGAAGGTGTAGTTTGTGTTTGAATGTTCGGTGTTTAAAACGTGTCTTAATGTCATTTTTTTTGTTAGTATTTACTATTTAGTTATGGTATATGTGGGTATGGTATAAAGAAGTCAATGAGTTTTGGTCCACTAAAGTAGTGCATGCTCTTTTACAAGGTTTAGACTTCAACAGTTTATTTTGTCCAAAGTTTACTATTGAAAATGCTTAAGTTTATAATGTTGAAGTCTAAAGTCAATAGAGTCAAAGCGTGAGTCATTTTAGTTTTGTTTAAAGCTATATTAGTGATTAGTGTCTCTCATAGTTATAGGTGACTAGTTAAAAAGTTAAATTTTGATAATCAAAGAAAATTGTCAAAATTTTGTCATGTCTTTGTCATCTCGTTATGAAGAGTCAGTTGTCGTTTTTATCATCTTGCCAAGCGTCTTCATTAGTCGTGTGTCAAAGTCTTCAAAATTTCGTCTTGTGACGTTAATAGTATTAAGTCATCAAAAAAAAGTGTCATTGTAAAAAGTTATAAAAATAAAAAAAATTGCCTCATGGACGCATTTTCGGTTAAAACCGGCGTCCTAAAAAATAAATGATTTCACATTGTGGGGGGAATAATAAACAACGTGGAAATAATTGAGCATCATAATCACATTTTGCTGAGTTAGCAGCATCACATCAAAGGATGGAGGCAACGGGGGAAGGAGGTCGATCAGCGACCTCTTGTCAATCACTAGCGACAAGGCCACGAAACAACATTAGTGGCACCAAACTTGCACCAAAACAGATAAAGCCAGGATCGGTTCCCAAGTGGCAGCGATAACCATCCCATACTGTTTGTGATCAGTGTGGCAGTGATCACCAAGAGTGGCTGCAAATGCAACAAGGACATGGTCATCAAATTTCATTTTTAATTGTTTCAGTTGTGTGTGTGAATAAGAACAAAAGTTCAGTAATGTTTGTAATTCCAATATTTTCTCTTGAAAGTGTTTTGATATGGCGCGGATGGTGTAGAATTGTAAAAACAGTTGTATAGGAGGACAACTGACTGTAGAGACCTTCTAACTGTAGAGATCCTCTGACTACCGTACTTCGTAGGAAGATGGTCAGCCGATGATAAGTTCACTGAAAGTGAAAGCAAGATAAGTTCTCGTATTTAGGTGATCATGTGCAGCAGGATCCAAACAACAGTATGCAGACCTAAAAGTATGTGGTGGCATACAATTCTGGTTTTCAATGCTCTTTGCCCCATGTTCACACTAAGGGGGGAATGTTAGGAATTATTATTGTGAACACATGTTAGTGAGTTAATATTTGAATGTGAGATATAATGATTTGGTGGACAACTTATTATAAGTGTTAGAATATTATATTGTTAGTGTTGTTATGTAGGTTGTTTCAAGTTAAACAACCTACTTGAATTAGTTGTGATAGGAGACAAATGAGGAGGCCTATTTTATAGGTTACTCTTTATATATATTTGTAAGATTTGTTATTGAATGATATGTGAATTTATTTTGTTATTGTTGTGTAAGACCTTGTCCATATCATCAGAACTAATAATGTGTGGGGGGCAAGGGAGGGAAGGGGAGGGTGGGGGCACGCCAAGGTGGGTGGAGGGGTTGGAAGTTTGGCATGTATGTGAGTTTTTGTAGGATTGTGCAAAAACGTATTGCTTAAAAATTCAAATATGCAAAGACAGGCATTTAGTCATCCCTTTTGTAATATGGATCAATCAGTGTTTTATGCCCTTCCTTGAAATCCTAAATTGGATTGTAATGAACTTGTTTTCAAAACCTCACCCAGGTGAATAGAAATCCGTGATGTGCCACTGCAACTATGGAACTTTCTTCCACAAACCCTATAACCACTGGGTGAAGTTCTAAGAGTTGAGGAAATTAGGTCTACCTAGCACACATGCATGTTAGGGTCCTTATTTCTCTGAAACCACTTGAATTCTTCCCAAAAGCCCTTGCTTTCAAGTGCCCAAGTGTTAATTTTTCATGCACTGCCTTTGGTCTAGCTAGCTTCAATGCATGTTTTCTTTTGTAAAATTGATGGCCATCTAAAGAAAAATTGTTTGAGTCCTACGCAAGGACAAATCTGGTGGAAATCAACAAGTGGAAAATAAGGTTAAAGCTTTGAATAAAAAGACTAAAGAAAATAATGGTGAGGTAGTGGTCTTGGCTCAAGCCCAAGAGGATGGGTCTTCCAACTCCCAAGGTGAGATTTTTGGTGATGATATGAAAGTCATCAATAATCCCTCCTATGTTGGACTCTCAGCATGCCATGCCCCCCGCCTGCTCAACTTGACTTCCCTACGACCGATGCTATTGTTCCTTCCCTTATCGAGTTATGTGAGTCCCCTGCTTATGATTCAATCTCTCTGTTGTGGGTGTTGGGCCCCCCACCAAGCTGCTCCACCATTTGCACACATTCCACAGAGACCAATCAATACGTGCAGCTTGTGGCTTCAACCGTGGAAGAACCAAATCCCCTGCTAGTTGATATACTCGCCAACAAATAGGTGGCCCCATTTAAGCCTAAAATGGGAACTAAAATATTGAAGATAGAGGCCTTTGGTGACCATTTCTAATGTTGTGCTTTCAGATGATCCCAAGCGAAGAAAACCTAGCCCTCCGTGTGTGTTAGAGATCTTGAGAAGAAAGTAAGGGACTCTAAGTTGCTTCCCTACTCTGATAGGTTGTATAAAAATAAAAGGGGTCTACAAGTCCCCATCCCATCCCTTTAATCGAATACCTTTTTTATAAAGATTATCAGTTGGAATGTTAGATGTTTGGAGACTCGTGATAGGAGACCAATTGTGAGATAGTTTCGAAACTCTTGGGATAAGATTGACTTTCCCTGCTGCAAGAAGTCGTAGAAACCAGGGATGCAAAGGAATCAGCCCTGAAATTTATTTAGCCAGGTACTTTTTCCATCTCCACCCATCATCCTAAGGGGAGAGGTGGATCTACCATATTGTTAAATCAAAAGTGTGGGCTGATTGTGTTACTGATTCTGGTGTGTCCATGTAGATGAATTGTTTGGGTCACTTTAAAATACTTGGACCAATCTTTTGGGATTTGCTTGGTGTATGCTCCTAATGAATATCGAAAGAGAACTGAGATGTGCAATTGATTGCATCTGATTTGAAGGATATTGCTTGGGTTAATTGTGCTGACTTCAACATGGTTGAAGACAGGATAAATAGGGAACATCTCCACTCTCTTGGTAAGCCAATGAGATGTTTTTTGGGTCAAAACTAAATCGGATTCACAAGCTCATAGACCCCCTGCTCAATTTGGTATACTTGGTGCAATGATCAGCAAGGTAGAAAAAGGCTTTATTCCAGACTGGATAGATTTTTTGTTAACAAAGATTGCTTCATAATGCAGCCAGTTCATGATGGAAATTTGGTGACAGTTCTGCCTTATACAATGTCAGACCATCAACCAATTGAGATAGAATTCAGCCTTACTTCACTCCCCTTTCAGAATCTGAGAATTCTACAGATTGGAGGGGGTTGTACAAGCTAAATGTGGGCCATTTGAATGACTGTCAATGTATTGAGGAGGTTAAAGCCTCCTGGAATGCTCCAAATATATACTCAGGTTCTAATTCAAATATGGACACCTGCACTAAGTGCTTGATCCTAAGAAAAAACTTTATCCTTTGGACAAGTGAAACCCAGGCTAAAAAGGAACATTGCTAAAGCAATCCAAACTTCTTATTATGATTGATAATAGGCTCCAAGATGATCCTCATAATCTTGTTGTGCTTGACAACCCTGTTGCAGTTAAACATCAACATAGAATGGAGCAGCAATATTTGGCTAAGGGGGCTCAGATCAGGTCTAGACTCATGTGGCTTAAACATGGAGACAAAGGCTCCAAATACTTCTTTAGGATTCTCAAAGCTAAACAGGTTACAGAAAGATCAGAGCAATATATATTGTAGGAAAGGTCTCTGAGGACTCTAACTATATTTTAAAAGGCATTCTTATTATTCTACAATGATTTGTTTAGCTCTGATGACTCGAATGCCCAAATTAATCAAAACAGAGTACTTTGCTCAATAATCATTTCCAGAAAGGTCTATGCTTGTGTTGCTGCCTCTTTGGTTAGTGAAATCTCAATTGATGAGGTTAACTCTGTCCGTCTCCTTAAAAGATGATAAATCCCCAGGATATGATGGTTACCTGCTGAATCATACAAAGATAATAAGGATGGGATAGCACCTAAGATTCATGGTGTCTATCGGGAAGCTATTCAGGCTGTATCTTTGGGAAAAGACATCAACAGGGGGGTAATTAAGCATCCCTAAGGATGGGGATACTTTCACAGATTACAAAATTGGAGACCCATAACCTTGTTGAATGTATACTACAAGATCCTTGCTAAGACTCTTTCCAATAGGATTGTTCGTTTTCTCTAGGAGATCATATATGTCACTCAACCCGGGTTTGTGGAAGGTAGATATATTTTGGACAATCTCATAATCAGCTGGGAAGGGATGTACTGGGCTTAAATGACTAAGCAAAATGTGTGTATGGCATTGCTAGATTTCAAAAAGGCATATGACAGAAATAAATGGCCCTTTATTGATCTACTGCTGAAGGTCTTTGTAGATTCTATAGAATGGTAACGTGGTTAGTCTGCAGTTTCAAGATGTTTTTGCTCAGGTTGAGGTTAATGATGAGTTGACTGACCCCTTTGAACTTCAAAGATCAATAGGACGAGTCTGCCCCCTTGCCCCAGCTCTCTATCATTGCTGCCGAAGCCTTGCATTTTTTCCTGTGAGATGCATCCATCGGCCCTTCTGTCAAAGGGATCAGCCTTCCAAATCAAGACACGTGGATTGGTGTTCTGTTTGCTGATGAATGATGATATTACTATGTTTCCAGACCTTGAAGATGAAAACTTCAATCAGATTTCTCTCAGACTAGATATTTAAAGTAATGTGTATGGTTCCAAAATTGTTATTCACGAATCCATTCTAATGGGTTAGGATGAATCTCCTCCCGAATGGATCTACAGAATTGGATGGTCTTGGAATGACCCTTCCAAACACTGATCAGGTGCTTGAATATCCCTTTTTCTCTTTTCTCCATCTTTTAAAGATATGTGGAATTGGTTTTTGAAACAATAAATAAGTCTCCAAGTATAGCCACTTGTTGTCCCTTCCCGGTAGAATTCAAGTCTGTCAGAAAGTGCCTTTTTTCTTATAGTATCTATTTTTCCTCGTGTTGGTTATTCAGCAACTATCAGTTTGATAAACTTCATAAAATGGTAAGAGTATACTTGTGGTCTGATGGAAAAGGTAACAAGAAGAGACATGCTGTGGCCTGGGATGTGTGTTGTAAACCTAAACTTTGGGGGGTCTTGGCCTCAAAAATTTGAAACTACAGGGTATTTCACTGGCTATCAAATGGATTCTCAGGTCTGTGCATGGTAATGAACCTTGGAAGATTTTGGTTAGAAACAACATTCCAAATGGGTTCCCAAAAAGCAAACTTCAATGGAAGGGTTTACACTTGCTGATCTGCTTCTTGGTTCTTTCCCAACTAAATAAGTTGTCTCACAATTTTTAGCTCGATGTGTAAGGCATGGGAGATGATGAAACACCTATTGGTTACCAACCCCTATTTAGCGAGACTGGTGCAACATGTCAGGGATAAAAATCTATATGGTGGAATTTGACCTTTAACAACACTCCCCTTGCCCTAGTCAAGGGTTACTTTGCTCTCTCATGGTTCACTAAAGGTATCAAGACCTTTGTTAATAGTTGTCTATGGGTGTTTGGTCTCTTGGGCTGAACTGAAAGTAAGATACATGATTCATTGCTCTCATCTTAGGACCTGCACCTTTCTAACTGGGGCCATTAAGCCTCCAAAATATATGGTGTGCGAAGTGGGGCCCACGCAGCCCACACAACACTTAGGGCCATGTTGATTTAATTAAGTCCTAATTTCAGATTAGGAGTCATTAATGTGAGTGGGGTGTCCATTCATATGGGTCCACTCACATACATCCACCCATATGGGTATTGGTGTAAGTGGAGTATCCACCAACCCCACCCACATGGGTATTGATGTGAGTGGAGCATCCACAACAGTGTTACGCGGGGACGCGTCCTAGCCCTTTTCCTCACATCCTGGGAACTTGGAGACGGGAACAGGACATTTCCCCGCCATCCCTGATTTCCAAAAAAAAAGAGGGACGTCCCGAGGACATCCCCCACAAACAAGGAACGCACCCGGGACGTCTCGAGTGCAAATGCTCATTGGGGACGTCATTGGGGACCATCACGATGTCCCCAACGACTCTGCCACAATTCCAACGTTAAAACACAACTATTTTCGGTTTTTTAATATTTTTTAAAACTTTTGATACTTTCTAATAAAAAACAACATGCCCTAACCCTAAAAGCAACAAAAAAACTTATAAAAGGAGTATTTCACACTCATTCTAGTCACATGATGTTGATACAGATACTTCTAGTGAGGAACAACGGTTCGTAATTGTTCCTTCAAAGGGCTCTGATAGCGATTTTTGAGTTGTACTTGTCACTTGTCATTTTGGTTATGTAAGGTCATTTTGGTTATGTAATGTCCCCTTTCCTATGCCATAGGCTTAGGGGCCAACTCGAGTCCAGGCCTTGGTCATACCCAAGGGGTTACGGACGCTGGGAGCTATTGGGTATGAATATCTAGTCCATTTTATTATTATTCTTCATTGACAGGTGCATAAGTGGTTTTGGAGGGGCTAGATGTTATGTTTTGTCGTTAGGGAGGGGCCACATGGTACTTATGTTTTAATTTTGCGTTGGGGGTCACTTTTGGACCATGGCGACTTAAAAGGTGAAAAGTAACTTATGTTACTTTATGTTATTGGCCCATCCTAAGGAAAAATGCGACTAGGACCTTTTTAGGGTTCTTTTGCCTTGGAAAAATTTATATGAGTTGAGGGGAGAAAGGAAAGGATACTTTATGCATACTCAACTATTTCTTTTCATGTGCAACTGTTGTTTGCAAATCTTCAACTTATGGAGTGAGATCCCACAGAAACCCTAGCTTCGGTGGTGAGAGATCCATCCCTAGCTAGCAGGGCATTCTTCGGTACTGAGAGATCTACCCTAACTTGTCATTTTGGAGCTGTTTTCAGGGCTAATTCACAAAGATATTTGCAGGGGTTTTAGAGATAGGGTTTTGAGGGTTTTTAAGAGGTTTGGTGAAGATAATCAGTGAATTTTCAGATCAGATTTACGGCAGCCATAAAGGAAGGGTTTGGCATCATTTTCAAAGGATTTTGCAAGGGTTTCAACCACCTACCAAAAAAGGCGACTTGTTTTGGAGATTGCAGCTTTTATTTGGAGGGTTTCCAGTTGGCCATTTTCAGATCTGAAGGTTGGAATATCATCTTATATATTTATAAATATTATTTCCAAAGTTTCATAATTTTTGCACTTGTATTCAAGAAGATATGAATTTTAGAAGTTTTCCAGCTGTTTAGGGCGTGCTGTAATTTTCTGGCAGTATTCTATTATCTGAAAAATTCCAAAAATAATTTCCTAGTGTTAGTTTAATTGTTATCAAGCTCTCTATAAATTTTCAAGTGATTCGGGCAAGTATTTTGTGAGTTATAGATTTATTTTTATTCGCTGCCCTAGTTTTATTTTCTACAAAAACCAAAATTCTATTTGGCTGCAAATTGTCGGTATTTTGTGCTTTTCTAAGTCGTATCCCACAAGGGATATTTCAGTGGTATCAAAGCAGTTGTTTCTCTAGCTTGTTGGGATTAAAAGATGGAAAACAGAGACAGAGACAGTGATGAGATGGGTGTGGATCTGATGAAACAATTGTTCACCAATATGGTGAAGCAGCAGGAGACTACCAATCTCTATTTGAGCCAGCTCACTGAGAGATTAGCACAGGGTAGGATTGACACTCATACGGAGAGAGGAGAAAATAGCAATATGGGACAACATGGTCGAAGAGGTGAGGATGGACATTCAGGGCAACTATCTCCCCATTCTTCTACCAGGGCTTTGGGGATTCACGAACCTTCTTTCGTGAAGGATTCGGAAGTTTCATAGGTATGGCAGCCAGTGGATATTTTAGAGGAGTCTTGTTGGGAAAGATACCAGACCTTGAGTGATGGCTTTCGTGAGCAAATGCCATTCCAGGAATATTGCAAAATGAAGATTGGCAGCAAGCCCAAAAGAGATTACCAGACACATGCACCAGAGTTTCAGAGGAGATTGGGACAGATTTTCTTTCCACACTTTGATGGTTCTAAGAAGTGTATTGCACAGTCTTGGGTTCAGAAGTTGAAGACATACTTTGACTTGAATCCGATGCGAGAGGAAGATGCAATTAAGTTTGCAATCTTACATCTGGAGGGAGACGCTCATGATTGGTGGCATCATGGATTGATTACACAGGGACATACACATTACTACTTATGCAGAGTTCACACAGAGGCTAGTGGGCAGATTTGATAGGAGGGACCCTAACAGGCATTTCAGGGAGTTGACTCATCTGAGACAGACCGGTTCCCTGGATCAGTATATCGCAGATTTTCGGAGGTTATCAGTCATGGTACCTGATGTTACAGAAATGAGGCTGATTTCACTATTCACAGCAGGGTTGACAGATGCTCTTGTTGGGTTTGTGAAGGCATTTGAGCCCTCTTCTTTACATGAGGCTATTAGGAGAGCTCATGATTTGGAGTTATCTACTCCTAAGTCTAGGTTTCCCCCTCGAGTACAGTCTAAGGTTTTTCCAGTCTAAGGTTTTTCCTTCTAGATCCAATGGTTCACAGCCAAAGGTACCTCCACCTAGGCAAGATGCAGCTAGGAAACCATTCATATCTAGGGAGGATAGAGATGAGTTGAGGCGAAAGAAACTATGTTTCGATTGCCACACACCTTGGACTCCAGGACATGATTGCAGGGGTAGAGGGAAGGCCCAATTCATAGAGGTCTTCGAGGAGAGTGATGGTGACGAGGAGTTGGACACACAGGGATTGGAGGAGGATGATGACGAGGCATTGGATAGTGCAGGTGTTGAGCAGGATAGTGAGACCTTTCCCCAGGAGACTATCGCCACTTTGTCTAGTACCCCGAGGTACAAGGCATTCAGAGTTAGGGGAGTTTTACAGGGGCAGCGAGTAGTGGTGCTCATTGATAGTGGGGCCACCCACAACTTTATTGATGCCTCATTGGTTGAGAGGCGAGGATTACAGACAAAGGACTTTGAGGGCTTCAACGTGATTGTAGCTAATGGAGAGTCTATGAGGTGTACACGGCGGGTACCCCAATTGAGCATCACGATGGGTAACTATACAGTTACCGATGACTTCTATATTGTTGGTATTAGAGAGACCAACATAGTGCTAGGAGTACAATGGCTTCATTCCCTTGGCGAGTTTCAGACTAACTTTCAGACTATGGAGTTGAAGTTCAAGTCTGAAGGGAGGAATGTGATTTTGAGGGGCTTATCTTCAGAAGCACCTCGGGTTGTTACAGCTAAGAGAATCGAGAGGATTTACAAGCACAATGGGGTGGATTGGGCAGTACATTGCTTGGTTTCGACCAAGAAGTCAGAGGATGGGCAGCATGAGTATCATGTGGACATACAGGGCCTATTGGACAGGCATAGTACAGTTTTTAGTAACATACCTCCAGGGATACCTCCAAACAGGGGATTTGAGCATGTGATTGAGCTCGAGGATGCTAGACCAGTGGTTACTTCTCCTTACCGTCACCCCAAACGGTTTAAGGATGAGATCGAGAAGACTATCCATGAGCTCATTGATATGGGGCATATTAGACCGAGTTCCAGTCCTTTTGCTTCTTCGGTGGTATAGGTGAAGAAGAAGGATGGGACCATGCGGATGTGTATAGACTACCGTGCCTTGAATAAGAAGACAATAAAGAACAAGTATCTAGTACCACCTATAGATGAGTTGCTTGATGAGCTACATGGTGCTATCTATTTTTCAAAAATAGATTTGCGATCTGGATATCATCAGATCAAGGTCAGGGAGCAGGATGTCCAGAAGACAGCTTTCAGATGCCATTACGGTCACTTCGAGTTCTTGGTGATGCCCTTCGGATTGTCTAATGCTCCAGCTACTTTCCAGTCTTGTATGAACCATGTGTTCAACTGCCACCTGCGGAAGTTTGTATTGGTTTTCTTTGATGATATTTTGGTCTACAACAGGACTTGGGAGGACCATATCAGGCACCTTGGTGAGATATTGGAGATATTAGAAGCTAATTCGCTACATGCGAAAGCTTCTAAGTGTGAGTTTGGCATGACCCAGCTTCTATATTTGGGATATGTGATTGGTGGGGGTGTAGTGAAGGTGGATGGAGAGAAGATACGAGCAATTCTGGATTGGCTGCCACCTAGGACATTGACACATTTGAGAGGATTTGTGGGTTTGTGCACATACTATAGGAGGTTCGTGAAGAATTTCTCTCGGTTGACTGCTCCATTGACCGATTTGACCAAGAAGGGGGCATTTGCTTGGTCAGAGGTAGCACAGCAGGTTTTTGATCACCTCAAGGAGGTGATGAGTTCATGTCCCGTTCTCGCATTACCAGATTTCTCTCGGCCATTCATTCTAGAGTGTGATGCATCGGGAGAGGGTGTTG
This sequence comes from Taxus chinensis, assembly GCA_019776745.2. Lineage (NCBI taxonomy): Eukaryota > Viridiplantae > Streptophyta > Pinopsida > Cupressales > Taxaceae > Taxus > Taxus chinensis. The sequence goes on from CM034151.1 coordinate 295,649,632, forward strand.
GGGCAGTTCTCATGCAGGATAGGCATCTCATTGCCTATGAGAGTCAGAAATTGAAACCCGTGGAGAGAGGGTATTCAATTTACGATAAGGAGATGTTGGCCATTATGCATGCTTTGGCCAAATTCAGACAGTACCTTGTGGGCAACAAATTCGTGGTTCATACAGATCACAACAGTTTGAGGTTCTTCTTGGGGCAGAAGGAGCTCAACGATCGCCAACAGAGATGGGTGAACAAGGTACAAACTTATGACTTTGACATAGAGTACACTAGAGGTAAGAATAATATTGTTGCTGATGCTTTATCTAGGAGGCCTTACCTCACTTCTATGCTTAGTTCTATGTCTGAAATTTCAGCAGATTGGAAGGCTCATATACTTGTTGAGTATTCCAAAAATCAGTTTGCATGTGAGATCATGGATGGTATTATACAGGATGACCGATACAGAGTAGATGATCTCATTTTCTACAAGGATAGGATTTTCCTTGTACCAGGGTCCAAGATGAAGGAGAAGATCCTTCGAGCAGTACATGATACACCACTAGCTGGGCATCCTGGGTATTTCAAAACATATAGGTTCATCAGGGAGAGATTTGCATGGAAGGGGATGAAGGACGATGTCCTTAACCATGTCAGAGAGTTATAATTTGCCAGCAAACCAAATCCGAGCATTCTTTTCCAGCAGGATTACTCCAGCCTCTTCCCATTCCCGAACAGAAATGGGAAAGCATATCGATGGACTTTATCACAGGACTTCCCTTGGTGCATGGGCATAGCTGCATTTATGTTGTAGTTGATCGATTAACTAAGTATGCTCACTTCTTTTCCCTACCCAAGGGGCATGAGGCAGTGGATGTGGCCCGGATCTTCTATACAGGTATTTTTAGGCTACATGGGTTGCCTAAAAATATTATCAGTGACAGGGACAAGATCTTCATGAGCACCTTTTGGCAGGAGATCTTCAGACTAGCAGGTACGGAGTTGACCCCTAGCACTAGCTATCACCCACAGACAGATGGGCAGACGGAGATAGTCAATAAGTGGATAGAGGGCTACTTGCGGAGTTATGTGTCAGGGCATCAGCGGGCATGGATTAGATGGTTGCACATGGGTGAGTATTGCTACAATACCACCTATCAGATGAGCATAGGTATGACTCCTTTCCGGGCCTTGTACGGATACGACGCCATGACATTTGTGGATTTGGTATTACCAGATAGCCGAGCTCTCAAAGCTCGAGATTGGTTACAGGAGAACCAGGATATTCTAAAGGCTCTCAAGGAGAATCTTCAGAAAGCACATAATCAACAGAAGATATATGCAGATCGGCACAGGATAGAGAGGTCTTTTGAGGTTGGGGATCTAGTATTCCTATGTTTGCAGCCATATAGGCAGTCCTCACTGAAGCAGAAGGGTGCAGAGAAACTGAAACCACGGTTTTATGGTCCGTACCGGGTAGTTCGACGAGTTGGGGCAGTTGCATATGAGCTAGAGCTACCGGAGCACAGTAAAATACATAATGTCTTCCATGTGTCGTGCCTTAAGAAGGCACTTGGACAACATATTGTACCATCTACAGAGTTGCCGCCATTGGATGAGAAGGGGAAGTTGGTGTTAGAACCAGAATCCATTATTGAGGAGAGACAGAGAGGCCTTAGGAGCAGAGTGATCACAGAGTATTTGGTGAGGTGGAAGGGATTGCCACTTGAGGATGCAACTTGGGAGGGAGAGCAGATTCTGCAGCATCCAAATTTGCATTTGCTTGAGGACAAGCAAAATTTGGGAAGGGAGGACTGTAATGTCCCCTTTCCTACGGCCTAGGGGCCAACTCGATTCCAGGCCTTGGTCATACCCAAGGGGTTATGGACACTAGGAGCTATTGGGTATGAATATCTAGTCCATTTTATTATTATTCTTCATTGACAGGTGCATAAGTGGTTTTGGAGGGGCTAGATGTTATGTTTTGTCGTTAGGGAGGGGCCACATGGTACTTATGTTCTAATTTTGCGTTGGGGGTCTCTTTTGGACCATGGCGACTTAAAAGGTGAAAAGTAATTTATGTTACTTTATGTTATTGGCCCATCCTAAGGAAAAATGCGACTAGGACCTTTTTAGGGTTCTTTTGCCTTGGAAAAAGTTATATAAGGAGTTGAGGGGAGAAAGGAAAGGATACTTTATGCATACTCAACTCTTTTTTTTCATGTTCAACTGTTGTTTACAAATCTTCAGCTTGTGGAGTGAGATCCCACAAGAACCCCAACTTCGATGGTGAGAGATCCATCCCTAGCTAGCAGGGCATTCTTCGGTAGTGAGAGATCTACCCTAACTTGTCATTTTGGAGCTGTTTTCAGGGCTGATTCACAGAGATATTTGCAGGGGTTTCAGAGATAGGGTTTTGAGGGTATTTGAGAGGTTTGGTGAAGATAATCAGTGAATTTTCATATCAGATTTACGGCAGACATAAAGGAAGGGTTTGGCATCATTTTCAGAGGATTTTGCAAGGGTTTCAACCACCTACCAAAAAAAGCGACTTGTTTTGGAGATTGCAGCCTTTATTTGGAGGGTTTCCAGTTGGCCATTTTTAAATCTGAAAGTTGGAATATCATCTTATTTATTTATAAATATTATTTCCAAAGTTTCAGAATTTTTGCACTTGTATTCAAGAAGATATGAATTTTAGAAGTTTTCCAGCTGTTTAGGGCACGCTATAATTCTCTGGCAGTATTCTATTATCTGAAAAATTCCAAAAATAATTTCCTAGTGTTAGTTTAATTGTTATCAAGCTCTCTATAAATTTTCAAGTGATTCGAGCAAGTATTTTGTGAGTTATAGATTTATTTCTATTAGCTGCCCTAGTTTTATTTTCTGCAAAAATCAAAATTCTGTTTGGCTGCAAATTGTCAATATTTGGTGCTTTTCTAAGTGGTATCCCACAAGGGATATTTCAAGTTATGAGTCATGACATAATATTTCATAGCATATGTAGGTGTACTCTTCTCATGTTTGATTATTGAAGAGTAAGACTTGTTTTTAATTTTCAGCTTTAGTCTTTCATTGTCATGTTGCAGTTTTGAACATTGAATATAATATATATATAGCATTTTGGGCCTTGGCTTATGTGATGAATAATTGGATTAAACATTACTAGTTTCAATCTTCAAACTTTCAATTTTAAATCTTAGTTTATTGAATTATTCATGTTATATTTGTAAAATTAATAAATTATATATATTTTTTATTAGCCGTCCCCCCGTCGTCCCCTAATTTTCAAAAAAAAATTGTTGTCCCGAAAACCCTGTCCCGAAGTCCCGCCGTCCCGGACTCTTAGGTAACTATGATCCACAACACCACCCACATGGGTTCACATGGGTATTGGTTTGAGTGGAATTTCCACCAACTCCACTCACATATCTTATAGATACTCATCTCTTGCTTATATTGTAAAAAAGGAGAATTGTATTGGAGGATCTCCTCATTACTCGAGGTTAATAAAATACAGCAGAGCTGCCATTGTCCTGTGGTTTTTCCTGCAACATCGCAGGTTTTCCACGTAAACCTACTGTGTATTATTTTTGTTGTTCATTCCTCCTAATTTTCTTTGTTGTTCTGTTTTTTTCCTAACACGTCAGTGGGGATGGCAGTTGAGACAGCAGCAAAAAGCACAGTTTTGGAGGTAGAGTTGCACCAAGTCGCCTAGATAGCTGACCAAAGGAGGAAACTAAAAAAGGCCAGATCTGGATTGGCCAAATTGAAAGCAAGGGTGATTACAGAACTGGAGATGGTTGAAAAAGAGAGACCTAATATTTGGGATGTAATAAATTTGAGCAAGACATTGACCCCTGATAAGCTAAGCACGGCAATGGTCAAACTTTTGTGCGAAGCAACCATCCAAAGAAGACTTGGGTGCAAAGAAACTAGTCAATGCACACAGAGCAGTGCAAGGAGTGTGGGACAAGATAAGACTGATAAGTAACCTAGAGGCAGAACTCCAATAAAAGAGTGAAGAGGGGTGAAATACTTTTGACAAGTTGAGGCACAGAGGGGACAGTGTGAATACAAGGTTAGCCACGAAGGCAAAATTCAAGGAAATGGATACAAAGGTGGATACTGAGAAAGACAAATTGAAGTATCTGACGCTTTCTACAGAGAGTGACATTCCGAGAAGCCATGGGAGGAAAAATGAAGCAATTGGACTCCACAATTTTTGGATACAAGGAGAAGCTGGACGCAGAGTAGATAGTAATAGATAAAGAAAGTATTAGTTGTTGTAAAGCCTATGGGAGAGGAGTAGGCAAAGATTGTTCAGGATGAGACGCAAGGCAAAGAAGCCTTGGGAGAAAAAGTAGAAGTAATAAAAGGAGATAAAGTCAGCATTGAGGCTGCAATAACAAGATGGAACACTTTAGTATATGAACATACGGGAGAAGTTCCAGAAGTTTTCGTTGTGCAAATATCGAGCACATGAGCACAAATAGACTTGTTTGGGGATAAATAAGAAATTTAGTGTGGGGAAATGTTGACCCCGAGAAAAGGCTAAGATCTGATCAACACAGAGGTCTAGGCAGCCAAGTCACGCAAAGTAAGAAGCATGATATTAACAGACTTCTTTGCGAATGCAAAAGTAACAAGAATGGGTTTTGTGTACAGAGAGTGCAAACCATATTGAAGCATAATGCAATCACAGGAGTATAGTCTACAAGGAAGGCATGTGCAAATAAACAGCACACGAGGATATAGGTGTCATCAACTAGGATAGAGCTACCAGATTACACAGAATCAAAGACTGGAGCAGTTTGTAGAGAAACACTTGGGAAAAGCTTCTAGATAACCTGGAGTGCATACCAACTCGACGCCAACTATGCATCCTACAGGGTATCTAGAAGGCATCAAAGTATATTTTGTTGCCAACTGACAGTGCCAAAGGATCCCAGAATGCTATAAATACCTCCCTTGAGATCTCATTAGATCTTTTTGACTACTTTTTAAGAATTTTTGATACTTTAGTTAGTTAGACATTTTTTAAGAGATTCGGATACTTTTGTACTTAGTGAATTAGTTCTACAGTCTGAGGGTTTAAAGCTAGGGTTTCATCCCTTGTATGTATTTTTTGTGATATGTTGACCGGGCAAATGAGCCAAGGATTTTTTGCTTAAATTATACGATTATAAGAATAGTCACACATTGTATCTAAAGCCTTTGATGAATATTAATGGAAGCATTCTTGGCCAATCTGTGGAATGTATGTATTATGAGTAATGACTGAAATCTGTGTATGTGTGAAGTTGATGTCCTTTATTAGATCTGTTAGTTTTAATGTAGGTAGATCTAGTGGTTTTATCGTACCTTCATGAGATCTGTGTGTGTTAGGGGGTTTATTAGAGAATTACCTTTTCGATCTAAGTGTCTATGCGTCTGATTGCTTCATGCAATCGCATAACAGGGTTCTGGTACTCTCAATGCGCTTCGGGTGAGACCTCCATCCTTCGGTTGAAGATGTCAGCTTGCTTGTGAATTGTGTGTGTAAAGCCTTATCTTCTGTTCTCTTTGCATTCATATCACTTTATTTTGTTACCGCGCAGGAGAGCTAACTGCATGGCTCAGACATCTCCCTCCCTCCAAACAATTTGTGTGGTTAGGGTTTAGGCAAGAAAATAGTAGTAACAACTCTTCTCTTCTCTTTGACATGTTTATTAAAAAGCCTAGTGATGACCACTACATAGAGTTGAGGAGTTTACATCAAAACATGCAAGTGTCGCTTGATGATTACAGTAGAAATGTTAGGAATACTTTGCATGACAGGTCCATGTGATACCCCGACATCTACACAAGTCCTACATATTTGTCGATAGTCTAAATTATGAATTAAAAGGGATATATCGAGGCTCATAAACCAGCCGAATTGGATGGAGCTATTCTATTGCACAAGCCAAATCATATGAAAAACTGCTCAAAAGCAAGACCCAAAGTAAAGCCAAACCATACACTTTCTGAAGAACCAGCCTAGTCTCGATATAGCACAACACCAAATACCAATATCTAAGTGGCCACCTATTGTTGGAAAGAATGCTAAAAAAGCAGTTAGGAAAGATTTAAGGACAGGCAAGGTCGTCGTTTCTCATACGAAGGATAAGTGGGCTCCTAAGGGCAAAGGTGCATAACTAGGGGGAAAATTCATTTAGTCGAAACATTGGAATGGGTCAATTAGCAGCATACAGATGAACAAGCTTAGATAGATGCACATGTATGCCAGCTCTAGAGGATACATCATCAACAGTAACCAACTAGCTACCAGCCTACAGCATCTTTAATTGCTATCAGAGGGGTGCATCTTGGCACCCTGACCTTGAAAGGAGGAGGATGGATTAAAGGGAGATAAGTCATAACGTTGATCAACTCAGGTACACTACACACAATTTCAATGATCCTAAACTTGTTCAACAGCACTTGGTTTGCATATGTGTGCATGTCCTGCTTTTAAAAATAGCATTGCATATGGAGCTAATATGACTTGTAAGGAGTATGCTGAGGGTGAGAACCTCAAGGTGAGGACCTTCTTCAATGAGATCATGATCTTTATAGGATACACTTCAAGTGGTGTTGATATGATCTTTGGGCATATAATGGCTTCATGGACTTGATGCAATCTGCATGGAATTTAAAGAGCTGTACTTGAAATTCATGCAAGAATATACAGAATATGATGTTAGAGGGTCAGCCACCTACATGCTCCATGATATCAGCCCATAAAATGTAAAAGCAGATCAATGAAAGCAACAGCAGGTTATATAATCAATTGTAATGGTTTGAAGGGCTTGCATATTCTAGCTAGTTCAGAAAACACCGCACATATCCAGCCAGTACAACAGATATTAGAACACTACCAAGTGGTGTTTGTTGAACTTTGCTAAGGCTATTCCATCTATAATAGGGGTCAAGAGCATGTCCTAGAGCAGGGAAAAGGGCACAAAGCCCATAATGACTACCCCTTATCAGCACTCCAAGCTGTTTAAGGATGAAATTGAAAAGATGGTACAGGGACTACTTGACATGCAGGACATTACTGTTCCAAGCAAGGGCCTGTTTGTTGCAGTTAGTGGTGTTGGTTATGAAAGAAGGATGGTTATTTTCACAAGTGCGTTGATTATTGTGCTCTAAATATTAACAGTGCATGAGTTACATCGAGAAACCGTCTTTTCCAAAATTGACCAGAGACCTGGCTACCATCATATTAGTATGAGACTTGAGAATACACAGAAAACATGGAATTTAAGACGCACCACATGGCCACTATGAATTTTCAGTCATACCTTTCGGTACTCAACAAATGCACCAGACAACTTTCACAGGGTACCATCGTGAATAAGAATATTTCATCCTTATCTCAAGAAGTTTATTTTGGTATTTTTTGATGATATCTTGGCTTATAGTAAAAATTTACAGGAGCACTTAACCCACCTCGAGATTATTCAATACATCAATAAAATTTATAGTTTATTTGAAAAAGAAAACGTGCTTTTGCTGCACCTGAACTATGATATTTGGGACATTATCTCTAGAGGAGTCGTCAAAGTGGATGAATGCAATTAAGGAATGGTAAAACTAAAGATATTTGCTCGGCTGAGAGCTAGTTCCTAGGAATATGTAGTTATTATTGATGATTTATCAGGACCGGTTTTCTCAACTGGCTGCTTTGTTTGACACATTTGACCAAGAAAGATAAATTTGAATGATCAAATCCAGCTGGCAAAGCTTTTGTAAACCTCAAAGAAATAATGTGCACTTGTCTCTACCTTGGTGATTCCAGATTTCTCTATGCCATTCATTGTCGAATGTGACGCATCTAAACTGGTAACTTGGAGCAGTTTCAATGCAGCAGAACAGGTCTCATTGCCTTTGAGAGCCGCAAGCTAAATGACAACAAGTTGTTATCTACTTATGACAAGGAAGTGCTAGCAGTAATGCATGCATTGGCTAGGTTTGAATATCAATCTATATTGTGACAAATTCATCATTAAGAAGTAGAACCACCATAGTAGCTCGAAGAACTTTCTATCACAACGTGATCTCAATGAGTGGCAATCTAAGTGGGAGAGCTATTTGCAAGCATATGATTTTAATATACAGTATTGCAAAGGTAACAAAACTTATTCACAATTTATCCAGAATTCCTGGGATTCGGTCAGCAGTCATTCCGAAATGGCAATAGGATATTGAAGAGTATGACAAGGATGATCAGCAGATAGCTAGAGCCAAGAATAGCAAGTATTAATTCTGCAATGGACTCATTTATCACCGAGAAAGAGTGGTTTTGAATCCCAAATCAAAATTTAAAATGAAGGTGATGACTGAGAGTCATTCTTCACCACAATTGTTCATGTTGGGTTAAAAACTTATGCAAAAGTAAGGCATGCCTCAACTGGAAAGGTTTGAAGAATGATGTCTTCGACTTTGGGGGCACTGAAACAAGATGGAAATGGTTAAAAGTTCTAGCTTGCTTCAACCACTGCCCATCCCCCAATGAGAAACGGGAGTCTATCAATATGAAACTCGTCATAAATCTGCCTAAAGCAACTGATAAAGATTACATCCTGATGGTTGTTGATCAATTAACCAAGTGTAGTCACTTCATAGTAGCATACCTATTGATAACATTTAGAATGCGCATCAAATTGCAGCAGTGTTTACAGATAACATTTACAGATTGCACGGGCTTCCCAAAACAAGTGTTAGTGATAGGGATCCAAAATTTACAAGCAAATTTTAAAAGGATATTTTTGGGTTGACTGGTACCACTTAAACTTTCAGTAGTTGCTACCACCCTAAAATTGATGGGCAAACAACAATTGTGAATAAGAGATCTTGGAGGGTTATTTGTGGAACTACGTGACAGATTTACAGGTGACGTGGCTTTGGATGTTGCACCTGGCAAAAAATCGGCAAAATACCACCCAACATGTGTTGATAGGTATGATTCAAGGCTTTGTATGGGTATAATACACATTCATTGCTGAAATGGGGTGTTTAGGACGCCAAAATACCAACAGTTCATGTTTCCATTATGAAGAGTCAATAGATTTTGGCAAGTTTTAAACAATAAACTAGCTCAAGATAGGATGAAATCACAGGCAGATTGGCATTGCTTGGAAAGGGGGATTACTATTAGAGATCAAGTTTTTCCTTCAAATGCGGCCTTATAAATAGACCACTCTTAAGAAGAATGCATCAGAGAAACCATCTCCCCAGTTAAAATGTTCCATTCACTACTCTTCGGTAAATTGGAGCTGCAGCTTATAAGCTACATTTACCTGCCAGTGCCAAGGTACATAACACCTTCCATGTCTCTAGTTAGGAAAGACAATTGGTCAAAATTTGGCAGCTCCACAAACATTCCACTTGACAGGGTAGGGAAGTTGATTCTAATACCGGAGAGCATCCTAACTACCAGAGATAGAAAGTTAAGGAACCGGGTTCTTAAAGAATATTTGGTGCAATGGAAAGATTTTCGTGTGGAGGATGCTTCGTGGGAGTGTTCTAAGATACCTTGACACCCTCCATTGTGTACTTGACTGGGGACCAATCAATTCAAGTAAGATGAAATTGTAATGAGCTGAACATATCTTAAGAGAAAATTAATAAGAATAAAAATAAATGATATTTGAGATAATATCCATGCAAATAAAGGATAAAGAGGAAATTGACCTCCAATAATGGATCAATGGTAGCCGCACCTGATAAGGTGGAAAGAAGAAGATTAGTTGTTAGGTAGGTTCCTCCTGTTTCTTCAAATTGAATTTTGATGGGGTTGCTAGGGGAAATCCTGGAGCCTCTGTGCTAGGTGTGTCATTCGAGATTGCACCAGTTAACTCGTCCAAGCGGCCTCCAATCAGACAGAACAAATAATGAGGCAGAAGCGCAGGCCTTTGGTCTTGAGGGTTCAGCTGGCTCACTCATGTGGAATTGGTAAGCTAATCATTGAAGGGGACTCCATGGTCGTCATTAGACACTGGAGAAGAAATTGGATAATATCCTTCGCTCCATATGGCCTCTTTTGGATGACCTCTCCTCTTGGAAGACCCGACATTGCTTCAAGGAGGCAAATGGTGTGGCAGATTTCTTGGCAAATTCGGGCATTGATCAAGCAACTTCATCCACTATTGACAATGTGTTGGAAGTGTGCCCGGGTTAGGATGCATATTGGGACAGGGATCTCCCACATACTGCACATTCCTAAGGCCCATTAAAGGCAGGACAATAATCTACACTGTACAGCCATTGAAACAATCCAACTAAGGTCAATTCATCATTGGGCAATTGTTACCTATCATTATAGATGAATATATTATAAAGAGGTAAAATGATTTTTTGGCCTATTTGTAATCATTAAAGATTGTGATCGCTCGCTCCTTTCATTTGGATGATGTAGCATGTTATTCGCCTCATGATGAGACAGTCAAATGCAGGGTGGCAGCAATATTTGAGATGGACAGTTGAGCTTAGGGGGGAGGGATGTTTCAAGCTTGCCAATTCCTTAACATATCACCACCGTAACTCTTCTCTTTGCCATTATTCTCTCACATTCTATTTTCAAGCATTTTGGGTCTAGGTCTGAGCACCTCTGCAATGTCATCTTATCTGATGCATGAGCATCCTTGGTTTAAAATAAAAATAATAATAATTTTTATTTTGTTTAAAATGTACAGCTGTAATCCCAACAACTGAGAGTTTTCAAGAGCTTCAGCTGAGAATTTCCAGGAGTTTGTTCTCCTGAAATGGAATTTGTTACAACTGATTTATGTCCGCATAGAAATAGAAGAACAGTTGTAGTCTATTAGCTATTTTTTGAATTGGAAAATCAAACTAGGAGTCTTTCTTGCTAATGGTTAATATAAAACACGTGTCAGTTGAGTCTTAGAGAGGGAGGAATGTAATGTCCCCTTTTCAGAATTAAATGATTCCGGGTACTCAAAACCTATTTTTTATTTCCTATAGGCTAAGGGGAATTAATAAGGGAAACAAATAATAATAATTCTTTTTAAGTGGTCCAAGTTACTTTATATGTTAATTGGAAAAGGACACTTAAAATTAAATTATTATTTAGTGGGGCCAAAAGCAAAAGTGAATGCATGGGATTAAAGCTTATATTTTTAATATGGGGCGCCAACTTTGGATATGTCAAAAAAAGTAATATTTAATTACTATTTAGCATGCACAAAACCCTAAAGATGGTGCCACCCTTGGACAAGGCATTTAAAAATTATAAAAGCAGTTTTGGTGGTCTCATAATCATTCATCTTGGAAATTTATCAACTACTTCATTGTCTACAAGTAGTTTCTACTTCTGCATCAATAATAAATGACGAAAACCCTCATTTACACACAAATCTGAGGACGGAAACCCTCGTATCTAAGCTTGGCAATTCCATCCAGGGGTTGCAATGATCATTCAAAGTGCAAATATTCATCCAGTTCAACTACAGGCATCATATTCAGGGTTGTTTTAACATCGAGAACAAGAAAAGTACACCCAAGGATTTCTTCAAACAAGCATCTACAAGGCATACTAAACACTTCCATAGTTGGACGCCACCCTTGGGAGATTGATTCTATGTTGGGTGCCACATCTGGAGAGTTTTTGCAAGGGATTCAACTTGCATGTTTATTTCTTGCAGCTTTCTACGTATCTGGATCATCAAAATTGAGCCAGTAATTGTATAGAGATATTCTGGCATTTTCCCTGAAGTTGATATGAAAATAAATAAATAAATTCTATTTTGTCTGTAATTGGGGTTTGTTGTTTTTATAAAAAACTCAATTTGTTGCTGCCATCATAAAAGTTCAAATTTTTATACTGCTGCCCTAGGGTTTGATAAAATATCCAGATTTGTTAGAAATTATTTATCAGGGATATTACTGTGGGTATCAGGGCTTTGTTTTTCCTCCCAACTCTGAGGGAAATAAAAATTCGCAGTTTTGAACTTCATGCAAGGTAGTGCCAAAGAAGTCAGGTACCACCAAAGGGAGAGAGAAGAAAGGTACAAAACAGTCGGAAGTCATGGGTAACAAGGATCCGGATGAGGCAATCTTTGACAGGCTTGTTCAAGGAAAAGACAGGTTAGTTGATATGATGGGTCAATTAGTCTAAGTTATGCAAGGACACGAATGTGCAAAGGGCTCCAAACGGTGAGGGAAGCTCTTCAGAGACTGAACCATTACCAACACTATCAAAGGACAGCCATCGGTTCTACAATTAGGCACTTTCAACCTAACTTCCTACGTAGAGCAGGAAGCAATTCCAGAGACAAATTCAGGCTTCCATAGTAGATGAGATTGTTGTTAGGTATGAGGAGTACAGGGTACTTCCAGGTGAGATTAGAGAGGCTATATCACTTACCAATTTCATTAATCTGAAGAAAATCAGGGGTGGACCAAGAGTTGAACCTAGGCCACAAACTAATCAGAGATACATGCACCGGGCATTAGGGAAGTTGTCACTTCCTACTTTTGATGGCTCTAGTAAGAGTACAACTTGCGCATGGATACAGAAGTTGGATACCTTCTTATCACTCAGGCTAATGATGGAGGAGGAAGCCATCAAATTTGCAACCCTTCATATGGAAGGAATAGCACATGAGTGGTGGTACCAAGGGCTAATTACTAAAGTGACACCAGACATATGGATTCTTACATTGTGCTCAGTGACAGGTTGATCAAGAGAAGATCCAAGCAATATTACATTGGCCTCCACCCATTCACTTTGACAGGAATTGAGGGGATTCTTTGGTCTTTGCAATTACATACAGTGAGCGATTATGTGAGAGGGTTTTCACACGCTTGTCTCTGATTGTACTGGATTTGACAAAGAAAGGAGCTTTCAGCTGGTCCAAAACAGTCCAAACAGCCTTTGATCATGAGTCCAAGAGTTTAATTGAGTCTCTTTCTTAGTATTGGTTGTTCCTTATTTTTGTATTCCTACCTGTGTTCAAGAATGTGATGCATCAAAAGGGAAGGATATCGGGGTATAGTTTTGCCTGCAACACAGCCAATATCCCGTACCTGTGTAGAGAGCAATAGAAACTTGGTGAACTAGAGCATGGATTCTATATTTATGACAAAGAGGATGTTGGCCATCATGAACCAGCAATTGAATAGAAATTCCGGCAATATTTGAGTTTGTGAGCAAGAAATTGTGGTCAAAATTGATCACAATAGTTTGAAGATTCTTGGCCAAAAGTGATCATGAGATGACAGGCAACAAAAGGGGGTGAGTAAGCTCCAAGCTTATAGTTGAGGTGACTATCAGAGTGATGTTAGAGCGGAAGAATAACGTTGAAAGCAGATGTTTTATCTAAAAGAACCTTTTTCATGCTCTGATAGTCTGAAATCTCTGCAGATTGGAAAAAAGTATTCCATAATAGCGGAGTCTTGTTAAAGAATCAGGTTGCACTAATGTATCATCCTTTTAGAGTTCGTGGAGTACTTCATCAAGCATAACAATTACTAGTGTGGTTGATGATGGGGCTTATCCTCTACAACTTTATTGACGAATCTATTTGGTAGCCTGAATCAAAGGATTGAAAACAGCAAAATTTCCAAGGGTTGTCCATGATACACCTTAACTGGCTGGTCATTTAGGGTATTTCAAGACCTACCAAGCAGGGTCAAGGGATTGGAGATTACTTTTGGAAAAGACTACAAGGATGAGGTCCTCCAATACATTAGAGAGTGTATTGTGGTAGCCATAGGAGAAACAAGGCAAAACATGTTTTTCCAGCGGGTTTGTTGCAGCCCTTACCTATTCCGAACCAATAATGGGAAAATATCATCACATGGACTTCATCACAGGTCTATCGAACTAATGTTCAAGGTAAGAATTGTTTTTATGCAGTGCTTGATCGACTTACTAAATATGCTCACTTCTTTGCTGTTCCTTTTGAGTTTAAGGCTCCACAAATTGCTAATTTATTTTTCAGAGAGGTTTTTAGGCTACAGGAATTGCCTAAAAATATTGTGAGTGAGAGGGATAACAAGTTCCTTAGTTTGTTTTGGCAGAAGCTCATCCACAAACAGAGATTGTGAATAAGTGGATTGAGGGATATTTGAGGAATTATGTGCAGGGCAGCAATCAGCTTGAGCCAAGTAGCTAGTAAAATATAAGGCTTATTTATTAGTGTTATGTTAATATTAGTTAAGTGTTAACTAATAAACAGTTGTAACCACTTTGTAACCATCTTTCACAAAATAAAATGAAGGACACAGAATGATAATGTGTGCATTCCGGTTTCTCTTCATTCCATCTTCGTACATTCTATTCTTTCTCTCTCCGCATATTCTAACATTGGTATCAGAGCGCGCCAAATAAGGAGAAAGAGAAGGAAAGAGGTCGCCATTATTGTTGCTATTACAGTTGTATTTGTATTCCCAAGATGCATTTTCGTCACGAATCTTAGAAATTACCAAGTCGTAGGGCACATAGTCGTATTACAGTTTAGAAAAAAGGAAGAATATATACAAAAACGTGACATGAATCACGAAGTCGTGAGGGCAGAAAAAGGGCAATCACGAAGTCATGAGAGCACAAAAACGGCACAAACGCGAGTTTTAATGTCATTGAAAGCTCGGTCAAGCTTTGCAGGTTCGAAAGGCCATTGAAGTCACATGTTAGGACACATGAAAATACAGTCAAAGTCTTCATTTCCGCTAGAATAAATCGTGAAAAGGGGCATCACGGAATTTAGACTAAGCTAGAAAAGAGTTATTTGTCACAAATCATAAAATAATAGTCACGAAAGGGATTTTTAGGTTTTAGACTCGTACAGTCACGAAGATCTATAATCGACGCCAAAGAAAAACAAAGTTTTAGGTGAGAAAAACAGAGTTTCAGGGGAATACGAACAGTCATGAATTTCAAGAGAAAAACAGAGTTTCAGGAGAGAAAAACAAAGTTCCAGGTAAATACAAAATCAAGGGCTACAGTCATGATTTTTGGATTCCGAAGAGCACGAAAATCTTGTCTATAGTTGACTAAACTAGGGCACATTTTCAGTTGTATTCTTCCAATATCAAGGGCACAAGAACATATTTCCTATATTACAATCCTCAACACAGTAAAATTGTTGTATGTGACAAGAGGAAATCGTTTAAGGGCCTTTTATTTGGTCGTGAATGGATTGTGAATCTTGAATTTTGTGACAAGCCAAAGATGTTACTCTTGGAGACAATGGAATTGTGTACATTTTTCAAGTTATTGATGTTTCAAGAGACGAATAAGGTCGTGTACATTGATTCAAAAGGAACAAAATATGCCTTTCAAGAGACGAATAAGGTCGTAAAGAAAAAGAGCGAAGGGAAAATTCCAAGACAAACCAAATGAAGCCAAAGCTAAAAATCCGTCGGATACTGGCATTGATGAACTCACTGATAAAGGACTATGAGGATTCCCAACACTTTGAAGATATGAAGGAATCCAATGTAGGTGAAACTCAGCATGGATGGTTATCTAGATAGTTCAGGAGTCTGTGGATCTCAGGAATTTACCCTTACGAGGATCATGAGACAACTTGATAGACAACTGTGGCAGTAGCTCAGTATAGATGGTTGTCTAACAATTCGAGAGATTTTGTAATTCGGGAGTTTGGGGAGGTGGAATTAGGGAACTCAGAAATTCATCTCAGGAACTACACCTTTACAAGAGTCAAGGAGGCAACTTGATGGAGGTCTACCTAGTCAAAGCATTGTTTGTTGGCATGTGCGTCCAGCACCCCCCGTGAATTTCGTGACATGGACTAACTGCCTCTCATGGATCCTAACTCCTGTAACTGAGATTAACGCCTGCGGGTTTTGATCTAACAGAAATCGTGTAACAAATGGTATCAGAGCGACAAGTCTCGAGTTCGAAACTCAAAGTAACGTTGGCGGGTTTTGATCTAACAGATACATCGTGTCCAACAAATGGTATCAGAGCGACCAGTCTCGAGTTCGAAGACTCTACCCAAGTAACGTCAGGGGGAGATTGTTGGCATGTGCGTCCAACGCTCCCCGTGAATTTCGTGACATGAACTAACAGCCTCTCGTGGATCCTAACTCTGGCGATTGTAACGGAGATTAACGCCTACGGGTTTTGGTCTAACGGAAATCGTGTCCAACATTGTTTTCAAAAGGGAAAGCTTCTGAAAAATGTGTGGTCTTGTTTGGTTCTGTTATTTTAATCTTATGTCAGTATGTTCTATAGAGTAAGCCTTGAGAGGGGGTATTAAAATATAAGGCTTAATATAACGCTTATTTATTAGCGTTATGTTAATATTAGTTAAGTGTTAACTAATAAATGGTTGTAACCACTTCAACCACTTTGTAACCATCTTTCACATAATAAAATGACAAACACACAATGATAATGTGTGCATTCCAGTTTCTCTTCATTCCATCTTTGTACATTCTATTCTTTCTTTATTCTTTCTCTCCTCTGCATATTCTAACAATGACTCTACATGGGAGAGCATTGCTACAATACATCACATATCAGCATGACTCCTTGGACTCCTTTCAAAGCTTTGTATGGTTATGATGTTCTTTCCTTTGAAGATTTGGTATTTGTAGATAGCATAGTGCCAGGGGCTAGAGACTTGGTTGCACAGAGTCAAGATATATTGGGAATATTCAAAGAAAATATCCAACATGCACAAAACTAGCAAAAAAATTATGCAGACCAGCACCGCATTGAGAGGTCTTTTGAGGTTGGTGACATGGTTTTCTTGAGGCTGCATCCCTATAGGTAGTCTTCTCTAAAGAAGAGTGGAGCTGAAAATATCCAACATGCACAAAACCAACGAAAATTTTATGCGGACCAGCACCGCATTGAGAGGTCTTTTAAGGTTGGTGACATGGTTTTCTTGAGGCTGCATCCCTATAGGCAGTCTTCTCTAAAGAAGAGTGGAGCTGAAAAGCTCAAAACCTTTTTATGGACCATACAGGATTACGTTGGGGATAGGAGAGGTTGCCTATGAGCTGGATTTTCCATAACAGAGTACGATACATAATGTATTCCATGTCTCATGCCAAAAAAAGGCTTTGGGACGTCATATTGTTCCTTCTATTGAGTTGCCTCCATCGGATGATGAAGGCAAACTTGTTTTGGTTCTAGAGGCAATTTTGGATTTCAGAGAAAAGAAGTTAAGGAACAAGATCATCACAGAATATTTGGTACGCTGGAAGGATTTACCTACAGAGGTTGCTACTTGGGAAGGTGCAGAAATTCTTAAGCATCCCGGCTTGCAACTGCTTGAGGGCAAGCGATTCTAGGAAGGGCAGACTGTAATGTCCCCTTTTCAAAATAATATTATTAATTTCCCTTTCTATTTAGAATTATCCAAATTGGTTAGAAATTATTTATCAAGGATATTACAAGGAAGTGACTTCATAAGTGTTGGTTCCAGAAAATAAAGAAGAGGATTTGCTGGTAATTTTCTGAGTATCTGTGGTTTTATTTCCCCATAAAGTTCAGCTGTGTATGAGTTTAACAATTTCTCTGCTATAAATTATTCTTTCCGTATATTTCTATTTGCCATGCATTTGCATTAGTTTTTGCTGGAAGATTCAACAAGTTGCAGGTCTTAAGATAGAAGGTTTGATCTCCTTCAATGGGTATCAGAGCTAGAAAAAGCTCTTTGGGAGAAATGTGAAAGGAAACAGAGCACAGTTGAAGCTTATTTGACGGTGCAAGTGTTTGTTGAAGAGAGGCATTCAGAGCACAGCTAGAAAGTAAGGAGACAAGTGACAAGAAGAGTTTGCATATGTTCAAGAGTGAAGGAGAGTGAATTGAGTGTCTTCCACATAGCACATGTGTAGAAGACTAAAAGAGCTCATTGAAGCTTAATTGCAGGTTAGAGAGACACTGGAGAGGACTAAAACAAGCTCATTGAGGCTTAATTGCAGGTTAGAGAGACACTGCAGAGGACTAAAAAGAGCTCATTGAAGCTTAATTGCAGGTTAGAGAGACACCGCAGAGACTAAGTGTGAAGAAGTGAGAAAGGAGAATTACATAAGTGAAAAGTTGTGGAGTCTGCGAAAGTTTGTAAGAGCTTATTGAAGCTCATGTATTTTTGTTGCAGGTTGAAGGTGTCCTGCAAATAATTGAAATAGGTCTTGAGAGAAGTGTTGTAAGAGTGAAGAAGGTGATAAACAAAACTCTGTTTTCAGTTTGTTGCAGGCTATGAAAAAGGAACCCTGCAAGTGAGAGAGAAGTGTGAAAAGACTCTTGTGATGAGTCACGGCAGACTGTGAAAAAGAAATTTGCAGAGACCAAGAGAGTGTTAAGAAGTGTCAAAGGTCAAGCGTGCAAAAGAACTTGAATGAGTCCAAGAGAGGTCAAGCTGTGAAAAAGAAGTCTGATGAGTTCAGAGCAAGTGTGAAGAAAGAGCTTGCCAAAAGGAGAGAGAAAATTGCCATGAAGGGCAATACAAAGAAAAAAGGAGTGACACTTAGAGGTTGTCATAAGGAGGAGACTAGAGAAACGCAGAGTGATGTTTGTGATCCACTCATGTCAGAGATGGAAGAGCTCAGGAAGGAGCTTGAGAAGGTACAAATCCTGCTAGATTGCATGGAAGATGGAAAGTTGAAAGAATACAGAGAAGAGAATGAACTCCTCATGAATGAAGAAATAGAAGGCAGCCCTTTGGAGGAGATTGCAGAAGAAGTTAAGAATGTGGGAGCAGACCACATGCATGAAGATGAAGTGATGGCAGGAGGGGTGTTTTTTACAGACACCTATGTGAAAAGGAAGAAGTAGTTGGGGTGCAAGAGACCCAATTACAGGAATTGTTTACCATGATGAAAGCCATGGAGGAGAGAATCTTCATAGCAGAGACGAGAATGAAAATGGGCAAGGGTCCAAGGTCCCAAAGAGAGTTTATTGAATTTGAGAAGCTCAGGAAAGAACTTGAAATTGTTCAAGACGTGCTTGAGAGCATGGCAGAAGAAGAATGGATTGAAGAAGAGGATGAGTGTGAAGCTGAAGAAGAGGCATAACATTGCTGCCCTCAGGAAGGTAAGATGATCAGTGATGAAGCATGTGTTGCAAGGGAAAGTTGTGAGCAGCCCCAAGAAGAGAAAGTGGTCACTACAGCCAATAGGTATGAAGAAAAGGTTTTTGAAGAGGCCAAGACTAAAGAAATAGGGGAGCTCAAAATCTCAGCTAAAACATGTGACGCTGAGCAATCATCAATGTGATGAAGATGGCCTACTGTCACAAGTTCCAACAGTGGAGAGAGAGAGTGGTTTGAGATATGCCAAGCCCATGACAAAGAGAAGGAGAAAGTGAATTGTAGCGCATTTGTTGAGACACCAAGTGTTGGGAAGGAGATAAAGGGTGGGAAAATCCTTATTTTGGAGGATGTGGTGACGAGAAGTGAATGCATAGGTATCAGAGAAGGAATGTCTCCTTGAAGGCATCAGAGAAGAAAGAAAGCAAGGAACAGAGAGCACAATAAAGGAAGCAAAGGTTCCATTGAGTAGAGCACTTGAAGAGGCCACTTTGCCTTCAAAAATTTATCTTAAAATTGTTGTGAGTTGTGTTTGTGCAGAGCTGAGAAAGGAAAAGGATCCACTTGTGACAAGGCTCAAGTAAAGGAAGAGAAGTGGAGTCATTGAAACTCTTAAAACATGCAAAGCAAGAGAAGACAGAAAAAGAGCTACATTGGGAGCATATGACACTACGGGGCGCAAGAGCTTAAGGAGAAGAAGGGATGCCAATGGAAGAAGCACTCGGACAGAATGTTGGGTCCTATATTTTTTTATTCTGATAGTGTTCTCAGTTGTACATGTGCAGGAGTGACAGCAGTAGGAGAGAAGGTGCTAGAGGAAGCCTTTAAAGCTGGAGAAAATGAGTCTCATGGAGGACTCATGGGCACAAAAGAAGATAATGAGCTGTTAGAAGTTTTGAACCCATGAAACAAGGAGAAGGAGCAGAAGTGTTCTTTATCACACTTGATAGAGGCATGCAGAGCAAGGCGGATGAAGAGAAGCTCATTGAAGAGATCAATGAGTGAAGCATAGAGTAAGAAATAGAAGAGCTATTTGCACAGCTCTTGAGCAGCAGAAGAGAGATGGAGCCATTAGAGCTCATGATGTACAAAGAGGAGTTATTAGAAGCCCTTATGATTACAAGAGAAGACACAAATTTGCTTGTGAAAGAAAAGAGCAGCAAAGGAAGAGGTTGCAGTTGAAAAGGGAGGAAAAGAGTCGCACATGAGAGTGCATGTGTGTTTTCAAAGTCCACGTGTAGGATGGATTAGTGTAGAGCTGAGTGTGGACCAAAGCCAAGAAAGCTTTTGGTGGAGGAGGTCGGACGGAGGTGGGCATCAGCCCACAAAGCAGAAGGAATGGTTAGTAAGAACCATTTGGAGGAGGTCGGACTACGAAGGTGGGACCAAATCCACAGAAGTGAAGAAAAGGAAGAAATGGTCAAGAGAAACCATTTGATGGTGGTGGTCTGTTCATGGTGAGCCTAAACTCACTAAACAGAGAAAGAGAAGAGTTGAAAGGTCAACTGAGAGTTGGAAGCAAAGAAAGCGCAGATACCAGCTGAAAAGACAAGCTCATGGGATAAAGGACCTTTGGTTGTCAATCTCCGCAACCAGAAGGGTGGTTCTACCACCTGTTGAATCTATTTGAGCAGGAGCTCAAATTTTCACACCTCAGGTGTCTGAAGCAGGAGCATCCTTGATGCACACAATCTTGCATCACCCAAAAAAAAAGAAAATATTGAATTTTTATAAAATGTACAGCTGACAATCCCAACAGCAGAGAGTTTTCAGGAGTTTCAGCTGAGAGTTTCCAGGAGTTTGTTCTCCTAAAATAGAATTTGTTAAAACTGATTTACATCCACATAGAATTTGAAGAACAGTTGTAGTCTATTAAATATTTTCAGAATTGGCAAATCGACCTAGGAGTCTTTCTTGTTGATGGTTAATATAAAACGCACGTCAGTTGAGTCTTACAGGGAGAGGATGTGACTTTGTAAGTGTGCTTCCAGAAAATATAGAAGGGGATTTGCTCGTAATTTTCTGAGTATCTTTGGTTTTATTTCCCCTTAAGTTTCAGCTCTGTATGTGTTTAATGATTTCTCTTCAATAAACTATTCTTGCCATATATGTCTATTTTCTGTTGCATTTTCATTAGTTTTTGCTGGAAGATTCAACATGTTGCAGGTCTGAAGGTAGATGGTTTGATCTGCACCACCTGCTTCCACACTTTTTCTTTTAGGGGGACAAAAGGCAAAGGGATTTTCACTCTCCAATTTTGGAGAAGTGCATTAAGATCATCTCCGTGATATATTCGGGTGAGGTCTACAGGATTTCCATGAGGGGCCTTCTTCTTTTGGGGACGGTGGTAGTTTTCCCCATGGCATGGTGTAAAGCTCAGCTTGGAGTAAGGTTTGACTTGATGAAAGACAACTTTTTGCGTCCCTTTTTTGAATTTTTGTAAAGAATCCTGAATTGTTATGTCTGACCTATAGGGCTGTCTAGTTGGAAGTATAAGATATAAGCTAGTTAAGCAATATACAATGTATGGAGATCCCCTAATTTCAAGTACCCCACTTATTTTACTACTACGTATGGCAGGCTGCCTGGTTGTGTCCTCACACTTTTGGGTTTGATCCCCGGAGCATCTGGAAAGCTACTAACAATGTATGGACAATATTATAATATGAATGCGATGGTCAAGGGACCCCTATAAACCTTATTTAAGTCTCAGAAAAAAAGGATTAAGATAAAATCTGTTCTACTTTAGTAACTTGCATTATCAAGAGATAAGGTTTAGTCTATTTCAGAGAAATAAAACAAATAAAGCAATTCAAGGGCTATGGATATATTTTTTGTAGGAATTTTTAGATTGCTGTGTTTGAACAAAGATCAATTATATTTAGATTATTTTGTGATGAAACAAAGGAGTTATTTTTTTATTACTTCCTCATGAAGCAAAAGTTTTTAGATTGCTTCCTGATGAAGCAAAGGTTGGTTATTTTTAGATAAGGTTTCCTTGCTTATAAATATGGAAAGACATATTGTAATAAGGGCATAATTATTTGATATGAAATTGTGTGATTTTGAACTTAATCGAAGTTTAGTTGTCATTAAAAGTGGGAGTGACTGGCTTGCGAGCTTGGGCTGATTTGATTATTGGTTGTAATTAGATCAGTGTCTTTATTCTGATCTAAAATAGATTTATTCTGGGCTCTAAAAGAATAATATTTCAGTTTTTAGGGTAAATTCTTATTTCCAGAATTGTTTCAGAATTTCAGAATTTAGTTTCTCAGAACATAGGAAACCCAACTTTATTACATTACAAACAATCTTTATAAAGGCTGTGCACCTCAACAGCACAGCTTAGTGTTAAGCATCAGTTTCTCACCACAAAGAGGGTTATTTAACAGTTTAGGCGCCTCTGGGTACCAATATATTAGTATTAACGACAAAACGCAGGTCTGGTATGCACCACCAGGCTTGGCTCCTGTTGTGTTCTCAGAAACTAGTAATACCCCCTGCACCTCTGAACGCATCCTTCTGCATATTTGCATCAGAAGTTAGGCTGCAGGGAGCAGATTCATTCTGACCTTAACTATTACGGCGGGGTAGATACCCAAGTTCATTGTTGAACCAAACACTCACCCACGAACCATTCAATAATATAATATATTTCATTTGAAGCTTAAGAAGTTAAGAAGTAAGACTTAGGGTGTTCACCAAATCGCAAAGGTTGAACCTGCACTAAAGGCCATCCACCCAGACCCAACTGATTTTTCCACCCGGCAGACCCTGAAGGTACTCTCTTTCCTTTCAGGCCATCATGTTGTGTACTGGAGTCTGGTACGCATATATCAGAGGAAGAAATAGCTTAAGTTCGCTGTGCTAATAGTTGTAGCTGCTCTGATGCTTTGCACTGTGTGCGACTTGGTTCTCATCAAACCAAGGCACTAAGCACAAGTTACCTTGCAAAAGCACAATAGCCCTTCTGGACAGCCTAGAGTCCACTCGCATCCAACCAGGACTTTACACATAAACATTGTATAGAGCCTTTCTCACTTATCACAACTACAACCATACACACACTCCCAAGTTCAACAGCTAGAAAACAAAGCTGGGAAGGACCAATCAACTTGGAAACAACAATATACATGTAGCCATCAAGGGTAAAACAACTTGATGCTCAGAAACTGCAGCGGTTCTAAAGACCTATTAACTTGGTGCAAGAAGCACATTCCAAGACCAATAAATGGGAAGCCAATGGCGCAATTAGGGACCTGTCAACTTACTGCAGTGAGAGGAAATTGTTTAAGACCTATCTTCTGGAGTCGCAGAAAGCTACCAAGGGACCTAGGGAACTATCAACTTGGCAACCAAAAGTAGAGGCATGGTAAAAGTTTTCTCTCTTACACTGGGATACCCGGAATTGCCATCCAGGGCAGCATACCCATGTACTGAGGTACAGGGTAGTGGCACTGGTCCTAGTACTCACTGAAGCGTTTCTGAAACTCCAAAACAGTCCAAAGCCATACCTGGGATGTTTCTGTACCATTTCAGCAGTCCTGTTTTTTAAATGCCAAAAATAAAAATAAAAACACTACATACTTCTGTTTCGGCGGTACTTGAGGAAAATCTAGTTGATATATTTTAGAATCTAGATTATAATCATGTACAACGAAAATTTAAGCATGTTGAATGTTTTGAACTTTCATAAATACAAAGTATTTTAAGTGTTTTATCTTTTATGGACAAAAAATGAGTATTATGCATTTTTTATATATATTTATATTTTTCTAATAACATATTGTACAGACATTTCCATGCCATTTCGTACCCAAGGATTTTTTGAAAATTGCCATTTCTGCATTTCGAACCCTAAACCTGTACCCGTACCCTGCCAACCTAACTCTTACTCTAGCTCAGAATAGAACAAACTATGGATTTGCTACCTCTCCCCCGGCCCATACTTCAAATTGACATAAAAGAACATAGCACCACATGCTCTACTTGCACGGGAGGTCTATGTAATCTAAGGCTTTACTCAATGAGAGAAAAAAGCACTCGCAAAATCCAAATTCAAAATGAATATTTAAGACTAAGAGCAAGATACCAACATAGCTTCACAAGTTTGACCCCTTAAAAAAGAATAGAACTACTCATGGTACAAGTTCAGCCTTCCAGACACTAGATTCTTCCAACAAATGAAATTTGTAGAGTTCAAGATGCATCAACACTGAAGGAATGTTTTGCCCCTTTTTTCTTTTCATTCAAAATTTAAGCCACAAGTATAAATGTTGATATATCCAGCCAATGACAGCGCCTCAATTCTCACTCTGATCAAAAAGCATCCAAAATATCCAACAGCACTCCTTAATGATACACATCTTCTATGCATACATTGAGGTTTTGTTTCTTTGTATAGTATTTTAGGGTATTGTTCTGATAGTTTTATCTATTCTTCATCGTTTGAGAAGTACATGCAAATGCATAACATTTTTTGAAGGATCTGTAACATAGCTATATGTTAGTTTAAAATGATACTAAGCAGGAAACTAGTAGGACCTCTACTTACCAAGCCCCAAAGAAATTCAATTAAACTTTAGCAAGTTTTCAATTGATTTATTTGCAACATCTCAATACATTTGGTTTATAGTTTTTTCAAGTGGAAGTAGACATCAATTGGGTCAAATGCTAATGAATCAGCTTGGACTACTAAAGGTTGAATAATATTAAGTTAAACTTTCTGCGACATTATAATAATTTATTTCACGACTAAGAAATATTGGAATGGTAACTCAGAAACTTTGGTTTTAGATCAATGATAATCCAGAGTTCTGCTCGTTACATTAAACTGATGAGCATAACATGTCAATTGCAATGTTGGAAAAAGTCATATAAGGCAACTCGGAGAGGATTTCCACATTTAACCAGAGTCTCAATCGGATCGTATTAAAGTCTTTCCTGTTTAGCACTGTAACAGTACATAGTTTAAAATTGCAAAAAAAACAAATAGAATCATAAAGCAAAACTTTTGTTCATTGGACTGACCTTGAAAAATATATTCTTGTTTGATTCATTCAATTGCTGCAGCAAGGCAAGCCAATCTATCCTTGAGGGATTTACGCTTTCCATCCAGCTTGTCAATAAATCTGATGGATCTTTGTTACTGGGCAAGGAAATGATCTGTTTAGTGATAGCCTTAGCTTTTCCAGATAGCACAACAGGTTCTTCTGGAGTTATCTTTTTCTCCGCTACTTCCAACCTTTGGCTGATTTCAGTCCAGCTAGGATCAGAAAGATCTACCCCATACTCCCAAAAATTCAATTCTGTATGCTCGCCTTTATCCAGAGAAGATTGTTTTTTACGATCCCCACTTCCAATCAAATTTACAGTAGAATCTCGACCAGCCAATCGGTCTAAGCTCCGCCTAAACTCAAGCTCTGATTTCTTCTGTTCCACAAAGTGCATTTTCAAATCCCGTAAAAGGTCTCCAGTGATACCCACATCCTTGGCAAACCTGCTGATGTCTTTCATCTCCTCAGAATGCAAATATGAGTGTATCTCGCTCTTCAGTTCACTATTTCGCATTTCTTCAACAATGCTGTTGGACACCTCCCACACACTTTTCCACAGCTCTTCACTTAGCTCTTGGGTTTCAGAAGAGGAAATATTCAAACTTTTGAATTCAATGAAAGTTCCTTTCCCCATCTCTTCCACTACTTTATTAACTATAATCTCAAGCATACCTCCAATGATTTCTGTGTCAGCACCTGGATAAACTTCTGTTAGTTTAGATTGCATGACTGCTACAAACCTTCTTAAGAACTCGTCAAGTGGGTCCTGTTCTTGTTGCTGTTTGTGGGCATTCGCAAATGTGGAGTTGGAAATGAACAGGTCGGGTTTCAATGCAGAAGGGGTATTGGGTGAGGCTTCAAAACAATTGAAACGGCCACTGCCAGGCATAATTGTGGTAAGATGAGCTGACCATCTGTAATTGTAATGCGCTCCATCATATTTCGGTTTTCTAACCATATTTCTCAAGAAGGTCACAGTTCTTCGGGAGATGAAGGATTTCATTGCTGCTATCTACAACCTAAGCCCTAAATCCTATTCAGAAATTTGAAGACATAAACAAATCAATACCCATATGAAAATATTTTCCAATACCCAAAACAAAGCAGCCCTGGGTGAAACAAAAACGCACTGCTATTATATTGTCCATTCGCAAATGACATCAGAAATGCGATCAAACTTGGAAACGGTATACAAATATATTCTATACGAATATCGAATGGCTGGTAAATGTTTATATTTCAAACAACTGAAATTATAAGTAGCTCACGCTCGGGGGAAAATTATATACATCAATGTATATTTGCCAATATTTTCTTGAAAATTTTAGTGCTGGAACCGTCCATTATATTAATTAAAATATAAGAGAGTTACAAAAGTAGGGGCGAGTCGGCGATTGGACAAATCGTGGTCCCACAAAAAAGTCATGAAGGCACCACGAAATGCCCAAAGGTCAAACAAAGAATGCCACAAGGGAAATCACAAGCACTATATTAAAAACCGGAGAACGTTAAGCACATGTTGCCGCTCTGGGAGGAGGAGGAGGATCATCCCAAGGAGGGATGTAAACTCCATTAGACGGCTCCGCCAAAGGAGTATCAACCTGCCAACCATCCTGATTAAGCATTTGAATATGCAAACGCACCATAATTCCCCAACCAGGGAGCAGAGAATCAGCAACCGCTTGAGCTCCATGTGGAGGAGGGTCCTGTCACAGAGAACTAGCCACAGCCTTCCCCCACGGAGGAGGACTCCAACCCAACCCTGAAGAGGACGGAGTTAAAGGGCAACCCCGGGGAGAGGCGGAGTAATGGCTGCAAGAGTGCCTCCTGCGACGTGGTCCTTGCTAAGGTGGTTGGCGTGGCGGAAGCAAAGGGTCGGGAGGGACTCAACTCATCATGCAAAGAGCACTCCTCCAATGTGCAAGCAATTCCTGCATGTGAGCAAACTCCAAAGCAACTTTTTCGACTTAAGCTTGAATCTATACGTGCACAACAAACAAAATAACCACTTTATTGTTAGAGGAAAATAAAGCGACAAATTGATCATTCTGAAAGATAACAATATTATGAGCTTTCCAAATTTGAAAGAGAATACAGGGTCTAAAAAAATGCCACATAGTATCAATATAGGAAGGCCAAGAACTGAAATCTCCAAATAATGGCATCTGCCAATGAAGGAATTCAAGGTAGTAGGGTTGAAACAATGTATGAATCTAAGACCAAGAGGCTTGAGCATAAGATTATGGTCAATAGTAGAAGGGGCATTTAGGATTGGGAAAGCCAATGTGACTAATTCATTCACCAACAAGAAGACCCTGATAAAATAAGGCAACATAGAAAATGTTGACTTTAGGTTCCAACAAGGGTTTCAGGCACGGGAAAATCGTCAAAGCCAAGTAGTCGGGGCAGATTGCATACCCCAACAAGCATTGAGTTTGGAAATGGCGGGTGAAATAGGACTCAATAACTGGTAAATGGTGTTGGCATTATAGTGAAGAAAGACGATATTATGATTCCACCGCCAATCCCACTACCAAGCATTTAGAGGTTTAAGACCCAGTTTATGAAGCATGACATCCGACATCAACTCTTGAATTATGTGGATAAATAGAAGGTCCGGATTGGCAAGCTTGAATTTCATCTTGAGCTCGGGCTAGGAAATCCAGTCTCTGTGGGAAACCAAATTTTGAATGGTGTGAATCCCTTTTCAAGATAAACAGAGAGATTTTATGCCCAAAGTTTCAGCAAGCGGGATACTATCTTCCGTGATAATGGGAGACCACCAAATATTCTGGGAATTAAAGAGAGCTCAGTGTGAAATCCATCTCCAATCCATCATAGCAATGATTTCACAGCTTCAAAGGCCTTCCATACGCTCTTGGCGATGAAGGTGTCAATAATCTTAACAGATGCCTTGGTGATAATTAAGGTATGCAACCCTATATTATTCCAACATCTTTTTCTGTAAGGGGAACCTGAAGCAATGCAATGGTGAAGCATAATTTTCTAGGCTTGATTACCCGAGAGGTAGCGCACCACCCATTTAGAACATAAAGCGATGTTTTACTGGTAAACAACAATAATACCCATACCACCTTGGTTGCGGGGTAGACAAAAAACCTCCCAAATGACCCAATGACAGCCAACTAAACCAAAACTTTTACACCAAAGGTAATCCCATAGCATCTTGGCAAGCTTGGCAAAGGAAGCCCGCGATAGGAACCGGTAAGTAAAATAGTAAACATGGGTGGCCGCAAGAATCTTGGTACACACCTAAAATTTACCTACCAAAGAGAGAGATTTAGAAGACCGCCAAGAGACCTTATGCTCAACTTTGTCAATCACATATTGCCATAAAGTTGTAGAATCACTATCAAAGGCAAAAAGAATGCCCAAAAGTTTAATTTTTTCTCCACGCCTAATCCATTTCCAGGGGTAAGATTTTAACTAGTCAGACATAGGCCATTAGCTTTGCTGATAGCCCAAAGTTTTAGCCGTCTGAATGTTGGATCCAGAAGCAAGACAATAGATGTTAAGACATTCAAAAACTTCAACAAAATTTTGCTCATTTTCAGCAAGGGTAAGAAAAGAATCATCAACAAAGTGCCCATTAGAGCTGAATAGAATCATCCAGCAAAAAAATGCCCCGAATGCGACCCTAATCAGCTCGCTTAGCAATGAGATATCCAAGAGCATATATGGCTAAGACAAATAGAGAAGGTGCAAGAGGGCACACCTATTTGATAGAGCAAAAACTTCTAATCGCATAGGACTTTTGACCATTGATAATGAGGTGAGTAAAAGCATTGGAAAATAGAGTTTGGATAGCCAAGGTAAAAAATTCGCCAAAACCTTAAGTTGTGAGCACAACTAGAATAAAAGGCCATTCGATATGATCATAAGGCTTCTCAAATTCAAATTTAATGAATAAGGGTCGTTACAAATACATTCAAGCCCATTCTATTCCTTCCCAAACCGCAATGAGATTATCCAGAATATAACAACCTTTGACAAATCCCGTCTGCTCGGGTCGAAAAATATTGGGTGACAAATTGGCCATGCAAAGAGCAAGGGCCTTGTTAGGAATTAATTATATCTAATGCAGAATAATTCCTCATAATCGCAATAATAAGATGTATGAATAGAATTACATAAATGAAATATGCACAACATGAAGACAATATTTAACATGGTTCACCCAATGTGGGCTACATCCACCAAGAACACTTGCTCAGATTTTATTACAAGCCAACAGTCTTCACAGTTACAATAATCAGATCTTGTTTGGAGCTGCGCTCAACAAACCCTCTTGAATTCACACTTGAAATCGCACACACTATTCACCTTCACAAAACGCGCTCATTATAAATCCTATTGTATGTCCACCTATTTATAAGTACATCAATAGGTAGCCGAAGAGGCGGTTTTACAAAATAATGGGTACCGAAAAACCATGGGCCCAAAAATAGCCCATAAAGGTTACCCATTACCCATGGGTTAATAAACCACCCATGAAAATTTGCTTCGGGGGCTTCGCCCCCGAACCCCCTTAACCCGCTCACTACTGAGCAGGACCACCATAAAAATATCCAAGTGTAACACATGGAAGGTGTACCAAACTCTAACATGAAAACAGGCTCCACAAACATAACAGGCCTTAACAAGAATTTTGTAAGAGACATTCAACAAAGTGATAGGCCGTCAACTAGTAATCAATTCAGGATCACCCACTTTAGGGATGAACTTGATGTTGCCTTGATTGATGAAGCTTCCTAAAAAAGTGGATTGGAGAGCTTCATTGTAGACCCGAAGCAAGTTGGGACCAATAAAAGACCAAGTGGCTTTGTAGAAATCACAAGGAAAGCCATCCAGTCCAAGTGATTTATCATCATCAAGACACAAAAGAGTAACATATAGCTCATCCAACATAAGAGGGGCATTATATCAAGCATGATCATTAGGAGAGAGTTTGACTAGAACCACATCAATGCAACTTGAATATCAATAGGAGAGAGTTTGACTAGAAAATCCGTGAGCTAACTCTATGTAACTTGAATATCTTTAAGTTGTTCATGAGCATGCTTGACATGGAGGGATTTGAAGAAGTGTTTAGAAACTTTGTCTCCCACCTTAAGCCAATGCAGCCTCGACTGAATCTTAGCGCCACAACGTGAGTTAGATTTCATGAGCTTGAACCTATGCTGAATGTTGGAAGCCTGTAACTGAAGAGGGGTGTCGAAAGGATTGGATTCGAGGAGAACAAAGACCCTATAGAATTCTTTGTGTAGAGTCAAGTTCACTCGCTTATGCACCCGATCAACTTGCTCACCAAACTGGTAGAGGAAGTGGGTGGTGCGTTGAATCATCGCTTCCCACCACACAATCCAGCTAGCAGGAAAAGGTAGATGTGGCACCATGTTCCAAACTTTAGCAATAAGAGGGACCACTGTACGCACCCAGAATTACATGGTGTTGTATTGTTGGAACGGTAAAATCTCTAATGATGATAAAAACTTCTTCCAAGGTAAAAATGAGGTCCAGATCCTTCCCCCTATTCTTTGCATCCCTCCTTTGACTCAAATCAACCTTTTGTTTTTTTGCAAACTTTAATTTTTCTTGTACAACCACTTTTTAGCTTTGTCTTTTCATGAGCAGTGGTTTGTAATTGACCGGTTTGTAAGCCCTGATGGTTGCATAATTTCTTTCTCTGACGGTTATGTAACCAGATGGTTGCATAACTGTAGTGGTTGGTTGCCAACCACCCCAGTGGTTGCGTAACTGCCCCTCTGTCACCAGAGGTCCTGTCACTTAAAATCAAAGACTTAAAACGCACATTTTTTGACGCATGTTTGGATTTCAGGAGTGATTTTCTCACTCGTTTCTCAACCGTTTTGCCTATTTTTGGACTCATTGGAATCGTATTGATTTTCTCTTCCTCTTTGGCTATGTTTAGAATGTTGACTACCTCTCCTTTTTTTGATTTGTCACTTCTTCATCGACACATGTAATTGACTTCTTCTTTCCTAGATTTTATAAAAAGCCAAACTTTTACTTGTTTGATGGGTTGGATTTTTCATATTCTTAAGGTTAAGTTATATTACTGAAATTTTGAGAGGAACCACATAAGACAACCAACTCTTTGCTTTGTTCTTTCCTACCATTTACTTTCAGTCATTTCTTGCACCAAGCCAGCCACAACCAGTATTTTGTTTTCTTTGCTACCAGCCAACATCTGTGCATTCCTGGATCAATTGGACTTCATCTTTGGAAGAAGATACAAAGCTGAGGAGACAAAAATCACATCTCATCTTTGGGAAGCTACCACAATACAATAGTAACCAGGTTGGGGTTGTACTTAAATTCTTTGAAGCTTTAATTAATTTGTATTTGTTAGAATAGAAATAATGCATTTGTTTTGAGTTGGTAGAATTGTAGAAGCGGAAGATTTCATCACTTCCCAAATGTATTTATCTTATTTCTAGTATTCCTTTTCAAAATATTTCTTATATCTTCCCTTGATAACTTCTTCCTGGCTTATCCCTGTGGATCTTCTTGGGAAATTAGTTGGAGGAAGAAGTGAAGAAATCCTTGCACATCTTTTATTTCTTTTAATTAGTTTAGATTTACTTCTGTCAGGGAAAGTTCATATGGCAAAGAGGAAATTGCTTCTGAGAAGCTTTTCCCTTTCCAGAAAACTTGAGACAGAAGCCTTTTGCCAGAAGACGTTTATTTTATTTTATTTAGATTAATAATTTTTGAATACATTCTTTTAGAATAGAATTGTCAGACAACCCTGCAACAAAGGAATAGCCACATCCGACTATTCTCTGTTTTTAGTTTATTTTATTAGAAGTAGTAGTATTTTATTTTAATTAGTTTCTTGTGTCTATAGAATAATTTATTTATTTGTTTTATTTAAATTCTGAAAAATACAAAAAGATGTTAGTTGTTTAATTAGTTTTCTTTTAATTCATTTCTTGTTCAAAAAATAGAATAGATGGTATTTCATTTCGTTTTATTTAATTAATTGGGAATGAATTTGGTTAATTAAAAGATTAAACACACTTGTCTTTTATTTATACTGAATTTACTTTCTTTATTTATTTAAAACGAATTTTCAGCGTAGTTTAAAAAACATATCAAATCAAACAATTAAACAATAGGGAACTTACGCTACCCGTACATAGCCTCTAATTCCCCTTTGGCCAATTCAACTACTAGGAACTCACACTACATGATCTTAGTCCCTGATTCTCCTATAGTTTCCCATCAGTATTCCCACAATCTTGCACATTCCGGTTGTCCTAACACGACCTCGGGAGGTCGAGTGCATCTGGAATCACGTGTTGATTCTCAGGCGTACAAAATTGGTGAACCTGACGTGAAGGACTAGTTCCTTCTTATTTCCTTTTCTTTCATTGTTATTACCTCACCTTTCCATTTCTTCCCCTATTTTGGTAGGTATTTTATACTTCCTAAAATATGTCTAGTAGAGAGTTTGGTGGGCCATTTGGCTTTGATAGATACTACACCAACGTTCAACCACAACAATCCCCTTCCCTTTCTGGATGGGCTGACAATTACACAAACAACGTGCAATCCTCCCCTAGCTATGTCTCAAACCCCACTAGTCATGTGAGAATAGAGGAGGTTGATCAACCTTTAAACATGCAATACAGTCAATCCAATTCAAACAACATGGTTTTTACGAGTGGAACAAATCCTTACCCTAGAGTCTTGTCAAGACCTCACATTTCCATGCAATCAACAGAAGATGACATTTTTGCATGAATTGCTAATCCTCTTCACCAAATAGACGAGTCCTTAGATAGGATGAAGATTCATACATTTGAAATGTTCAACAATAATGCATTGACTACCTATCCTGAGACTCCTATTTTAAGGAAAATAATAATGACAACGTTGAACAATTCATAAGAGGGTATCATGTGTCCTCTCAACCAAACCCTACACCACAGGCACCCAAACAAGAAACTCAATCCTCACCCCATGATGTTATTTCCACTTTAGTAGGGAGGATTAGAGAACTAGAGAGTGCCCAACCTTCACCAACCAACCTATGCAATAGGGAAGAACATGGGGTATGCCATCGACAACAAAGGGTACACCCCTATCAATGCACAACCAATGCAACATCCCGTGCAACAAGGTTATCTTGTCTAATCAAATCTGGGTGATCTTCTCACAGGATCTGACACCCTAGGGATGGGCCCTCACCCTTCTCATGCTTATCTTACGCAAGGGCTAGCCGGAAGTGCATTCTCAAACTCCACTCCATTAGGAAATGCAACGTTCCCTGGTTTCATGCCCACTAGCCCATTTCCTAGTGTTGTTCCTTCTTATTTGCATATGTACTCAAAGTCCCCCTAGATGGACATATACACTTTCCCTACTCCTTATATGTCATATCAAGGAGCTCCATATGTTCCATCAATGCTTACACTGCAGCCTATCCAACTCCTCCTCCTCCACCTCCTCATCAAGGAGCTTCAATGGTGGAATCTTATGCAATGGGTACTTATGTTGAGTATTTGAAAGAACCCCTTGACTTTACCATATGGGGTGTCATGTTTCCATGCCCATTTCTTGATCTTCCTAAATTTAAGGGAGAAGGAGATCCAAACACTCATATCAAGGCCTATGCTACTGCCATCAGGGAATTGCTTCCTTGGGATGTTGTGGTGGCTAAGATATTTCTGAAAACTCTTGAGGGAATCGTTTTAGATTGGTACTATTGGATTCCAGAAGCTTCTATACATTCCTTTAAACAACTTGTTTTGGAATTCATCAGAGCATTTGACATGAACAAGTTACTTCGAACAGGGATTAGGGAGTTTCTGCATATTAGGCAGGAGCAAAATGAATATGTTCGCCCATTTCATCTAAAGATGGTGTCAAGTTCTTTACTCCTCTGCAAGTGCACCTAACATGGACCAGATGGA
Source organism: Taxus chinensis (assembly GCA_019776745.2). Lineage (NCBI taxonomy): Eukaryota > Viridiplantae > Streptophyta > Pinopsida > Cupressales > Taxaceae > Taxus > Taxus chinensis. Next base: position 295,683,683 of record CM034151.1, read on the forward strand.
ACTTTTTGATCTTTTCCTTCACTCTCTCAATCGAGAGACCAAGGAAGAAGTCCAGAAGTTTCCTTTCCATAGTTATGAGGAAGTGTTGGAAGGTGCACTTTGAATCGACCAAGCCGCTATCGATAGTGGGCATAAGACTTATGGTCTTAATGGGAAATTGGTGTCCCCTAATCAAAACAATGCAAAACATCAAAATAATGGAGCCAACAACCAAGGACCTAAAGGCTTGAATCCTAATCATGGTGCTACCGCAGATGGTGTTACTGATCAAGCAAAGAATGTTGGTTTTAGAAACAATGATAACACTAATAATAATGACAACAACATGAGAAATCAAAGAGGCCCTAATTTTGTTTCCTCCATCAACACAGTCGATGTCAACCGTCCCCCTCCTCGACAAGCTCAAACCCAAGGCTTGAACCAGTACCAAAACCCCGGCCAAGGGGCAACAAATTATGGTTATAACAATCAGTTTCAGAACTACAATACCAGGGTTATAATCAACAACAAAAATCTGAATCAAAGGCCTAAAGATTACGACCCCAATCTTTATTGTGGTTTTCATCATGTTATTGGTCATGACGCTAGAACTTGTAGGGATTGCAACAAGTTCATACAAAGACTCCCTGAGAATCAAAGACAACTCTTTGTGGACATGTTCTTAGCAAATCCTAATGAAACCTCACAACCTGGTCATACAGGACCTGTCGCACCTCAGAATGCAAACCTAGGCATCTATTGGGACCCATTCCCTAAATGTCCTAAAGATGTTAAAGTGAATCCTCAAAACATAAACAAGGGTATTCCTGTAGGGAATAATGACCATGAGGCCTCAACTTCTGATAACTCTCGAGTTGCTCCTAACCTGAGCTCAAACAACAATACAAATATTTTGGGATTAGTTGAGTTAGAGGTTGAATCAGAAATTAATGCAACAACTTGGACAAGGGAATATGTTTCACAACCCCTCCCCGCTCATTCTTTCTCATAGGATGATGTTCCTATAATCTCAAAACTAGTGGGAGCCTATGATTTGATATCAGATTTGAACAAGACCTTTTCTCACATCTCGTTTCTAGATTTGTTGAAGAATTCCCCTGTGCATCGTTCTACATTGCTTGATGCATTGGGTCTTGGTCATTTAATCCATGTTATGCCTCCTCCTAGAGCTCAAATAAATCATATTGACTTCGACATACATCCTCTAGGACAAAGTGATAGGGATACTGGGTTTGTTTTTTATATAAACAAGATGCCATCTGATGTTGAAATAGCCCAAAGAGGTGATCCTACGTTATATCTGCAAGTCTAGGTTTATAACAATTGCATCAAGAGAGCCATGATCGATGATGGGGCTGATGTGAATGTGGTTCCCTTCTCTTTCTTGCAAAAGTTGGGATATGGGGAGACTAACTGCTCCTCTACAAGAAACACGTTGCGAGGGTATGATAGTCTTAAGGCTACCTCAATTGGAACTATAGTTCTTCATGTATCCCTTGGGCCAAAAACTATCTTGATGGAGTTTTACATTATTGACAAGGAGACAAATTATAACATGATCCTTGGTAGACCCTGGATTCACTGAATGAAGGCTATTCCTTCCACTTTGTTCCAAGAAGTTAGATTTCTCCATTTGGGAAAGGTCTTCGTTGCTCAAGGGGATCCTAAGCCCTTTGACATACATTTGGAAAATCTCAAGAAGAAACCAGGGGTCCATTCAGAATATGAGCTTCCTACAAATCAGTTAAAAAAACCACTTCCATCGAAAGAATTGGTCGTGACCACCCCAAATGTTCCGAAAGTTGAGGCTAATAACCCAAAAACGTTTGAGGTAGCGAAAACAGATAAGGGTAAAGCAATATCCTTGGAAACTGTGTCCACCAAAACCACAACAGAGATTATGAAACTCTTAGAGAGTGATGAACTGATCCTTCTCCCCTTCGAACCACAAGGAATGGGTAACCTCCTTGGTATAACTTCTCTTCTTGCCGATGATCTTGACCTAGGTGTAAACATGATAGAAATAATGAAGGAAGGAGAGGATTTTGAGAACAAAACGATACCCATCAAATCCATCTCTAGGGATTCCTCCATTCCTAGCCTTGGTCTAGACACAAATATGTCAAAAACCAAGCTTATTGTGTCCACAAGACATAATCCCATAGCACAAAAAAACATCTAAATGCAACCACTACTCCCTACGTAGGGAACAGAGCTGAGCAATGTAGTCATGCTCACATAAATACAATATGTCAAAAACGTGACAAAGAGGTTCACAAAGACCTATTTCAAATGGACGGATTCACGCCAAAGTTAGATGATCAGATATATACAATTGTAGGAAAGGGTTGTAAGTTTAAACCTAAGGTAGTAGGCCCTTACCAAGAGAACAAAAACTTCAAAGATCATGTGTATCATTTGTGTACCTTGGGAGGTGAGGATTTTGACATCCATCAACTGGCTTCACCCTAAATGTTCCATGCATAGTTCATTTGCATTTCCACATGTACATTATTGCATCCATATTGTTTATCATTTGCATTATCATTTTGTGAAATTGTAAACTAAAACTTACTTTTCAAGAAACTTTTAAAAAACTTTCAAATATTGGTAAAAGCATTCAATCATACCTCTTCAAGTATCCATCATATCATCACCAAATTATTCTAATCTCTTTATCATTTCATCATTTAAGACGGAATTTTGACATTGATCCTACCAAGACTTACACACTTAGTCCTATTCATGGTTTCTTCTAGGACATGTGTCTTTGCCCATAGTCTGTTACTAGAAGCTTCTTGATGTCACATATTTCCCTAAAAATATCTCTTATGACACAAAACAATCTAAACATTTCACCCAGGACCTCTTGTTCGCCTATCTCAACCTTCGGTGGTGAGCCCTCACATCTTACTGGTTGCGTGGGGTTGAGACTAGGGGCAAGCGTTCCTTCCCAAAAGCACAAGTCTAAAGTTAAAACACAATATATATATATATATATATATATATATATATATATCAACAAATAAATGCAAAAACATTTTCTTTCAAAATAATGTTACACTTCTTTGCCCTACCAACCTTTGGTGATGAGCCCATGCTTCCTACTGGTGGCGTGAGGTTGGGAAAGGAGGGAAATGCCCTTACTCACCTATGTCTTGTCCTTGGTGATGAGCCCATGCTTCTTACTAGTAGCATGGGGCAAGATATAGGGGTCCTTTCAAATAAGTCAATAAGTTGTAAACAAGTCAAATAAATAGGAAGTGCTTTGAAATTTCAAAAATCTAATGAAAAATGAATTAGATGTGCATGTTACAAGAGAGTTAATCCTTAAAACAAGATTTTGTCAATTAGAAGGCCATTCAAAGATTTAAGTCTAGTTAAACTTACAATCAAAATGCATTCTGAGTTGGTTAGTTGAGTTTGTTTATGGTTGGTTTTTAAGTTTTAGTTGGGTCTTTGTCAAAATCATGTCTTTCTCTCACCATTTTCACTCATCAAAATCATATAAATTGTGCCCCTCCTGGCTCTCGCTGATAAGACCTCACATCTTACCAGTTGCGTGGAGTTAGGATTGGAGTGATTTCACTTTCTTATCATGTCACTTTCATCACATTTTGCCGATAAAACAAAAGCACTAAATAATGCTTGAAAATCAAATTTCTAAATTACAAAATGTTCCCATATTGTACATATAAAAAAATTCCATTCTGTTTATCACATTTGCATCATTATCATCCATAACATGCATCCATAAAACATAAAAAAACATCAAAAATTCCAAACCATCTAAGAGTACACAGATGAAGCAAACTACCATGAAGTCAACTCTTACAAGGAATGCCAAACCAAAAAAAAAATGTCTGCATGTGTGTGTGTGTGTGTATAAATAATGTCAAGTTTCTCGTGTGCAATGTTGTAAAACCATAGAGTAAGTGTGGTCAACATGCTCACCACGAGCCAAAAAATACCAAAAAAAAATCAATAAAATACATAAAAACGAGACTAAGCAATAAAGGCACTTTGCCTATCCATATCTTTGAGACCCCTTATGACCACTTCATTTATGAATTTCCTAGAAGTTCTTCTCGAGTGCATTAAAAAGCATAAGCCAAATCCTAACGAAAAAGACCAAATCTCTCGCGTCCAACCTGTTTGTGAGCCCCATCCACTTTCGTTGGATCTGCCACCATCATTTCTAAATCCTTTCTAATTCAATTTTACTCACAAATGAAACAGTTGCAAGAAACCAATAGCTCTAAATTAAAAAAACTTGCAAAACATAAATGATTTCTAAAAATAGTGAAATGAAATATATAACATATATTTGGATTTTGAGTTAACATCAGGGAGATCCAGTGACATTGGACTGAGGATGCTGGACGCAGAACGGTCATAATTTTTGAATTTTTGTTCCTTCAATGGTCCCCTGGTCTCACCCCTTTGGGGTGCAGCAATGGTGCACCTGGCGGGCCAGGGCCTGTCGGAATCTCTACTCAAACGTCTGGGTCCCCGTGGGCTTGACGCTGATTCACTCCCCCCGGATTGTGACTCTTTTCCTCCGCAGGACGACATTCTCTCCGTGTCCCTAATCGAGGATGCTACTTTCGCTGCGCATACGAATTGTCTTTCTTTAAGGGCTATTTTAGCTAAGTTTATTGGGAGACGGCTCTCGTTTTCGAGCGTAAGAAACTGGTGCGAAACACAGTGGGGCAGCAGCCTGAGTATTCATTCCCTGGAAAAGGGTTTTTTCCTTATGCTCTTTCGTAGCGCTGCTCAGAAAAACGACACTATGGAAAGAAAAAATTCTCTCCTTTCCGATTCTGGTCTTGCGATACGCGAGTGGGAGCCTCACTTTGATTATCACAAAGCAGCGGAGGATGGGTTTCAAGTGTGGATTAAACTTTACTCCCTGCCCAGTGAATTTTGGTCGGCACCCATCCTTTCTAAAATTTGCTTCAGTCTCAGGCGGGTCATACGCATTGATCATGTTACTCTGAATGGTACTCTCTCTTCCTTTGCCAGAGTTTGCATTTCTGCTTTTCCAGCTCTTAAACCAAAGGAAGTTATTCTTATCAACACCCCCTCAGGTATCTGGAAACAGAAGGTTGTTTATGAAGGTATTTCCAATATCTATTTCAAATGTTTGAAGCCAGGTCATTCCCGTAAGTCTTGTCTTAATCTCACCCCAGGTGTCTCGTATTGGCGGAAAGTTTCCCACACCTCCCCTGTCCCCTCCCCTCCTTCTTCCCCCCGTGTTCCTCCTTCGTCACCTCCGCCCCTCGTCCCTCATGCTCCCCCTCCTATCCTTGAACCTCTTGCTTTGGCTCCTGAAACGCTCTCCCTCGTCAAAGAAATGGCGGCTGTTGTAAAGGATTCCTCCCAGATCCTATCTCTATTCCACGAGGGTATTTCCATTGGTATGGGAGGTAGCTCGACTTCCCTTGAGAAGTGGATCACGGATAAAGAGGATTTGCTTCTGTCTAATGATGCTGACCCCCTGAGGAACCCAAAGCTTCTGCCGAGTCCCCTTCCCCTCCCTCGCAGTCGCTGGGGACCCGCTTCTACCCACTCCCCCCCCTTCTCAATGTGGATTTCGGTCCTAGAAGCATTCTTGGCTGCCCTAATAAATGTAAGCTTTCTCTCAATGAAGTTGCCCACGGGAAGCAACTTCAGCTTCAGTCTTTCTTCCCGTCTTCAAGTAGGAGAGGCAAGTCCTCTCTGAAGCAATTATGATCATTTTTCTTGGAATGTTAGGGGCCTTAATGCCCCTAACAAATAGCGTCTGTTAAGACGTTACGCTTTGGACGAGGGTGTGGATATTTGTTTGATTCAGGAAACTAAAATGTCGGCTGAGGGTTGTAATAGAAGTTGGTTTAGAAAATGGAAAGGGTGGGAAGGCTGCTTCTCGGATTCAGTTGGTGCTTCGGGCAGTTTAGGCATTCTTTGGAAAGCTGCCAGTTGCTTGATTGTTCCACTTGTAATTGACCTAAATTTCATCTGGTGCAAGGTCTCGACTAAGCACTCGGAGGATTTCTTTTTTCTCGGCAATATTTATGGTCCCTCTACTCCCATTAGTAAAAGGATTCTCTTGGGTAATCTTAGCCAGCTTCTGACCTCCGTGTTTGCCGAAAAATTCATCGTTGCAGGTGACTTCAATGCTACCCTTTCTGATTGTGATAAGCAGGGTGGTCTTCAATGGCATCCTCGCTCGCAGGTTGATTTCTCTTCCTTTGTTTCCTCTACTCACCTGATTGATTTAGAGCCGTGCAAGGGTTGGTTCACGTGGAACAACAGGAGATCTGGGTTCAGTTCCCTCGCTGTGCGTCTTGACCGCTTCCTGGTCTCTGAGCATTGGTTGCAGCAAAATTTCCTTCTTAAAAGTTTGGTTCTCCCTCTTTCCGGCTCCGACCATTTTCCTATTTCAGTGGATCTCAACTTCGACCTCCCTCTGCGTCGTACCCCCTTTAAATTCGAGAACATGTGGCTTCAGGACCCCTCTCCCAGGTCGCTGATAAAGGGTTGGTGGGACTCATTTGCTGTCAAAGAGACCATGATGTTTCAACTCTCAAAAAAGTTATCTTTGCTCAAGGCTAACTTACAAAGATGGAACCATTCGAAGTTTAAAAATATTTTTCATGAAAAGCTTCGAGTTGAGAAGACTCTTCGTTCTCTCAACGAGAGTATCCTATTGCATGGGATGTCACAGGAGGATTACCTGAAGGAAAAAATTCTCCTCAAGGAATTGGGGGATATCCTTCTTAAAGAGGAAACTTTTTGGCGTCAAAAATCTAGGGAAACTTGGCTGCTGGATGGAGATAAAAATACCAAATTCTTCTTTTCTTCGGTCCGAGCTAGAAGAAACTTCAATTACATTTCTTCTCTCAAACTCGAAGATTCCACCATTGCTACTTTGCAAGCTCAGATTAAATCGGAAACGGTGGATTTATTCCTCAAGCTCCTGAATGATACGGCTTCCCCTCTTGGCCCTCAGTCTCTCCTTCATTCTCAGATTCCCCGTTGTATTTCGGATGTCAAAAATGATCAGCTTCTTTCACCCTTTTCCTTAGAAGAGGTCCGGAAAATTGTGTTCTCTATGAAGCGAGATGAAGCCCCTGGCCCGGACGGTTTCCCTGCCTCTTTCTTCCAAGATTTTTGGGATATCATTGGTCCCTCTGTTTGGCAGGCGGTTGAGGAATCCAGAGTTTTGAGGAAGATTCTTGGGAACCTTAATCACACTTTCATCTGTCTATTCCCCAAAAAATCCCCAGCTGAGAAGCTAGATGATTTCAGGCCTATTTCCCTGTGTAATACAACATATAAAATTATCTCCAAAGCTATTGCCAATAGGCTCTCCCCATTGAAGCATAAATTGGTTGCCTCGGAACATAGTGGGTTCATTCCTGGAAGGTCTATTACAGAAGGTATCATTATTTCTCATGAACTTATTCACTCCCTTCATAATTCTTCCAGAGCAGGAATGTTGCTAAAATTGGATTTCAGCAAAGCTTATGATCGGGTTAACTGGAGGTTCCTTCTTATTTCTTTGCAAGCTTTGGGTTTTGGTGCTCACTTCTGTAAGTGGATTTTTGACTGTATTGCCTCCCCGTGCTTCTCGGTTCTTGTCAACGGATCTGCGGAAGGCTTCTTTCATAGTAGTAGGGGTATTCATCAAGGAGACCCGCTTTCTTCCTTCCTCTTCACAATTGTGGTGGAAGCTCTTAGTCGTAGCATCAAAGCTGCAATTCTTGAAGGTTCGTTGAAAGTTCTTCACATCTCCTCCAATCTCCCTCCTCTTTCTCATCAGCAATTCGTAGACGATACTTTTCTCTTTGGTCAAGGGACTGTTCCGGAGGCTAGGTGCATTTCCTCTATTCTGGATTCCTACTCTGTTGCTGCGGGACAGGTCTTAAACTTTCATAAATCTGTGATCTTTTTCTTTAACATGGCCCCCAGGCTTCCAGGGGAGAATCAAAGAGATTCTTGGCTTCTCTTTGGGTAAACTTCCACACACCTACCTGGGAATTCCTTTGTTTCATGGGAAGGGTAAGGCTCTCCTCTGGAACGGGATTTTAAATTCCATCTCTGCCAAACTCCTTTCCTGGAAAGGTAAATGGTTATCCCTTTCCGGCCGTGCACTTCTCATCAACTCGGTGCTTCTCTCCATTCCTATATACATGCTCTCCATTCTACAGATCCCTAATTCTGTTCTACTCAAAATTGAGAAGGTGGCTCGTACTTTTCTGTGGCAAGGTCTCAGCACCGAACGCAAATTCCATCTTGCTAATTGGGATCTGTTCAAGCTTCCCAAGAATCTGGGTGGTTTGGGCATCTTGGATTTGGCCATTCAGAACATGGCCCTTGGCGCAAAATTGGTATGGAAATTCATATCTGATAATAGCAGACTCGCCTTCAAGGTCCTCCGCTCACAAATACATGGATGGTCACCGAAATGAGCTTTTTCTTTCCAGTTCTGAGTTACCTAAGGGCTCCCACCTTTGGAATTTTCTGTGTAACTCCAAAAATCTTATTACTGATCGGGTCTCGTGGAAGCTAAAACAATGGTCGGTTAGTGTCTTTTTGGGACGAAAGCTGGAATGGCTTCCCTCCCCTCAACTTGCTTCCCTCTCTCAATGGCATTATGAACTCTTCCAAATTGTTATGGGGCTCTCTTGTTTCTGATTATGGTTACCAGCATCCCAATGGCTCGCTCTACCTAGTGTTGGAAAGATATATTGTCTCTCGGCGCCTCTGCTCCTGAAGCTGTCCTCCTATCCAATTCCTTAGAGGAAGGTCATGCTACGTACCTCAACAGTAATGATTGCTTATTTTGGGTTGGAAAATAGCTCTGGCCTTTACACTGTTAAAAAAGGGTACAACATTCTCCTCTTGCAATTCGGAAAGGGTTCTCCCGATTTCCTCTGGATGCTGGCACCCTCACATTACACCGAAGATTTCTTACTTCGGTTGGCTTGTATTGAAGAGAAAGGTTCTCACCCAGGCTAGAAGGCGTGCGTGGGGCTTCTTCAGGCCCCTCTAAATGTCTCTCTTTGTGGTGCGGGCTGAAGAAGATCTGGATCATCTCTTCCCCCTTCTGTCCCTTCACCTCCAAGTGTTGGGATTGGCTCTTCAATAAGCTTAATCTCTCCTGGGTTCCCTGTAACAGAATTGATGCTAATCTTTCTTCCTGGCCGTCTTTTTCCCATAACTTTTTTCACAGCTCTATATGGAACGTCAGCCCCTTATTTCTTGCTATGGCATTTATGGTGGGAACGCAACCTTCGTCTTTTCAGAGAGCAAGCGGTCGAGCTCCCCTCCTTCCTTTCCAAGTTGGAGGTGGCCATTTCTGAATGTATTAGTGCTAAGTGTTCTTCCTTTCCCTCCTTTTCCTCCAAGGACTTCGCTACTCTTCATCAATGGTCACTCATCAAAATTCCCAATCCTGGGTCTATTATCTATAAGGGGCTCTCACAAATTAAAAAGATGCTGCTCAGGAAGAACACTAGATGGCGTCCCCCTCCCAAGGGGCTGTGGAAACTAAACTTCGATGGGCCCTCCAGAGGTAATCCGGGTTTGTCTGGGGCAGGTTGCATCCTCAGGGACGATCGTGGTCTCCTCATCCATGCGGGCTCCTTTCCGTTACAAGATGGCAACATGTAACTCCACTGAAGCACAGGCTCTTCTGGAAGGGGTCAAGTTGGTGGTCCATCTTGGCTATACAGAATTATGTATCGAAGGGGATTCTCAAATCCTCATTTCTGCTGTTTTCAATGGTGCTTCCCAATCATGGAAATTGAACCTCTTTCTTCCCTTCTATTCATTTTTGGCTCGGTAAACTCCAATCCTAGAACATTTCGCATAAGTACTTGGAAGAAAATCAGGTAGCCGAATTCCTGGCCAACTTTTCTATTGATAATCCCTCTGCAATCGTTTCCTCCAACAATGCACACATGTGGCTAGGACTTTCTACTTTCCTCTCCCTCGAATCGGTGAAACACCCTGCGACTAGACTTCCGCGCCCTCCACTGCGTCTGGCAGTTCCCCCATGCGTCGGTCTCTTCCTCCCCTCCTTTCGGCGGTGTCCTTCCCTTCCCTTGCCGCTCCCCCGCACGCTTCACTGGCCCCCCCCGTCTTCTCCAAGTGTTTCTTGCCAGGTTTCCCCTCGGGATAGTTTATTCTTCACTTCTTTTATTCTTGTTTCGCAGACCTCCTGGAATGTCTCTCTTAGCTTTTGCTTTGCTTCTTCCCGGCACCATGTCTTTTGTTGGTTTCCCGTTTGTGGCCCTCCGTGGGCAGTTCCGCGAACTGGCAGATGTCCTCTGCCATTGATAGGTGGCGTCTGGCCATGATTTTCAAATACTCTTCATCAGCTGAGACCGACGCCATTGAAGCCATTCTTGGCGACTCTTACCGCTTCAACGCTCGTCGCCCTTGAACTGATTCCGACGTCGCCTCCGCCTTCGTGTCTTTCTGTATGCTGCTTCATCCCAACATTTCAGAAGTGGAACTAGGTCACCTCAAATCTTATTTACGTTGTACATTGCGTAGGCCTTCACGATCAGCTCGTGGATTTCTCACTCCCAGAACCCTCTGCTGTGGGTGGAAGATTTGGACGAGTTTGCCATCGGTTCAGGGAGGGATATTCGCTGGCTCAGCGGGCAGTACAGGGACCTTGTCACGTTTGCACAGAACTTCCATCCTTCTTTGGACCAGTGTTTTCTCCCGGTCGTGGATATTGATGCGGCTCTATTTCCTCTCCATTCAGTTGTTGATCAATTGAATGCCCTCAAGGATCGAGCTCTTCATGCCTTCAACTTCTTGCTGCATGCGGCCTCCTCACAGGCTGGTCACTCTTCGTGGTTAATCGTTGCAGCCTTTGTCCTTTGTTCTGCGGTCACTTCCCTTGTCTCTGCGTTCTCTTCTTCTTTCAGTTTTTAGCTCTTCTTTTCCTCTTCCTCCTTCGACTTTCTCCTTCTCCTTCTTCTTCTTCCACTTTGTGTTTGTAGGGTTGGGGTCCCTATCCCCACCGGTTCATAGCTCCGGTCAAAAGCGTTTACTAATAAAAAAAAAAAAACATATATTTGGATTTTCTAAAATTGTGTGTGTAGGGCTCACATGCACTGGAGCATGTATATTTCTCACCCTCGCGGATATGGTACATAAGCTTGTCACTTTATTTCAAAGTATTTTGCTAATCATGTTTTATATTTGCACTTGATTCTTGCCTTTCTTTTGTAGGTAGCGGGAAGGATGGATTTGCATGGTTTCAACACACTAGAGAATAAGGCATAATTTCTAGCTTTCCCATTTGAGAGTACCATACTCGAGCTTCACTTTTTATGCCTTTTCATGGCTAAAACGATTCTCTAAGGGGGCAATATGTAAGCACCCAAAATTACATAGTACTATATTGTTGGAAAGGTAAGATATCCAATGATGATAAAAACTTATTCCAAGGTAAAAATGAGGTCCAGTTCCTTCCCCCTATTCTTTGCAGTCCTCCTTTGACTCAAATCAACCCTTTTATTTTCTCTGTAAACTTTAATTTTTCTTGTAAGACCGCTTTTTAGCTTTATCCTTTTCCTGAGTTGTGGTTGCATAATTGTCAGCAGCAGTTGCGTAACCACCCCGACGGTTATGTAACTAGCGGTTGTGTAATTGTTAGTGGAGGTTACGCAACTGCCCAGATGGTTGTGTAACTTCCCCTCTACGTTCACCAGTGGCCCTGTCACTTAAAATTAGAGACTTAAAATGCACATTTTTTGGCACACGTTTAGATTTCAAGATTGATTTTCTCACTCGTTGCTCAAATGTTTTTCCTATTTTTGGAATCGTATTGATTCTATCTTCTTTTTTGGATATGTTTAGAATATTGACTACCTCTCCTTTTACTAATTTTTCACTTCTTCATTGACACATGTAATTGACTTCTTCTTTCCCATATTTTTATAAAATCCAAACTTTTACTTGTATGATGGGTTGGATTTTTCATATTCTTGAGGTTAAGTTATGTTGCTGAAATTTTGAGAGGAATCCTCATAGACAACCAACTCTTTTCTCCGTTCTTTCCTACCATTTACTTTAAGTTGTTTCTTACACCAAGCCAGCCACAACCATTATTTTGTTTTCTTTGCTACCAACCAGCATTTGTGCATTCCTGGATCAATTGGACTTCATCTTTGGAAGAGGATATGGAACTGAGAAGACAAAAAGCACATCTCATATTTTGGGAAGCTACCACACTACAATAGTAACCAGGTTGGGGTTCTACTTGAATTCTTTAAAGCTTTAATTAATTTGTATTTGTTAGAATATAAAGAATGCATTTGTTTTGAGTTGGTAGAATTGTAGAAGCGGAAGATTTCATCACTTCCTGAATGTATTTATCTTATTTCTAGTATTTTTTTTCAAAATATTTCATATATATTCCCTTGATAACTTCTTCTCGGCTTATCTGTGTAGATATACTCGGGAAATTAGTTGGAGGATGAAGTGAATAAATCCTTGCACATCTTTTATTTCTTTCTATTAGTTTAGATTTACTTATGTCGGGGAAAGTTCATACGACAAAGAGGAAATTGCTTTTGAGAAGATTTTCCCTTTCCAAAAAACTTGAGGCAAAATCTTTGGAAAAAGAATTTTATTTTATTTTATTTAGATTAATAATTTTTGAATACTTTATTTTAGAATAGAATTGTCAGACAACCCTCCAACAAAGGAATATCCACATCTGACTATTCTTTGTTTTTAGTTTATCTTATTAGAAGTAGTAGTATTTTATTTTAAGTACTTTCCTGTGTCTGTAGAATAGTTTATTTATTTGTTTTATCTAAATTCTTAAAAATAAAAAAAGATGTTAGTTGTTTAATTATTTTTCTTTTAATTTATTTCTTGTTCAGACAAATAGAAGAAATGGTATTTCATTTGTTTTATTTAATTAATTGGGAATGAATCTGGTTAATTAAAAGATTAAACACACTTGTCTTTTTTATGCTGAATTTACTTTCTTTAGTTATGTAAAACGATCTTTCAACGTAGTTTAGCAAACAAATCAAATCAGACAATTAAACAATAGGGAACTGACGCTACATGTACATAGCCTCTAATTCCCCTTTGGCAAATTCAACTAGTAGGAACTCACATTACCCGATCTTAGTCCCCGATTCTCATATAGTTGCCCATCAGTATTCCCACAATCTTACATATTCCAGCTATCCCGACACGACCTTGGGAGGTCGAGTGCGTCTTGAATCATGTGTTGATTCTCAGGTGTATAACCACCCCTGAGTGCCTCAGTAAGGAGACATTAAGAAAGAATTGATTTGACGTGACTTTAGAAGGGGCCCCGTGCGAGATAATCTTAAAAGAGATCTGACGGTGATTTGAAAAAATAACATATGACCACACCGTGATAAGGGATTCGACGTGCTCGAGAGGTGGTAGGTGGTGGTCCCTTGGCCCAAGACATATTTGCGCGGTATGTGGACTTGCAACGTCAATTTTTTAAGTAGACTATAGAGATTACTATGTTACGGAGGCAGGTGGAGAAGTTCCAAGGCCGCAAAATGCAATGTCACTTTGGTGGAGAGGCATCTAGTTCTAGGGCTCTCGTAGTACACGAGAGTGATAATGATGATGAGTTCTTATGGGAATTATTGTATAGGATGTGGGAGCCTTGCCCCCCAATTGTGAGAAATTTTTTGGGATGATGATTGTATTAGTGATATATATACGGACACCTATTTTTTATATATGTTAAATCTATGTTGGAATGTTTTGCCATTGCGATGTAATGAATGTTGTATGATTCTATGGTTATTGTCCTAGCATGTGTATTATTCGTATGTGATGAATACAAATTCACATGATGATGTTAGTAGTGGTAGAAAACATGTGTATGGTGAATGATGACAATATATATAACCAATGTAATGCGTTTGATGAAATGTTTATCGAATAACATGTGTAGCACATAGGTAATGTAATTATTATAGTAGAATAGATATGAAAATAGAAAAATGTATGACCGTGAGATGAATGCACCGTAATGGATGCGTGAGAATGTGATATAGTCGTAGAAAGATGGGGTGATGAAAATAGGAGGGGGGGTAAGATTAATGATTCTCCCCAACGTGTGAATGAATAGGCTCATGTAATTAAGACCCCGCAACAGTCAAGTATGAGTTACATAAGCAAGAGTACATCATCAGGAAATGATTGAGTGCGCTAGATGAAACAATGAAGTGCGTGATGAAAGGTTCTTACAACTAATCCCTCAATAGTTGTGTAAGAACCGTAAGAACACAAGTGTGTCATCGGGGGGTAAGGTGATAATAATCACCTACCAAATACCAAGATGACGTGTGGCGGTGGAAGCATGTGGAATGGACACAACGTGAGTGTATGAACCAAATGGAATGTCATGCGGAGTAACCATGGAATATGTAGAGGTTGGTGGAAACCCATGGGATGCAACAACATGAAGTGGTGGATAACGTGGATATAGCGGATGCAATGAATGTGATGATTGAAATGATGGATGAGGTGGATAACATACATGTGACGGGAGTGAGCGATAAATGAATTGAGTACCTAGTGGAGAAGAATTAAGTGGGGTATGCCTACGCTAATGGGGTAAAGGAGACAATGACCGCTCATGAGAGGTAAAAGAGATGATATCAGTATCTATTAGTTGTTATATCCTCTCAAGTAGGGTGAGAAAATCATTATCCTGATGGCCATTGATGTAATGATAATTACAATAGTGTTGGTCAGCTGACATTGTAATCAGTGTGGAGGATGATGTTGGTTGGAGGGTAGCCTAATTAACCACTCATTAAGTAATATACATAGCACAGCATGTGGTTGAGCATGAGCAGAGAAATATAAAGGCTCTCGTGATGGAGGTGGAGTGGTGGAGGTAAGAACATGTTGCGGAACCGGTGAAGGATGGGTTGGTGGTGGAGGGGTAGGTTTTTTTTTAGAGATGTACTTTAGTAAAAGGTGGAGATTATTTAGGATGCTCCACTGGAGGTGTGAGTGGGAGACTAGAGGATGGGATGGACAAAGAAACATGTGTAGTCGCGATGGGATGTGAGGATAGAAGATATTTTTCTAGGTCAATGGCTTTGTAGCATAAAAGTATGAATGACTCACAAGTATCATATTGTAACCTTTGCTTAAGTGGAGAAATGAGGCCATGAAAAAAAATGAATTGCTTCTCTAATTCACTAGGTTGGAATATGAGTTGATGTATACATGCATTAAACCGTAAGATGTAATCCTCGATAGGTTCAGATGAGCCCTGATATAAAGTAGGTATGTGGTCATAAGTAACTCTAGGGTCATTATTGATAATGAAATGACAGAGGAAAGCATCCTCCACGTCATACAAAAGTGATAATGGACCCAAAGGGTAAATGGGTGTACCACTGTAGTGCCTCTTCAACAAGACTATAGAAAAAGGCCTTAAGTAACAATTGATCATTAGAGTAAGAGATCATAAGCATACGATAATGCATGAGATGAGCATGCGGGTCACCAATACCATCAAAACATGTGACAATGGGCATGGTAAAGTCTTTGGGGAAGGCAAAATTATGAATATTTTTAGAAACGAGATTTCCATGTAAAGAATTGTTGTCGATAAAGGCATAATAGGCTTTACTTTCTAAAGTGAGAGTATCAACTTGAGATTCGAGCTAACCTATAGCATGCACGAGAGAGAAAATTTCCTATGAGGGGGTGGTAGGAGATGGCAACAATGTATTAAGTGGTTGAATTTTTCCATTATGAATTATCATAGGGATGTCAAAAGGTGATAAAGTAGAGTCTGATGTTAAAGGCACATTAGTAATATATGCCACAGGAGCTATAGTAGATTATGGTGAAGGAATATCGAGAGCAATAATATGACTAGTATTAGCACAATCCTTAATAGGTGCAATGATCACAAATGAAACTTCTATAGGTGAAGATGAAGTAGGAGCCACAAAGGATTTTGGAATAGAAGGAGAAGAAGCAACATATGGTGGTGACTCATGCATAATAGTAGATGCACCCTCATGAAAAAACAACAAAGGAGTGGGAGAGGCACACTTAGAGGTATAGAAAGAAGGAGACTCGTGATAATCATCAATAGGAGATGGAGGTCCAGGAGTAATGCTATCGCTAAAAGGACTATCAATAAGATTGTCAATGTAATGTGAAGGAGAATGTAATCTAGAATGAGATGTGGAAGGAGGACTATCAGAAGCAGTAGAAGACATAGGAGTAACTATAACAGTAGGTGGAGTAGAAGAGGAGGAGTCATGATATGTACTTGACTGCAGATCAATGCCTAATAAGTAATCAATGATAGAGTCATCTAAAGCATTGGGTGGTATATCAGAAGAAGGAACACATGTGACTGAATGACATGGTGTATAATGAGTGAATGTAATAGGGTCATCAACAAGGAAAATACCTATAGGAGAATCAACAAGACTAGTCAGCACATGTTTCTGGCCCTCCAAGAGGGCTTGTTGAGTATCATGGGGTGTGGCCATTGGGGTAGTATATAAATCTTTGAGCTTAGCTATGGTGGCCTTATCATAGATAGGATTGACACTAAAACGAGACACGACGAGTGAAAAATAAGAACTATGTTCAACCACTGAGCTATCAAAAAGGATCCAAAAGCAAAGTATTCGAAAGTAGGGTTCACCAAAATGATTAACTAAAAATTATAGAATATTTATTTTTATGGGTTAATCTAAATAGAAACATAATGCAATATTAAAATGCTGAAACTAGATATTTTATTTTATTGTTTGAATATATTGAAATAATGACAATAAGAGGGATACAATACTAACTTGAGTTTAACTTACCTCACTATGTGCTGGACTGAAGTAGGCTGATGTGAAAATTGGGAAAACTGTGACTGGATGGCCTCGGGAATGGTAGAAGTTGAGTATCTAACTGGACTGAGGTGCCTAGAAGGGTACTGGAGTGCCCTGGTCTGTGATATGGGTGTTTTAGTCTACGGAAAAGCTTAGGATTTGAGTCTGGAAGTGCCACAAGATCCCTGTAATATCTTCATCTTTGTCGCATGGTTGTCACAATTCCTTCGCTTATGTCATTGTAAATGTAATGTGAATATCCACCTATAAAACCCTATTCAAAGCATCAAATTCTAAAAATAAAATATGCATATGAATAGGTCGAACTGACCTTAACTACCACAATGGTGGACTCACAACCAAGCGTTGCACTACATTCCAGACCCCATATAATACTATGTGTGTGTGTGTGTGCAATTTTGGGGAATGCCTCAGTGCCAATGATGCAGAAGTAGGGGGCAATAACTAAATGTAAAAATGTAAATGGTGGATGGAATATAAAGAATACAACCCTTTCCCCCTATGCTTGTGCGATGCAGATGTAGAAGATTCCTAAATGCAATCCCAGTAGATAGCTGCCCTTGAATGTAAGATGTTCACCCATAATGTAGTGAGTATATTATGTTTATATAGGGATCTCTTGTTCAAATTTTGACACTAATGATCCGAAACGCTAACTAAAACCTAGGGGAATGCATGAGATAACAACAAAGACCGACCTCAAACAAACAAATTAGGACCACAAATTACGAAAATAAGGGTACCTAAAATCATAGACTGGGGCACCCTAGGGTGCCCCAATGCTACCTTAGGCACCATAGTATAGGAATGGGGATGACAATCACGAAAATTATGACACCTGAGACTCCCTAAAATATGCCCAAAACTATATAGACATTTGACAACTGTACCAGATAAATAACAACAGTGACGAACTAAATGACAACAAGGATAAAGGATGGGTCATTAGTGAATACTTTTATCATGCAAGATCCATTTATAAAATAACATACCCTATGGTATAAATGTAATAATATGTGCGTGATTTTGCGAGTACAGTCCATTGAACCAAAGATTCCCCAAATGTACATGCTAAACTGAAGATACCCTAAATGGAGAAAGAGGAAAACATTAAATAATATCAAATCATGGAGGTATGTTTCATGGGGAGAACATGCTCAAATGAAGTACATCTATTGAAACTCAAGATTGATGACCATGCGTATAATGTGGATCAAATCCTTGAATGTCATGAGTATCTAAATAATTTCATTGTAATTGAAGTGTGATCTCTAATATGGCATAAAATAGAGTCTGATAGATAACCTGCCAATGGGAAAAGCTCATTTTCAAGCTAGAGAGGCAAATGAATTTGAACTGAATATGATAAGTCATTAAACTATTGTGACACTTAAAAGTGGTCTTGAATTTGACCCACTAATGGGAAAGAGTGGATCATCCACTGTAAAAAAAAATCCCAAATTTTATATGGACAAGGTGTCTATAGTCTTGAAGTGATAGTGTGATGAAATCTCAACAACATGAAGCATGTCTTTAGGTACTAAATGTGATCTCACAAAAGTATGAATGTGGTCCCTCAAAATAATGTAAAATTCCTATAAACTCTAAAGGTAAGTTCTCAACAATATGAATATGGTTCTCAAGGGCATAAAAAACAATTTGATACTATATTTGAACCATTGCAACCATGCATGATGGCGAACCATCTAAACCTAATTTAAAGCATTTTCACCATATATAATATTTATGAATAAGAATGGTGTGTTATGACTGAAATTATTTAGATATTTGGAATAATCCAACTATATTCCCCTTTCGTGACGAGGGAATGTGACTCCATATCACTCATATATAAATAAAGAATTATACGCACCTTGTGTAAAATGTATATAAAGATAGAGCAAAGGCTAAGATAAACTTGTAAAGCATGTATATAAACATGGTAGGATATGTCAACATGGAAAATATTTGATCATTACAACTACATATGTAACATGTAATCAAAGGCATGATCATAAGTGAGTCTAGTGGCATATAAGATATCACTATGAAAGCATGGCTAGATATATAGACAAACAACAAGCAAGATATAATAATGAATTGTGCACTAGTATGTGCCACAATAGACACTTGATATGGGTCATAGAAACATGAGAATTGGTAAATATACAAAATAATGTGTGTGATGTTGTTTATGATACCAAAAATATGCTACCATATTAAATAGTTAGGCACAAGCATTACCATGTAGTAGGAAAACATAATGGATATGATTACCAAGTGTCATGTTCAAGAAGCACATAATATATCATGACACAATACTAATATCACATGGATAAGAGGTCCTCTAACACATCAACACATGACATAGTGCCCACTCTCAAGTATAGAAGGCACATAAATGAAATCATAAGCATATAGAAGTTGGTATATACATCTTAAACATAATCATTCAACAATTAATATAACCATCATAAGAACAAACATGGAGTAATCGAGGTAAGTAAACATCAATAGAATCATGGATAAATTAATATAAGCACACGTGATAAAAATGTAGTGTCCATGTTAGTAATGACTCTAAGTGATATAAGAAAGAGTAAGAAATGTATAAGAAATATAAGAGGCTCAATGTGATCTTTGGACTAGGATATAAAGATAAAACCCGAAAAACATATAGGATACCCCCAATATAGGCATACCCGTAATGTAGAAAGGTTTCCCTAAAGTGTGAGAAAATAAAGGTGTAAAACATATATGTGTCCATGCCTGTCTGTAACATGTACATGTCCTACACCTAAACTCAAACATACCATGAAAATCATGCATGTAAATAATGGATATGTAAATCACCATGTAATATGGTAAGAAAAATTATATGTAAACACATACTAATAAGGCAAGGAGTGTCTAGGTCATGATGTATTTTTTTAATATTTTAGTAAATCAAAATTAAGTGTAAGACAAGGATTAACCAAAAAAAGACACAGTTAAATCAAACATAAGATATGATCAATCAAATATAAAGTAAGGGAAATTCAAGGAAACAGACAAGGGTCCATCATGTTGTAATATGAAAACTAGGTTTATCTAATTAAAATATTATATTCAAAATGTGTTGTATAATTCATAATGGTAAATACTATAAATTTAGCAAGTACATAGTCCTAAATCATGCCACGAGATAATACTTGATCAACATAACTTATGAAAGTAGAATATAGAGATAATAGGGTTATGGTTTATAAACATTACACTATTTAACGAGGTCTAGATATGTGATAATGATTTGAAATTGGGTAAATGAGTTGTGTAGAGTTTCATAAAGATATCTAAATATTATGGAGATTTAGAAATGAGATATGGATAAGATCACATGTGTCAGAAAATATTACATGGTGATTTCTTCCCATGGAAGTTGATTTTTTCCTTTGTTACTATGATTTGTAAATAAATTTTAGCACCAGCTAATAGGGTTTGGGTAGATTAGTTAAGACGAATGGTTGTGTCCAAATCCACCTAGGTTCAAATCTTGTTGGGCGTGATCCCTTCGGGGTGGTTTACCAATGGTGGCGAGTGTTACATCACCAATAGTTGCAGTTGGTGGTTCTTCTTAGTAGTGGCAGACTTTGCATCATCGACATTGGTGTTCGCGATGATTGGTGGCTCTAAAAATGGCAGTGGCGGGAAAATGGCATCGTTGGTGTGGGCTCTAGTGGTCGCAGTTTGGGCTGTAATTGTAATATCTTGTCTAATGGCATTGTTAAGGGAGGGGACCCAAGAACCCCTCGGTTCTAAGCTCCGGTCAAAAGCGTTAAACTATCTAAAAAAAATTCTAGCACCTAGTACACCTGTATATTTGGATATGGTATTTATGATTATATTTATGTGATTACAAAATTTTATAGCTGTAAATTTCTGTTGAAACCCTTTCTTTTCGTCATGTGACCTAAAAAAGGTTATTCTATGGTTGAGTCGAGATACCTCGACATCCTTTATGATGAGAATTTCCTACATAACACTACTATGAAGAGGACTTAGTCTCATGTAATTATCCCTCATTTTTGTCATGTGACCTAAAAAGGGTTAGTCTATGGTTAAGTTGAGATGCCTCAACGACCTTTATGATGAGCACTACCTACATATCACTATTATGAAGAGGCCTTAGACCGATGTAGTTATCTCTCCCAGTAGATGTGTGAAAATATACATAAATAATGTAAATGGAAAGCTCTAACAAGGCCTTCAACACTTAATACTAAAATTTAGCTTCAATTTTGGTGTACAAGAGTGATTTAGGGTAGTAAATGATAATGTATTCAAACATGTAGCTTGTTATAATGAATTGTGTTTCAATGATTAGGGTCCAAAAGTAGTTCTCAAAGTGTGTTCGAGTATGATATCTCTAGATGTCCGTAATAGATTAGGGTGCATGTGTTTATATAGGTGACTTGTGTGAATGATGTCCCTCTCAACTGACCCTAAGATGAATAATTTGAAAATGTGAACATTGTGAGCACAACAGCTAGGAGCATAGACCTCTGACAAAATTATTAGCCAATCTTATCCTTAAACAATGATCACATCCAGGTCTAGGATGGAACTTGAACATGTACATGAGATTAATAGTTGGGAGTCTTAAGATGTGTTATGTATAAGATGTATTGGTTCTATAGGTGCTACACTAAATAAAACTTCATTTCCTAATGGAATCTGAGTGTAGGGATTAAGCACGATGCATTTATATTAAGTCAGTAATTGTGTAAATGGGCTGATATTGAGATAAATGCTAAATGATTAGTTTCTAAGTGCCTTAGGATTAAATTTTGGGTACTACAAATACACCCATTTAAATCTATTAATGAAATTATTGTGAAAAAATTAAAGGAAAACTAACATAAACCTCTTAGTGGGTATCCATGTATGTAAGACTAAGAAAGAGTTCCCTCCATGACATATATGTGAAACCTACAAATCACATGCCAAAGCATAAATTAATGCTTGATATAAATGCATATAAAATTAATAAATGAAAAATTAGAATTTAAAATCATGAAATGTATACACATGATTGCCCTCTATGTCTTCATATAGGGTGTGCATGAGTAGTATATATGAAAAGTTTGTCATTTAAGCCCACTATTAATTGTCTATAACATTTAGACATAATAGTTACCATATGCAGCACTCGAGCCTACTAGAAGCAATCTATAGAACTTGAGCTTGTGGAATCCATATGTAGTGCTGGAGCCTATTAAAAGCCATATGTAGCATTTAGGTATGCTAGTTGCCATTTTGTATAAGATCTTGGTATATGTGTAATGATGTGTTATGTGTAAAACATGCAATATGTCATGAATATTTGTCTAAATTTCACCACACCATGTTAACCTGAGGCACTATGGCTATGATACATGTTTACTATTGTAAACTCCCACAATATGGACCCCTTTTAAGATGGTGGATGCTACAAAGGATAAATTCAAAAGAACAAGTGTTAGTTGTGAAGAACATGCTACCATAACATCAAGGATGTGAACTATGTATAACATGTAAAATAAATATGGTGATATATAATTAATGTATATTAGATATAATGATTTTAAAACAAGGATATGTGTCATCTCATCATTAGGCATATCATAAGAATATCCAATATTCCAAAGAAATCCATAGTTAAGAGCATAACAGTGAACAATAGAGTAGTATGATAGTAACACATGACTTGTCACCTAATGGATCCATTGGGAACTAAGATATGACATGACATGAGATGTGCACCATAAAAGAAAGGTAATTGATAAGACATGATGACTTAACCAATGTTAGTAGTTAGTTTTGCATTGAAATCAAGTATGTGATGTGTTATGTCTCATGAGCATGATATAGATCAAAATACGTGTCAAGTAGTGTAATAAGAGAAAACAAAAACACAAAGCACATAGGAGCCTAGAAAAAACATGATCGTAGAGCATACATGATTATCAAAGTAAACATGAGCATATAACGTACATAGGAGCATAGAAGCCAACATGAACATAGATAATATAAGAGCATAGAAGAAAACACGATCCTTAAGTATACATGAACATAGAAGAAAATATTAACATAGAGCATACAAGATCATAGAAGCAAGCATGATCATAGAGGCAAATAGGAGCATAAAAACAAACATGATCATAGAGCATATAAGATCATGCAATAAAACATGGGCATATAACATACATGAGCCTAGAAGAAAACATGCACATAAAAGTAGATAGGAGCATATAATTGAACATGAGCAAATAGAATATAGGATCCTAGAAGCAAATATGAGCATAAAAGCATACAAGAGCCTAGAAATAAACATTAAAATAGAATAATACATTAGCATATAAAAAAGGAGTGTAGAGAAAGCAAGAGCATAAAGTTAAACATAATCATAAAGCATATACGTAAACATGAGCACAAAGCCTATAAGAGCATAGAGGCAAACATGAGCATATAAGTGAACATGATCGTAGAGTATACAATATCCTAGATTCAAATACGAGCATAGAGAATTTCAGATTCTAGAAACAAACATGAGCATAAAAGTATATAGGAGCATAAAATCGAATATGATCATAGAGGATATAAAATCCTAGAAGTAAACATGATCTTGAGTTAGTGCAAAGAATTATGGGGAGTGCAAAAGGGGGTCTTAAGTGGATGTTATTTTTTTGAAAAATGATAAACCTTAGCTTGCACAATTTATTTGAGATTCCTACACTTAAAATTTCAAAATGCAATGAGAATATTAATTGGAGCATATTGAGTCTAGTTTTTAAACTACTATTTTTTTTTATTGAAAATGGTCAAGTATAAGTAGGTCAAAGATGTAAAAAATGAAGAGGCACTCTTGCTTTTTTAAAACACTGTAGATAGCTGGTTGTACACCCCCACATATTTGGAGCATAGTTTACTATTTTTTGAAACTATTTGGTGGAAAGTTAAATAATATCATCTAGTCTAGGACGTATATAATTTTTTAATTTTTTAGTAATTTTTGTATAACTTTCCAAGTAAAATGTCCTTGAAAAATGATAAATAATGGATGCCTAACCATGTGCCCCCTAATTACCTGAAAAAAACTATTTTTAAAAATGTGTATAAAATTAGACCTAGTTTGGGATTGTATATATATTTTAATTTGGATGAATGAAATAAAAGATATGTAGACAAAGGTATACATGTATAATTGTGGCATAAAGCAACATAAATAAACCATTGTTTGTAATGAATATAAAAGGGATCCTTAAAGTAGTCGAAATATTAAAAAAAGAGTGTGTTTGACATCATAGTCATATTTGTAAGAAATGTTTTGATCATTTTTCGTTGTATTTATCATGGAAGAAGATGAATTTTATCATTTTTAGTTTAAAAAAGGGTTTTGGATATGTTTTTATTGGTGCAATCCCGAGGCTCGGGAATCCAATCCATTTTTGAGCCTTGATTCATGTGTATGCATGTTTACATATAAGTCACCCATATGTGTAATACCAGCTATGCATTCATATGCGGTCTAGTTATTTTATAACCTTTGAATTTGCAACATTTACCATGCCTAACAATTGTAGTTATTAGACTATTGAACTTATTAGTAGTTTTGTTTATGTAGTCCCCAATAACATATGAGATTGAGAAAGCTTGTAACTAAGTATGTCAACGGAAATAAAGGTGATTTCAAGGTTAAAGTGGATGCAAAGAAATAAACTTGACTTGGCTCATTAATTGATATTTTAAAACCTAAATTTGACTATATATGGTGTTATTTAGGCGTAAAAAAACTCTCATTTCATCACATAATGAATCAAATTGTTGATACGTTCAAACATGGAGGAATTTAGGGTATTTTTCATCCCTAAATTAATTAAATAAGGGTTTTATTTATCTAAATTAATTAGGATTTACATTGTATAGGAAATAAAAAAAGTAATTCAGATCACATATATTATATTACAAGATTGGAAACTATAACATTGTAAGCATGATGGATCCATAAAGCATGTGAGGGTGCAATAAGGGTTTGAGAGAGGACTTATTTGGTTCACATGTTGTTCTAATTATATGGTTAGTGAATCTAAAATATGTGTTGAATCTAGAATGTGCCCAATAGCTAACTGTTTACCTATATATAGAAAAACTTGACCATACAACTCTATACTGGACTGTACTACACCCTGGTTCCCTTCTATATGGTTTTGGGCCTTAAATGGTGTGCTTCTAGTTTTACTTGTGTTGTTTCACCTTCCCATATGTCGTGTCTTGATTTCTTCATATCCCCTTTAACTCTTGCATATGTGCTTATACATATGAACAATATAGCTTCATTGAAAGCACTTCAAACACACATTAGATAATAAAAACAAGGTTAGGTGCTTGAGTTGGGCTAACCTCAGTGGTCACACCATGTGATTTAGACTAAGCACTATACTAAATTCCAAAATTAATGTAGCTATCCCACTGCATGTGTATATGTGTATGCAACAAGTTCCCATGATGTAGATTTTCCCTCATGCCTCAACACCGATAACAAACAAACTAATTTTCCCGATTGTAACTCTTGTATGTAGATGTATAAAAATTTAAATTAGTAATTTACCCTGGTGATGAGCTCATTAGATGTACTATAGTATTCCATGCTTTGAGACATTACAAGGATATATATATAGGTGATTGCTAGATGATAAATGCTTATAATAAATTTATATATATATATATATATATATATAGATATATATATATATATATATATATATATATATATATATATATATAAGAGTCCTTTACTTTGAAATTCAAACCTATTAGCATGTAATTCCAACCCAAAACATAAGGTGCAAAATAAAAAAGAGTAAAAAATAGGATCAATGGGTAGAAAGGACCCCAAAACCAAAAGGGGATGGGATCATTTCAACTAGACCCAGGTCGTAGGATGGTCTGGACCAAGTTGTACAGTCCTATACGAAAGTCAACAACAGGTAAATAGTAAAAAACAACAACTTGAGATCTATATGACACATTATAAGAAAACATGAAAGACTCAAAGAAGTCGAAAAACAAAAGTCAATCAATCAATACCAAAGCAAAATAACAAGTATATATACCACTAATCTCTAGTTTCATTATTCAAGACCCATATACATATAATTTTCTAAAAGCATGATGAAATAATTATTTTGTTCCAAATTTGGTGTCTACACTTGCCCCCATTCAAGCTAGCAAATAAAATTAGCTACTTTAAAGGAAAAAAGGATCATACATGATAATGTTGAAATAGATAAAACTACAAGCATGTTGATAGAGTAACCAAAACATGGAAAATAATGTGAGTCATTAGTTGACCCACGTGGGGATAGGTAAAATGTGTTATAGGTGTCGACAGGTTTTTTTGGCATTAAAATGTGCTAAGAGATCTGAAGATTCTATTTGTTTTTACAAATAATTGAGAGTGATATCACCAATAGGTAATTCAAAGACATGTGGGAATTGGGTGTCCCTAAACAAGAGAAGGGTGTCACAAGGCTTCTTAGCTGACCCAAAATTACACCTTCCAATTACGAGATGACACTGCTACAGGAAAATATAGGTCCTAATTTTGAAAATGCTTGCAAAGTCAAAAGGGAATGATGTCTCATGTCCCTACCATGCATTGTATGAGTATGAATATTAATATTAATATTTTTAATTGTTAATTTTGGTAATTTACCCTATACTTATAATAAATGAAGTGGTGCTTCCATTTTTATTTCAATAACTTGGATTTTTTTACATCCTTGTATCCTAATTTGACCTTTGAGTCATTAAATTTGTATATTGATTTGTAATGGAGAAGGTAGCTTGAGTGACTAACCCATATGTTTGCCCCATTTTAGTGAAAGGAATGAAACAAAGTGAAGTTTTGTTGAAAAAAAGAATTTATGGTAGTAATTAGAATACATATTTATCATAACTCAGTGCTTAGAGCAACATAGTAGTATATACACTAGAAAACACACCTTGTGCATCCTATTCAAAAATACCAAAAACATTATAATACAAAATAATCCCAAAAAACTTAAATAATTCCATAAAAGTAACTAAAAATATAAAACCCCTCCAAAAGGTGATAAAAGACACCTCATCACTCATTTACTAACCCTTGCCCACTCATATTTAATTTTGTCCACCCGCTTACCCATTTGCATGCCTAATGCACTATAGACCCTTATCATCTCACCCACCTATGCACATTGCACCCATATGTATCACAATCCCCTATGCACTCAAAAATTATAAAACACCACTCACCCCCATAATTTCATCCTCTTAGACACTCTGAATATTTGTGCACTTGAGCTCATACTTGAGTTTTTACTTTTTTTTTCTCGCATACTTCGGTATTGCAAGTCTTGGAGAGGTGAAAGTAGATCATAAAGGATAGGTGCAACTTGCTGCAAATTGTTTTAGCAAAATTTTAACACATGTGTTAGTTGTAACTATGATTTTTTGTGATCTCCATATGAATTTTAGTGAATCGCAACTGCGATTGGCCTACAACTGAGTTAGGTATACTTTTCATTTACATTCATTTTTTTTGTCATTTTACTTCAATAAAATGACTTGTATCTCCTTAATTAGTTAGGGATTAGACCGAGATAGGTCCCCTAACCACAAAAAATAACTCACATTTTTCCAAGTGTGTTTATGTACAGGTTATATATTCAGATGAGGTAGTTTTCTACCCACTTTTTTCATTTAAGAACCCATGATTATCCCTCACTTCTTAAATGACAACGTAAGTCCATTATTTTTTAGTAGCATTGATTTGGTGATTGTTATATCAACTAATACATCTTCCAGGTGATCCAAATATCAATATACGATTCAAATATTTCAACTCATTCTTAATTAAGTCAAACATTGTTTATTCACGAGGTAGGAACAAAAGAGAGAGAAGCAGGGAGTGCTATTTTACTAAAATTCAAAGAAACTTAAAAAAAACCTTTTTCAAACACATTATTTTCCATTGAGATAGAAGCAAGAAACTAAAAAAATACTATTTCATTCCATTTTCCATTCTCAAATAAAACTTTCAACACAATTTTAATTACATTTAGATTTCAAATGCAATGATAGGATCATACATTCCACATACATTACAAATGGCCTCAAGTAATCATAAGAATCTAACTTTGCACCACACATCACAATCCTTTAGGCATTTATAAGAATGTGACTTTGTACAACACATTACAAAGCTACCAAATGAAAAGAAGAGCACAATGCTCAAACCCCATTATCAAATCTTCATTTACCAACTTCCTTCTTCTTTACATACTTCAACAAGTCAGTTTTATGCCAACAAAATAGAGGATTCTGGTGACACTTACCACCCAACCATGCAATGGGGGAATGATTTCCTCCCCATTTCGCTACAATTTCCCTAACTCACACAAGGATCAAGCACCAATAACTAAGCTATAGAATGATTACAACAACCATACCACACATGACCATGCAAACAAATTTCACACCAACAAGTAAGTAAAGGGGACAAACAATAAGGTATGCCAACCACACAAAAGAAAACAACACACACGATCAAACCAACTATGGTTTCAAGAGGGGAACAAAATACCACCCTAACCACTTATTTCTCCACTAGGAGAGGGTAGCTGGCATTTAGTTCCTCTATAAGAATGAAATCAATTATTTTTATCCACTCTTTATACCTCCCTTTCCTGCAACCACTTATCGCTCCACTAAGGTTAGTTGCCCCTCCCCTCGGCTCCTCCAAAACAAGACCTAAAAGAGAGAACATATCCCTCACTTCAAACACTACTTATCCCTTCATTGAAAAGTCAAATTCCCCAACACACAACACCAATTGCATGCCCACATTGGAATCATGCAAGCTTCATCATAACACTAAGTCAAAATAGTACATACCCAAGTGGGTAACCAAAATAAAAAATTTGAAAATAGCGTAAGAGATAGAATGAACATTACATATAAGAAAAAAATTCAGGTAAGATATACATATTAGTTATTTGTACCAAAAATATCCTTCAATAATGCAATCCAAGCACTCCAACACTCCTTCTAGCAACTTCAAACCGAAAACATCTTCCCAAGACAAAGAGGCTCCCAAAATAAGGAAAAAATCTTATATATAGGAAAAACTCCAAATGGAACATCCCTTCGGATCATGCCATGTGGCATGCTCCATCCCCAAAACAAATTCAAATCCCTAAATATGAAATTAAAGCTCTTACAAACCCACATGGGTCTTCTTACAACCCATCACTTAACACCTTACATGACTTGACACCTACTCAACCCTTAAAATCTTAAAAAAATCTCAATAAAATAAAATTAAAAATTAAAATAATTAAAAGAGCTCCCATTCACAAGATTTAACTTGAAAGTAACCCCAAAATGTCAAATCTTCATATCACCATAAATAAACACATATCCCAACTGTCCTCCCAAAATCAACTTGTAAGAGAAGTACTCAAAATCTTACACGATCAAATTTTAGAAAAGAGAGAAAGATTTCAATGCAATAAATGATGTATTATTGAGTCCTCAAGTGGCCAAAGAGGCCTAAAAAAGGTACAGCTACTCTATGGGTACGTGTATGGAAATTTTTTGGAGTATGGGTCAAAGTTTACTTGTCCCATATGCTTCCTAAAATTGCACCAAAATCCTAAATCCGAAATTTATATAAATGGAAATTTCCCAAGCAATAAAATTTTAACTATATACACCCAAAAATTGAAAAGAAATTATGTTTCTAACTCAACTTTAGAATTTAACTAAATCAAAAGATCAAAATAATTAAACTATTCAATTCAAAGGTTTACAATGAAGAGAAATACATTTTGACAAGGAAAAAGACAACATTAGATTTATGGATCCACCCAAACAAATTCTGAGACTTAGTGACCTATTGTTGGCCAGTGAGCCCAATGTGAGTTAGTCCCCCTTCATCCTCATTTATTTTGTTTATCTCCAAGTACTAGTTTTCCGAGCACTTGTTCATCATATGCACACTCAACACACAAATCATACCTACTCGAAATGATATGTAAAGTAATTCTAACTATGCACAAACACAACAATCAAATAATTTACACACAACTCAACACACACACACACACACACACACACACACACACACACACACACACACACACACACACACACACACACACACACACACACACACACACACACACACATAATTTTTAAAAATCAATTTCTCAAACATCAATCAAGTTTATCACAAATTCCATAGCTATTTATTCCAACACTAGTAAAAAATCTCATATAAACTAAATTAAATTGCATTATTTATAAGCATGCTTATCATTTTGTCATTAATTATTTAAAATCAATTTGATACACACACATAACTCAAAAAAATTTAAATTCTACCAATAATTCTCCAAAAGTCACTTCTCTAAAACCAATATCTCCATGATTAAGTAAATCCCATTTATTTTACCATATTCCAACATTATAATGACGACCAATCTAGTTTATACATGTATTCATACTATTTCTTCTTCTAGGGTTTACTAAATCATGTATCACCTAGTTATTTATAGTTTCAAAATCAATTTTTTTAAGCCTCTTAATTTGATCCACCATTTGGTTCATAGTTTTACACACCAGTTTCTAGTTTATTTTAAGTAAAATGAAACACACAAATACACACACATATGTATGTGTGTGTGTGTGTGTGTGTGTATATATTGGTGAAATAGTTTGTTGATATGGAAAATTAGGTGTTTCCACCAATGCTCATGGGGCTACACCCTTCTGCATTGAATGGTGCAACTGCCATTATTGAATGTAAACTACTATAATCCTATCTAAATGTTGTGGGTTGGCCAAATAGATTGGGGATCACACATGAACACTCCACTGAACTTGTGGCAAAGTGCTTATATGGGGTACAAGGGAGGAAATTACAATGATGATGGGTGAAGGAGAGAAATTAGACAAAGGAAGGTTATTGCTATGAGTAGGCACAAACATAATTCACACCCAATAACCAGAGTGGTTCAACATTCAATACAGAGGAAATTAATAATGAAGCTATCTAGTGAGAAGAACAAACCTAGGCACACAATTCTTAGATTTGTTTATCAAATATTCACAACTATTTCTTGATCACTATGCTTACAAAGTGCATAAAAGAGAGAAATAGAAGAACACATAGGAAAAGGGGAATGAAAGAAATGTAGCCTTTATTTCTTGTGCATTGATGATACAAAGTTCAATAATAAAAATCCCCAATTGCTACCAAAGAGTTAGAATTTATGGATCCCTTGGAATGGAGAGGTCATCCCAATATATAGCAATGTGAATTGACTCTTCTCCTACCCCCCACATTCCTCTTCATGGTATCATTCAACTTGTGACTTTTCACCTTCCTAAGAAGTGAGAAATAAGTTCCCTTTTTATAAATTAAAGGGAATTTTAAATGTAACTTTAGAAATTCACTTAAGTGAATGAGATGAACTACAATGATTATACTCAATGAAGAATTAGAAAGGGGAGAGGAGGAAGAGGGAGAAATAGAGAGGGAAGAAGTTTCCATATCTTGATGAAGAAGCTCCCTGCGATGAATAACTTTGTTGATTCATGAGAATCTGGAGCGGGATCATGTTCCTTGAATTCCTTTCTGAATTTAATTACCGCACGTGCCAAATTATCCACCTCTGGAATGAAAATGCAGCCCAACACCTTAGTCCATGTCTCGGGGACATTAGTTATCCTCTTACATTGATGAATCCATTCTTTGTGATCTGTTTCAATTAAAAAAATGCAACTTGTGATGTTATCCATGGAATCTAAGTTGTCTTCATTGAAGGAAAGAGAGTCACCTACCTCTTTCTTGACTAACTCTTGAAAATGAACGATGAGTTATTCTGATGACAAGTCTTTAGTGAGTGGAGGGAACTCAAGTCTTTAAACATAATTGTAGACATCATTTAGGATCTCAAAAGCATGTTGTCTGAAAGAGTCTAACTCAGATATAACATTCTTGAACAGTGCATATTTCATGTCCATGATGCGGATCCAAACTTGGGACAAGTTATCTGCAGTAGATGCGAACATGTTCTTACTCACGAGGGTATGAGAGTCAAAGGAAATCATCTCAAATACCAGTGGAAACATATCATCCAAATGAATCACCTCTTTTTCAAACTCCTGCTTTATTTTGTTTACTTCTGACAATGTTGCAAGAACATACTTGATGAGGGAAACAATATCTGGAAATAATGCCTTACCTTGATCAATGATTTTCTCAATCCATTTCTCACTCACATTCCCTTGCATCATGTAACCTCATACTTTATTGATTGCCTCAAGATAAACACTACTGATTGGAGGAATATCTTTGACCGAAAGAGAGGATGTTGATTCAGGTCCCAAGAAGGGTTGAATGTAGGCACTAAGAGATTTTACTTGTTCCTCCAATTGCATAATTGTTTTCTTGTATTCTTCATTTCAAGTGAGGATTTGGGAAGATGATTCCTTGAATAGATAAGAATCACCCTTGGGAGAAGCTTGACCCAATGAGATGCGGGTCAACTCATAATATGAAGAAGTAGGATGTTATTTAGACCTTTTTTATTCACTTAGACTTGAAAGTTCCTGAGATTACTTTGGTATTGGCACAATAGCATGATGTGTTGTTCTTGGCCCAATTTTGAGCAATTAATGAATCCATGGGAATGGTTCTTCAGGTTTTGACATGATATGTGTTACTGGAGCATTTTCAAAAGCTTGTTAGGGAATAGATTCTTTATCACCATGGGGAATCTCCGACATCTTGGATACTTGGATGTTCTGCAATGAATCACTCTTGATTGATGGCTCCTTCTTACAATTTTAACCTCAACAAAATTGCCTTGAACAACCTAATGAGATCACTTGGACAACTCAACTTAATTTGACCAACTTTCCCAGCTCACTGAGATTACCAAGGAGGTGTGGATGGATCTAACCCGATTGACAAGTTACAATGACTCCCTTAGCTTTGAAATTCAACTGAAATATTGACTTGTTTAAAATATCCTTTGTCTTACACAATACCTTTGGATCTTACATCTTGCACCCTACGATGTTCTACTTTACAATCTTACACAAGTGTGACCAAAATGATGTCTCAGGATCCTCGTGAAGGATGGGTTACCTTGTTTGAGCTTTGAGATTACTTTGCAACCATGAAAGGATATTAAAAAGTAGAGATATGGATGAAAATTGAGCCTATTGAAACTTTCTACACTCATAACAAAGACTTATTATTTTTAGAAAAATGCTTTTTTTTCATTTTTCCGCTTTGGACTGCCTAGTTTGTCGTCTCTGTTGTTTTCTGAGGGCACTGTTCTGGGAAGATATGTTTTTTGTAGAAGGCTTATTTTTATAGTAAGTGAGTACACCACATAATTAGTATTTTTATAAATTTCCCTTCCCCACCTCGGATTTTGATGGAAAAAAATTCACAAGGATAGGTTTTCCCTCTAGATCTCACATTCAAACTTTTAGCCCAATCTGACCATCAGAATGATGGAAATTTTTAAAAAATGAAAACCAGGGAAAAAATATAGGGTTTAATGTCATTAAAAAATTGGTGCATGCATTATTTTGCATGTACATGCATCTTGAAGGTGCCTGGAAAAGAGGAAGATTGCAAAAATATCATTTAGAACCGTTTACCAGATTGAGAGATATTAATTTTTTATTATTTCAGGTACAAAGTCATTCAGACAAAAAATAGGCATGGTGTCTGGATAAAATGCAGATTTCATGGGAAAATTTCAGCTGAGATCATGAGGGCATGGAGGAAAAATTAGAGAAATATGGATTGTAATGGCTTCCTAGAAAAAATTCGGTGGCATCTTTGGGGTTTTGCATGCACATAGAGGAAGAAACAATGGGAGTTAGAGAAATTTAAAACTTCTAGTTTTTAATTCTCTTAGGGAGGGGGAATTTTATTTCATCCCCATTGTCCCCTCCCTTTAGGATGGATGGGACATAAAAGTGTATCCTAGGCTTATGATGACAAGTGGCGATCATTGGTTGCATGAAGCAGGGGGTTATAAACTAGGCAAAAGAGATTACTGAGGCTTGCCAGGGTCATGTGATGGGTCCACGGGATTAACTAGGCATGGGGTGAATTTTTATGTCCCCAATGTCCCCTTGGGATGGGATGGAAGGGATAAAAAAGTGTGCCTCAACCTCATGCTGACACATGACACTTGAGAAAATGGCTAAGTATGGAAGGCTTATATTGGGAAGGACCTTGAAGACGAAGTTGCCAAAGCTCCAAGAGGACTTTTTTGATTAACCCTTATATGATTTTTAATCCCCAAAGAATTTTAAAGACAATAGGATGGGTATTTCAATCTAATTATTCTTGAAACCCCATGAAATATAGCCTTCTTTATTGGGATCATAAGGTGTATCTGCCAAGAATGAGCTTTGGAAAGAAGTTGTCATGTCTTGTGAAAACTATAATAATACCAACATATATGAAATTAAAATACCTTTCCAATGATGTCTTTTTTGACCTCTAACTCATTTTGGAGCTCCTAGAATCACCTTCCTAAGC
This sequence comes from Taxus chinensis, assembly GCA_019776745.2. Classification (NCBI taxonomy): domain Eukaryota; kingdom Viridiplantae; phylum Streptophyta; class Pinopsida; order Cupressales; family Taxaceae; genus Taxus; species Taxus chinensis. The sequence goes on from CM034151.1 coordinate 295,718,225, forward strand.
TTAGGTGCTTTTTTGAACTATAAGCTCCTTGACCTTCAAAAACCCACTTTCACTAAACTTGTCCCTAAACCTCCAAATCTTCCCTCAATTTTCCTAAATATATGATCTTAGCTCCTCAATACCATTTCTCAATGAATTTGGTCCCTTGAATCTACTCCTTAGGATGCACACCAGCCTTAAAAATGCTAAAAATAACCATTTCTAAGTCTATTGAAAATCTATCTTGAGAAGCGCTATCTCGAAAGAAATTCATGAATTAGTTTTCATATTTCCAACACATGGGAGAGGTAATGGGGAAACTATTATAGAGGAGTTCTTGGGAAGGTTTACAAGAATTTTTTTTGGCACTAGGGTAAAGTTGTCATGTTTTCAACTTGAATTTTGACCTTGCAAAAACACATGACAACAATACAGATATTATATAGATAGTGATACCATTGGGGCTTACATCTCAGAGTAGTTTTCATATTACAAAATTTTAGGTACATTGTGCCAAAGTAAACATGATCACCAAAACTTGCAAAATCCCTATAATTGGCTTAACTATAGCTCAAACAATGTCGCAAGAAAATGAGCGTTATACAGAATTCATACACAACATAAAACACATGAAACAAGAGGAAAGAATACAAAAATCCAAGGAGAAGGGTGGAAATGAGCCACAATATTTATTAAATAATTTTTGGGAGATGCAAAAACCAATACAAATGCTAAGAAAATATTAAATGTAGTCTCGCTTACCCCTAACCCCTTAAAATCCCAAGCGCACCGGCCTATCACCCAGTGCTGGGTGCTCACTCGAGGCATGCGAAGGCATCGAGCCCCTCCTTTATGTGAGCCTTGTGAGAATGTTCCACCATTAATGGAGGAATGGTTTGTAGAACAAGAACACATGAATTTAATCTAATACAGAAGTAGAAGGGCTAGTTCTAAACACGAATGCACCATGAGAAAACCATAAACATTGTAATAACAAAGAAGAAACAAATCTAAACCATGAATCTCATGAAATAAAATTAGGGTTTGGTCTTATAAACATAGATATTTGGAACATAGATTCATATATTTATTATAATCATTCTTAGTAGCCATATTACATCAAAAAGGGTCATCATAGACCATATACATCATGGAATATCATTCCAGCCCTACACAACTACTTTGAACAGAGATCATAGCTATATTTTCCCATTACAACCCTTGTTTCAGATCTGAGCACATAAATATATGCTTAACAACATTATTGTTAGTATTCTTGTAGCACTTTGTTACCTCTCTATCCCCTCCTATTTTGGACCCAAGAACTCCTTTAAATAGAATCTGGATTCACCGCCATAGTTTCACCTATGAGTAGATCACATGCCAAGTGGAAGTGTGGTCCTCCATGATCGAGTGCTTATGCTAGCTTGCAAAGGCCTCCACTAATTGTAAAGATCCTCCTGGGAATATTCCCTACATGGAATATTATTTTCTTGACCTCCAAGGTTCCAGGCTAGCACCTTATCCATTCATCACGCCTACTTAGGCCTTCACATTTTTTTCTTGCGATACCGCCTCAGAAATGCGGCTAAGTCCTTGAGCCCTACTTTACTTCTACGCGCCAACCTCTTCCCCCGTGTGTGAACCTCTTCTCCCACATGCCTTTCCTTGAGCGCATTTCTACACACTTGCCTTGTGCGTGCGTGTGCTCTTTCTCTACCTTAGGACTTAGTCATTTTTAAGGGTCCAACATCACCCCACACTAAACTCGTTGTCAGTCCTCGGAAACAACCCGATCTTTTGCAAAGAATAAAGAATGGGAGGAAAGAATAACATGCTTTGAGCTTGCACCAAAGAATGAAATAATTCCATCACTGCTGAAGAAGAATTGGGAAGTCTTTATTCAATCCTTCTTCAATCTTACTCTAGGCTTCCACCTAACTCTGCACTTGCTGGAATAGATCCCCTATCAATGTGCCAACTTCATCAAATGAAAAATCCTTTCCCTTCTTAGGTGAAGTGTTCAACGCCTTCCTTGGTGCCATTTTCCTCAAATGGTCATTGTAAGTTCTTCCTTTCTTCTTGCTTCAACTCTACTCAATTTCTCAGCTTTTACTCCACTGCGAAATTTCTCCAAAACCCATGCACTAGCTCTGTAAACCCTAACTTGGAAAAAATTTCTTCCATAAGATAGCATAAAACCTACGTGAATCCACCAAAATAACTCCTCCACTCACGCCTGTGAAATCCCTTTCCACCCTGGTTCACAACTTTGCTAAATCTTTCCGCTTCGCATGTAAGTCTCCACAAATTTATTTTTGCAAGGATGTCTTAGATCGCAAGAGCTCTTCAATAATAAACGCAAGGTGAAATAAAATAGCTTGCCTGAATTTCTATTTATAGTTTCCCACTTTTTTCCACATTGAATTCCGTGCCACCTACCATAGTAAAATAACATTAAAGTTATATTTTTCCAACGCCATCCTTCCATGGGTTTTGGCCAACACTTTTCCTCTGCACCCAATCCTGTGTGAAACTCCCACAACCTTCTGATGCGCCGAAAACTGCATTGACCATGGATACTTACGTGTGCTCCAAATGCCAAAGTAAATCTTCCTTTGCATCTTAGTTCTTGACACTGCCTACCTCATGTTGTTATGCCCTTTTATCCCTGTACGTGGTTTTTATCAAGATTTTTGACACCAAACTGCACCCATATACACTTCTGCTATGCACACTCTTATGAGCCCACATGCTTCTCCTTAAGGCTGCCAATCCACATCATTTTCAACACTTACTTCATGCCAGAATCTTCCCAAAGACTCTCCTTTGACACCTTCCACCCCACACTAAAAATATGTGTGGTCCTTTGCGCATAATAACACTTTCAAAAAGTAACTAGCTACCTGCATGCACATGCGTCCACAGTAAACCAAACCAAAATAAAAAGCAAGTGACGAAGAAAGGAAACACATGAAAAGGAAAATGTATTAAGGGAAATCCTAAGCTACATGGAAATACTACCTTATTTACAAACACACAAAAGAATTATTTATAGTAGGGTTTTAGCCTACTCCCGTTAGAGTAACTAGGCAACCTTGTTCCATTGAGTGCCTCTAATTGGATAGCACCCGAATCAAGTATGTAAGTGATAATGTATGGGCCCAAAAAATGTACCTTGAGCTTTCTTGGGTTGCACAAAAACTTGGAATCATACAAGAGGACCATCTGCCCCACCTCAAACTTCTTGTTCTTGACATTCCTATCATGCCATGCCTTCTTCCTGGCCATTTCCATTTTCTGACTCTATTGTGCTATGACACGTCTCTTGTCTAGCTGCATCAAATTTTCAATTTTTTATTTAACCTTTACATGTAAATTTAGGTTCATTTTGTAGGGCCGTTTCATTATGGGGCACACACCTTATTTCAACTTGATTTGCATTTCACCCAACGAAGGATGAACCCCTTTTAACTCATGGTACCCATGCAGGAACAAGTCTTGAAAATCATGCAGTAGTTCAACCACCTTCAAAATCTTCTGGTTTGTCTAGTAGTCTCCAATAATAGATTCCTTGGGGTTTGCTTTGGTACCAATGTTAACCTTCTTTATTTTCAAGGGTTCATGGTAGGTGCACACTTTCTCATCTACCTTATCTAGGATCTCGCATGTTCCTTTTGAGTGCTTAACATGAAAATTCCCCATCTCCTTGCCATCCACTAGGCACACCAACTTAATCTTTTTTTTTTCTATGCATGTGTGCTAAAGCTGTACTTCTTTTGCTTCTTCCTCAACGAAGCACGCCCCCAACTTAGGTTCTCCTATAAATTCCAAAAAAATTTCCTCGGAACTACCTAAAGTGCTTTATTCACCGATTGATTAGGGGACTTGTACTCAAAATTTTGGATGATATCCGTTGTCATCTCCTACCAATTCCCCATCTAATGATGTAACTTTGAATGGATGTGCCAGGCACACATAAACTTGTAAGGTGGAATAAAATTTATGCACCCATAGGGAAATGGGTAAAGCTTCCACGCCTCCCTTATAAGTCTTCACACACTCCATAACATGGCATGAGGCGGATCCCTTCCCCCATCAAAGTCACGAATTTAAGATGGTGCATTGCTTTGAATAAACCTTACAAAGAGCACAATTCTCACTTTGCGCCATTCTAAAATATTGTTTCGATGGGTCACCCACCAATGTGCCATTGTTCCATGCAAGGTAGAGGTAAGAATATTCCTTCTCTCTACTTGACATTTCCACTGGATCTCCATTTCACATAGAAAGACATCAGGGTTTCCCTCCCTAGTGTATTATGGCAACTGCTTTCCTCCCAAGTGCCTAATTGAATATTACAACTCGAGCTCCAACACCCTTTTGATGCTTACCAACCAACTCATATCTCCCATGTGCCCAGTTGTCACAAGAAACACTGGTTGTATCACTCATAGACTACGCGTCATCCCACTGAATGACCCCTTTGTTGGATGACTGAATGAATTCCAAGTCCCTGATGGTGCACACATATATCTTGTTTAAGTTTTCCTCACCCAATAGTTCCACATAAGGCGCAGACCATCCATCAGTCATTGGAATGATCACACACTCCTCCTTGTTCTCAAAACTGATGTATCCCTTATTGAAGCACACATCAACATTGTTTGCATAACACTAAGGACATCCAAGTAATTATAGGAAACTATCAGCCTTAGAAAGCTCTAGAACCTCAAAATCTCCAGTAAATTTCACCCCTTGAATAATTATGGATACACCCTTCAACATTCCTAGAGGCATGGCCTTTGTCCTATCATGGGGGCCTCCCCATTTGGTTCCATGCATCTAGAGTAAGGAAAATGACCTCCACACATGTGTTAATTAATATATTTCTCATGAACCACCCATCAAAAATTACATTCAGCGTGATCTCCTTATCATAATCAATGCTGTGAGGAGGTAGGTTAGCATGTAGGACTTGTCTCTCACGCTCTCCTCCAACACACGGTACCTTTTCTCTCAACCATTGTCCCAACAAAGGAATAATGTTCTCCTACCACAGAATCTGACACACTTCCCTAACCTCATCCATATCTTGATGAGGAACCTCAACGCTCTTCTTCTACTCCAACTCACGTGATTTCTCCTTCAGACACTGGATTTCTCCTTACAAACTCCTATTTTCCTCCATGGTTTCTTGGTACACCTCCTTATGGTGGGAAGGATCAGGATATTTTCCATGTAACACTTATTCTCTTGTGATAAGAGGCCTTTGCTTCAAAATATCCTTTCCACTTGCAACCTCAGCTCACGTGGTCACTAGGACAAGTTCTAGTTCAAGGTTCTACGCCAACTTAGGCATCCACTATGGATCAACATGCTTCACGTTCACCATCCTCGCGCCCATGTCCTTCTTTTGGTTCTGGATCATGTGCTCATATAACTCCATGAACTCTTTATACTTGTGCATATTTCCACACCATGAGCATTGCAATAAGTCTGAACACTCGTGATTGTAATGCTCTATAGATCTATAGTTATAACAGGTTCCACGAGGAAATTCACTTCTTCCTCCTTTGTGGTTGCCACAACCTCAAAATCCACCTTAACCTCCTCCATCCATGTGCCCTTCATAATGACAACCATCATCCTTGGAGCTACTTGTAATACTGGCCTGACACACACCAATATCAATGACATCATGTATTTGGTTAATCTATCTACAATCCTTGGTTTCATGAGTAGTAGAGGTAAAAATATTGCAATAACAAGACACATTCTTATGGATTTTACACTACAACAATGGGAATTTTATTGGATCATGATCTCTATGGAAAATATCATAATCCACTGTCACGACACACACCATATTTTGTGGGAAGCTATCCTTTATGTGCCCCTCCTTTTCACAATCCATGCACCAAAGTCCAAAATGTGTTTTATGATCCAAATTGGCAAACAACCTCTCAAGATTTTTAGCCATAGAAGCAATTTGAGATTCCAAAAATGGACTCACACCAATGTCAATTCTCTACATGGCCTCAAAACGCAAAGCAGCCTCCAAGGCCTCGCATGGATCCATCAAAGTTTTGTGTGAAAGGGCTCACCTAAAGGGCATGATGAAGCCCCCGATGAACCATTGTGCATGTTGGGATGTATGGATATCATAGGATAACTTTGACATGAGAGTCTTAAAATGTACATCATACTCCTGCATGCTCTCTTCCATACCTTGTTGGATTTCCTTCAACACATTGATGATCTTCTGTTTGAACTTAGGAATGTGGAACTCTTCCAATAAGTCATCACGCAACATGGTATAATCCACAACCATCTGATGGGGGTCACACTTTTGGTACCAGCTATCCATGCGCCCTTGTAATGTAATTACAAACTGACTTACTCTCCACTCTGAGGGAGTGATGCCCTTCACTTGCCATAGCAAATCACATTTGCATACATGTTACACGACATCTTCAACACCCTTGTTGTTGAGTTGTGGAGCTCAATTACTTCATATTAGAATGCAATATGAAACTTGCTAGAAAATATAGTAATCGACATCGGTTATGGAGGGACCGACATCAGTTAGGTAAGGAGGAATCAACATCGGTTAGGGCTAACCAATGTCAGTTACCTGTGTGTGGGTGTTTTAATTAACTCATGGGAATTATATCTATTTTTAGTATTAAAGCAGATCTATTGATTGTAATTGCATGGCTAAGTGCCCTAACTTTGTATATGCCTATATAAACATGAAAGCTAGAGTTTAGGAGTAAGAATTAAGAAGAAATTGCAAAAGTTGATGATTATTATGAGTGTAATTGTGAGAGAGATAATTCTTTGAGAAGAAGTAAAAGCTTGAGTGAAAGAAAGTATTGTACATCCGAGAGGTGTGGAAGATTATAAATCTTCAATTGTATATCTTGTCAAGGCTTTGGATAATAGATTGGCTTGTTTCTTGGTGGATGTAGTGCACACTGGGTGAACCACATTAAATCTAGTGTTAATTTATATCTCTTGTTCTGTATATTTATTCTGGTAGAATATCTACTTTTATTTACATGTATGCTTAGATCTTATATATTATCTATACAACCGGTGTGCTGACCCATAAAACTGGTATTAAAGCTTTGTTTGAGGGTTTTTTGTGTTGACAGATTTACTCACAAAAGGTTTTATGATTGAGGGATCTATAACAATGGCAGAAGAAAACAAATACAAGGTAGAGAAGTTTAATGGCTGAAATTATCAATTATGGAAGATACATATTAAGGATTATCTATATCAAAGAGATTTGTATTTACCATTGGATGAGAAGTCTAGACCTATGAAGATGATTGATGAAGAATGGAAGATTCTTGATAGAAAGGCTTTGAGATCTATAAGACTGACCCTGACAACATCCGTGGCTTCCAATATTATAGAAGCAAATTCTATGGTAGGGTTAATGAAATCTCTTACTAATTTATATGAAAAACCTAGTGCTTCAAATAAAGTGTATTTGATGAAGAAACTATTTATTTCTAAGATGCATGAAGGTGGATCTGCATCTAGTCATTTGAATGATTTCAGATCTATTGTAAATCAGTTAAAATCAGTTGATATACCATTTGATGATGAAGTGAAAGTGATTTTATTCTTACGTTCTTTGCCTGATAGTTGGGATAACTTAGTAATGGTCATTAGTAATACATCATCTACTAATAATATTTTGAAGTTTGATGATGTGGTTATTATAATCTTGAATGAAGAAATTCACTGGAAGAGTATAGAGGAATCATCATCTGGGAATGCTTTGAATGTAGAAAATAGGGGCATGCAGAAGGAAAGATCCAAGAGTAAGAGTAATGGGAAATTAAAGTCAAGGGATAATATATCTAAATCCAGATGTAAGGGAATTACTTGTTCAAAATGTGGAAAGAAAGGACATGAAAAGAAATATTGTTGGTCAAAGGATAAAGAGAACCAACAACAAGAAAAAGGTAAATAAGCAAATCTTGTTGTAAGAGAGGTAATGCAAGATGCTCTTATTCTTTCTTTAGATAATATAATTGAATCAAAGGTTTTAGATTCAAGAGCTTCTTTCCATTCAACCCCTAATAAGGGTTATTTTAGAAATTATGTCCATAGCAATTTTGGGCATGTGTATTTGGGTGATGATGAGCCTTGCAGTATTACTGGTAAAGGGGAAGTTCATCTAAAATTGCAGAATGGAAATACATGGGTATTGAAAGATGTGAGACATGTGGCAAGCCTTAAGAGGAATCTTATTTCTGTAGGGCAACTAGGTGAATCTGGTTGCATGGTTACATTCACAGTAGACTCTTGGAAAGTCACCAAGGGCCCTTTTGTTGTGGTAGGAGGTAAGAAGGTAGGAACATTATATTTATCTACCTGTGTTACTGATTCCTTTTCTTCATTATCTACTTCAGATTCAGATGCATGTATGTGGCATAATCGGTTGGGCCATATGAGTAAAAAAGGAATGCAAATCTTAAAGGCTAATGGTAAGATATCAAATTTGAAAGATTTAGATCTTCATTTCTATGAGCATTGTGTCTTTGGAAAGCAAAAGAGTGTGAGATTTCTCAAAGTTGGGGTAACTAAGAAGGATAAGAAATTAGAGCTTGTACACTTAGATATGTGGGGACCAGTGCAGGTAGCTTCTCATAGAGGATCCCAGTATTATGTTATTTTCATTGATGTTGCTATAAGAAAGGTATGGGTTTACTGTATTAAACTTAAATTTGATGTTTTGAAACTTTTAAAAGATGGAAATCCCTTATTGAAAATGAATCAAATTCAAAGTTAAAGTGCCTTAGATCTGAAAATGAAGGTGAATACTATAACAAGGCTTTCAATAATTATTGTTCAGTGAATGAAATACGTAGAGAAAGGATGGTTCTAAGAACACCACAAGAGAATGGTGTTACAAAGAGAATTAATAGGATAATCATGGAACATGCTAGAAGTATGAGGATACATTCTGGACTGCCCTTGCAGTTTTGGGCAGAAGTAGTTGATACAATGATTTATTTGACTAACCCTAGGCCTTCAAGTTCACTAGATGGAGGAATATCAGAGGAAGCTTGTCCGGAAAAAGAGGTAGATATTTATTTTCTTAAAGTTTTTGGTTTAGAAGCTTTTGTGAATATTGATAAGGAAAATAGGAAAAAGTTGGAAGGCAAATCCAAGAGATGCACTTTCATTGGTTATGGATCTAGTGATTTTAGATTCCGTTTTTGGGATTTACATAATTCTAAAATTATTAGGAGTCATGACATTGAATGAAATGAAAAGAGAATATATAGGGATAAAATTTTGGTACGCAAGGAGGAACCAGTTGAGAAGTTTGTGAATGAAAATGAACTCTTTGATTTAACAGTAATACCGACAGGGTTACATAGCAACTGGTGTCGATTGACCTTTGACCGACATCACTCAGTAGAACCGATATCTGTTATAGAAGATATAAACTGACATCGGTTAACAGAACTAATGTCGGTTATAGATGACTGACGTCGGTCATTGAAAAATTTGGATACGAATGTCTAGGAGGTCCAGAATGATCATCCGATACCCCAAACCCCTGTGAGAAGGTCATAAAGGGTAAGTAAACCTAGAGAATGATTTACACCTTCTCTATTTTATTTATTATTGACTGATAATGGTAAACCAATTTTTTTTGAAGAAGCAATGCAGGATAAGACTCATGTCCAGTGAGAGCATGACATGGATGAGGAGATGGACTCCTTGGAACATAACCAAACTTGGGATTTAGTTAAGTTGCTAGTGGGTAAGAGGACATTGCAGAATAAGTGGGTTTATAAGATCAAGGAAGAAGAGGGTGGGAAAAAAGGTACAAGGAAAGACTTGTAGAAAAGGGATTTTCACATAAAGCAGGTATTGAATTTGGTGAAATATTTTCTCCTGTTGTTAAGATGACTTCTATTCGTACTGTATTGAGTTTAGTTGTAGTAGAGGATTTGCATTTAGAGCAACTAGATGTGAAGACGGATTACCTTCATGGTGATTTGGATGAAGATATTTATATGCATCAACCGCATGGGTATGTAGTCAAGGGTAAGGAGAAATTAGTGTGCATGTTGAAAAAGATCCTATATGGGATCAAATAAGCTCCAAGGTAATGGTACATGAGGTTTTATTGTTTTATGCATGAACATGGCTACTTTAGATGTGAATATGACCATTGTGTTTATTTCAAGAAGCTTGAAAATGGGAGTTATATTATTTTGTTACTGTATGTGGATGATATGCTTATTGCAAGATCTAGTATGCATAATAGTGTTGAGCTTAAGGAAAAACTAGCTCACACATTTTCTATGAAGGATTTAGGAGCTGTAAAAATAATCCTTGACATGCAAATACATAAAGACAGGAAGAACAAGAAATTTTATTTGTCTCAGGAGGATTATATCTACAGGGTGTTATGGCTGAACACTTCAAATTGAAAAAAGACTAGTTTCCTTCATCACATAAGGAGGTCAAATACATGACACAAGTTCCATATGCTTTAGTAGTCGGGAGTCTCATGTATGTTATGGTTTGTACCAGGCCAGATATTGCACAGGCATCAAAAGTTGTGAGTAGATATATAGCCAATCCAGGTAAAGAGCATTGGAAAGCATTCCAATGGATACTCAGGTATTTGAGAGGGACATCTAGCATGCAATTATGCTATAGAGGTTCAGATATTTAATTATGTGGCTATGTTGATTTAGATATGGATAGAGATATGGATGGTAGGAAGAGCACTACTGGATATATTTTCACAATAGGTGGGACGACAGTTAGCTAGATTTCAAGATTGCAAAAGGTTGTGGCTTTGTCTACTATAGAGACACAAGATGTTGCAGCTACAGAGGTTAGTAAGGAGATGATATGGATGCGTAGGTTAATGAAAGAGTTGGGAAAGGAGTAAGATGATTGCAAATTGTCTAGTGATAATCAGAGTGCGATTCATTTGGTAAAGAACTCAACATTTCATTCGAGAACAAAACACATTCAGTTGAGGTATCACTTCATACAATAGGTATTGGAGGATGGGTAGTTGAATTTGGAAAAGATTCATACGAGTGAGAACCCTACGGATATGCTAACAAATCCGTTAGCAAAGGAAAAGTTGGAGCTACACTCCACTTTTGTTGGTCTTCAAGTTTGATACTTGAAGAGGAAGAAACAAAGCTAAGGAAGGATCCAAGAATGAAACTGTATAGGTATGGTGCAATAATTAATCTCCAAGTGGGATATTGTTGAGTTGTGGAGCTCAATTACTTCATATTAACATGCAATATGAAACTTGTTGGAAAATACAGTACTCGACATCGGTCAGGCAAGGAGGAACCGACATCCGTTAGGGCTAACCGACACTAGTTACCTGTGTGTGGGTGTTTTAATTAACTCACGAGAATCAAATCTATGTTTAGTATTAAAGAAAATATATTGATTATAATTACATGGCTAAGTGCCCTAACTTTGTATATGCCTATATAAGCATGAAAGCTAGGGTTTAAAAGTAGGAATTAAGAAGAAATTGCAAAATTTGATGATTATTGTGAGAATAATTGTGAGAGAGAGAAATCTTGGAGAAGAAGCAAAAGCTTGAGTGAAAGAAAGTACTATACATCTAAGAGGTGTGAAAGATTGTAAATCTTGAATTGTATATCTTGTGAAAGATTTGGATAATATATTGACTTGTTTCTTGGTGGACGTAGCCCATACTGGGTGAACCATGTTAAATCTAGTGTTGATTTATATATCTTGTTTTGTATATTTCTTCTGGTAGAATATCTTCTTTTATTTACATGTATGCTTAGATCTGATATATTATATGTACAACCAGTGTGCTAACCCCAACACTTGTAATAAGGTAAGTGGAGTGACATCTCATAAAACAACATCGGTCAGGCAAGGAGGAAGCAACATCTGTTAGGGCTAACCGACACTAGTTACCTGTGTGTGGGTGTTTTAATTAACTCACGGGAATTAGATCTATTTTTAGTATTAAAGCAAATATATTTATTGTAATTACATGGCTAAGTATCCTAACTTTGTATACACCTATATAAGCATGAAAGATAGGGTTTAGAAGTAAGAATTAAGAAGAACTTGCAAAAGTTGATGATTATTGTGAGAATAACTATGAGAGAGAGAATTCTTGGAGAAGAAGCAAAAGCTTGAGTGAAAGAAATTACTATACATCTGAGAGGCGTGTAAGATTGTAAATCTTCAATTATATATCTTGTGAAAGCTTTAGATAATATATTGGCTTGTTTCTTAGTGGACATAGCCCACACTAGGTGAACCATGTTAAATCTGGTGTTGATTTATATCTCTTGTTTGTATTTTTTTTTTGGTAGAATATCTTATTTTATTTACATGTATGCTTAGATCTGATATATTATCTATACAACTGGTGTGCTAACCCCAACACTTGTAATCAGGTAAGTGGAGCGACATCTCATAAAACAACTGCTGACGGTGTTATGGACCTTACCCACCAGATCCAAGACCTTGATTCCCTCCTATGTTTCCTCCACCATAAGATCCACTAGATCCACCAACTCCCATTCCTTTGGATCCACCCAACCCTCCTCCCGTAGTAGGTAAGGGTCCTGAAGTAGTTGTGTTCTGAGTCCCAACTGTCATGCTACTAAACTGCGCGCTGATAGTCTATGATACCGAGCCACTCCCAGACGTATTTCATGTGCCACTTCCAGAGGTGATACCCAAACTTTGTGAATGATATCTACCCAAATATATTTGTTCACCAACACCAACTAGACTAGAAGTATTGGTCTCAAATATTGGAAAAATAAGTGCCATGGTTTGGTCTCTAGGTGGGAAAATATGTGTGCTTACGATTCTCCTCCTTTCTCCTTATGAAAATCTCTCACCATAAGCCGAGGGGGTTTCTCTCCTGTATTTTCCAAGATGGGGTAGCATATACTGCTTAGGTCCCATGCCCTCCATGTGAACCTAAAATATTTCCTACAATGTCTACCTCCATAAGTCCATCACACTGATAACCTCACGATGTCTCACCAACTCCCTTTCTTACACTTCATTGTACTTGAGCCGTCTCTCCTCTCTCTCTACTTCTGCTGCAAGGTCCACCATCTCCACCACATCAGCTTCCGTGCCCCGCACCTAATGAGAGTTTTGACAGCCATAGGAAATGCTTCCAAACTCAAAGTGATAATCAATAGCTTGATGACTAACAGTAAAGGATGTAAGAATGATCCTCTTGGCTCCCTTAAGAACTCAAACTCAACAACCTCCGGGTAAGAATACATAGATATCACACATTCCAATATATAGCTAGTCAACACACCTCTCCACCAGTGATCAACAACACGAGTCGAGGTCAGATCAACATCCTGCAACTGCTGATATTCCTCCAGGGTCTAAACATGAGGTCTATAATACCAAATCATCCTTGATGCATATGTGAAGATCCATTCATACATCTCTATTAGGAAACAATAGAAGAATGTCTTATAGAGCTCATGATACAGGTTCTCCTCCTCCCATTTTCATGCATCAAACTCAGATCCAATGCTGAAACTCTGAGAAAACTCATCCTCTATAATTTTAAGATAGGTCTCAACGTTGTCCAAGGTTAGACGCTCCATCAACATACATCATTCTCACAATAGCTTCAAAAGAGGTCTCGTAAATAGAACCAAAATGTAGTCTCATTTACCCCTAACCCCGTAAAATCCCAAGCGTGCCAACCTATCACTCATTGTTTTGTGCCAAGCCCCTCCTTTATGTGAGCCTTGTGAGAATGTTCCACCATTAATGGAGGATAGGTTTTTAGAACAAAAACACATGTATTTAATCTAGTACAGAACTAGAAGGGATAGTTCTAAACATGAATGCACCATGAGACAACCATAAGCATTGTAATAACAAAGAAAAAACAAATCTAAATCATTAATCCCATGAAAACACACTAGGGTTTGGTCTTATAAACACATATATTTGGAACATAGCTTCATATATTGATTATAATCATTCACAGTAGCCATATTATATCAAAAAGGGTCATCACAGACCATATACATCATGGAATATCATTCCAGCCCTACACAACTACTCTAGATAGAGATCCTAGCTATATTTTCCCATTACAACCCTTGTTTCAGACCCGAGAGCATACATATATGCTTAACAACATCCTTGTTAGCATTCTTGCAGTACTTTGTTACATCTCTATCCCCTCCTATTTTGGACCCAAGCACTGCTTTAAATAGAATCTAGATTCACCGCCATAGTTTCACCCATGAGAAGATCACATGCCAAGTGAAAGTGTGGTCCTCCATGTTCGAGTGCTTATTCCAGCTTGCAAAGGCCTCCACTAACTGTAATGATTCTCCTGGGAATATTTCCTATGTGGAATATTTTTTCTTGACCTCCAAGGTTCCAGGCTGGCACCTTATCCATTCATCATGCCTACTAGGGCCTTCACATGTTTAGCTATGATACTGCCTCAGAAATGTGGCTAAGTCCTTGAGCCCCGCTTTACTTCCACACACCAACCTCTTCTCTCACGTGCCTTTCCTTGAGCGCTTTTCTACACACTTGCCTTGCGCACGTGCGTGCTCTTTCTCTGCCTTGGGACTTATTCATTTTTAAGGGTCCAACATTAAACACACCAAAAATTCTCAAATTTGAGGTCTGAAACTTGTGGGAAGTGGATCACCATTTTGACATGGTGCTTTTACAATCAAAAGAGGATCATTTTACAATGAGTTTTGAGTTGTATTTATAGAATAAAAGAGAGAGAATAAGAGGGAAGGAGAGAAGAGGTGCCTAAATTTTCCCTAATTTCACACCATTATATTGCCACTGTAGGATGATGATGCCCATACTTCATTAAATTCTAGTCGTTGAGGTGGTTGAACGTCTGGTTTAAAACAAGCATGGAATTTTCATGCTTCATGGATTTTAGATGAGTATACTTTGATCTACAGATTTATTTTTCATTTGGTATCCTTTCATATTACATGGTCTTTGTCATGTCCTCTGTGGATATTCCTTGTTACACAGCTTTTGAAAAATCCAACACCTAGTTGTTAATGCTCTTGCTATACTGCGAAGTCATCTTCCTTGTTATGTGGCATTCACTATGCTTTGTAGGCTCATTATGGTTTTTTAACATGCATGGCCTTTACTCTGCACTTAATTTTCCTCTCCACATGTTGCAGTGGTATATTACTTCACCTCTCAGCTTTCTACCTTAGCAGATTATATCCTTTGTTTCATATAATTGAACGATTTCGTAGAATCTCATATTTTTTAAGTATGCATAACACTTTTTTTTCATGCCATAAAGCACTAAGATTTCCCACTCCTTCACTCTGCAGATACTTTCCTTAGCCGTTCCAACTTTTCCATGGGCGTGTATCACTGTGCTACTCTTACTTTACGTTCAACCCGTGAAAGACTGATTTTGATGTCTGCAAAAGATTGAATTCCTTAATGTCGTGAGGGTATAAAATTTTCAACCTCCACGAAGTGATAACTCTATAAAAATATTGGCTAAGTCTTGAGCTTTAATTTCTTTGTTTCACAAGTTAGGAGAACTCATGGAAAACTACATTCACACATTCCATGGAAGACTAACTTAGTGTTTTGCAGCTTTCCTGAACAAAAAAAGTGCCTACATACCAACTTGGATGATTCGTTCAAAATAAGATGGGGGTGAAATTTTGGACAACATGTTGGTTAAAGAGTAAAAGGCATACCAAAAAATTGCAAGAGCTTTGTGAACAATAAATGTCCCATAATTATTCAACAATGGAAAGTAGTAGGTGCTAGGTTTTCAACAAGTCAACACAAAAATATATTGTAGGAGATATGCTATATTGTTTATTCTCAATGTATAATCTAAAAATTGTCAAAAATGATCACTCTAAAAAATAGGTAAAACATGACACATTCAAGACATGACAACAATTCAAGGAATAATAGAAACCATTGAACCCAATATTTAGCACTATTTCCTATGTTACTTGGTTGTTGCAGTGGCTAATTACCCATGTACTCTAGTAAGATGGATTGGCGACAATAGGTATATTTGGATA
Source organism: Taxus chinensis (assembly GCA_019776745.2). Taxonomy (NCBI): domain Eukaryota; kingdom Viridiplantae; phylum Streptophyta; class Pinopsida; order Cupressales; family Taxaceae; genus Taxus; species Taxus chinensis. The sequence goes on from CM034151.1 coordinate 295,734,319, forward strand.
CATCATTGTAGAGGCAAAAAAAATACACCATGATTAATCTCATGTATGTAATTATTCATTCAGGGAGGGTCTTAGATTAATTAAACTTTAATATGCAATATATGTAATATTTGGTTACATAAGGGTTTTACTTCGGTAAATAGGTGGTTAGACTTACTAATTACTGAAGTAGATATTGTTGGCATATTATTAGATTGTTGTAAAATAAAATTATTCAATCTTATTTGTTCTACTGGTTACTCCATGGTTATAGCTTAGCCATTCTATTTATATGGCTCCATCACAATGTAATAATCATGACTTTTTGAGTTGCAATAAAAATTTTACATATGTATATCCAAAAAATAATCAGTATACAATAAACCTATCACACCTGACTACCCAAATCTCTGGGAGGATGTAGTGGATGAGGTGGTGTCCCTATCACATGAAGTTTCCGTAGCTAATGACCTTAGAGAAGATCTCATTGATGATCATGTTCATTTTCTATCCACATAAAATGGAGCTTGTTGGGTTACAGATACTGCTTGTTCATACAACTAACACCAATGTGTTATCTCCTTCCATGCTCGTACAATCTCTCGAGAAAGAGAAGAGTAACCATGAGGTGTTGTATCTCACATATGATCCCATTCAAACCTAAACTAATCTCTCTTAGTGATGGACTGATCCCTCTTTGATCTAAACTAATCTATCTCTCGTATTAGCATAAACACATGTGTTGTCAACTGCCACATCTGGAAACATAACTGAGCAAGCTATGTTATATCCATGGTTTACTATTCCTATGATCCCATAATATCTCTGGTATTGGCACTAAGCTCCTACTGTGGCTGAGAAATCAAGGCTATATCATTTACAAATATAACTCATGATGACCCTGTTACACCATTTCCACTCCTTGATCTTCTGACCCCATCACCGCCTATCATACCATGTCCTTGGTCCACCTCCATGGGTTGTATAATTTCCCTAGTGATCTTGCTTTCTAACCTAGTGCCTATGGAACCACCTATTTCGTTTTTTCTAGTGGTATATGATATTGTGGGTGAGGATGTACACCTAGCATGGTAATATGAACATATGATTGCACCTATCTGATTTACAAACTTTCTCAAAGCATCTGTCACATCATATGAATGCACTGTTGTAGTGTTAATGGTGGTGCCTACAATGGTCTAGTGAGATGCACATGTTTATCATGTGCCCACCATGAATCATAATTTTTAGTTCTCCCTGTATCTGCCATGACCACATGTGAATCATACTATACTGATGTCAATCCCATCCAGGTGAGAGTAATTGTAACTTGGCTAGCTGATCAGCGCCATGGGGCCATCTCCTTGGTCACTTGGTAAAAATATGAATGAACTCCATTGGAATCCCTTGCTATAGCCCATACTATTAATGTACATTTTCAAGCTTGTATCTCTTTATCTCGTAATCATGTCGCCCAATGATATAACATGGTGTCATTATATATCCCATGTATAGTTGATCCTTTTTCCATGTAATTCATGTAGCTGTATATGGCTGCCATGTGATATAGTCATCCATGAGTTCATCAGTAGTACTCCTATAAAATTTCATATGCCCTAGTTGATGTATCAATGTCCCCACGTCAAATGCCTATCCATACACTTTTGAATCATTTGGATCTCAAGATACTATCTCTCCCACTAGCCTCTCTACTACAAATGCGGTACTTGACCCAAATCTGGAGTAATGTAGATGGGCCTAATCCACCGCCATCCCTATTTTTGATCAACGTGCAAATCTTTGTATAAGGAATCCAGCACAGAAGGCCCCATGTACACACTATCATATAATGTTTCATGTCTCTAACCATGTCAGTTAGCCTCATTGTGATGTATCACCCATAATTTTTAGGTGTTACTATGCCATTGAAAAGAGCCATAAAAACATCATGAATATTTATACAAGGATATGATGATAACAAACACCAATGTCAATACCACCTAGTGTTGTAGTAATTTTTTTTTGAACTTTCATCCTCTACATGGTCGTGATATGCCATGTGGTGCATCAATAAACCATCTCCCCTCACACTGGAATGCGTAGAATCCTCCATAAATCCTCTAGTGTGACAATAATTTCTTTCGTTTTCAAGTATAATGTACTAGATTCCAAATCCCATTGTTTAACCAACATATTCAATAGATCCCTATCAAATCTGATCTCAAACATAAATGCCAGATGGTACAAATAAAACACCTCTAGAGAACCAATCTCATAGTCATCTAGTTGCAGAAACAATGCTATAAAATATCACATCCTTTGCTTTCACGACACCACCGTCTTGAGTACCTCCTTCAAACATAAAAATAATTCCCTTAGTAAAAAAAATCCCAACCCTTCTCATTCCAAACCCATTACATCATTTTTGGTAAAAATGACACTTGTTTTTTCCCTGCATCATTTTCGTAGAAAACATTGGGAATCCATAATGTTAATTTCAAAAAATGATGTACTTCGTAATGACATATTCACAAAAATGACATTATTTTCACAAAAAATGATGCCCTTCCCAACTAAACCTATTTTTCACAAAAATTATGCCCTAGTCATAAAAATAACATTCTCAGATGCAAAAAGTTACCCCAACAACATCGTTTTCACAATTTTTCCATAACTACCCACATTTATTACTCAACCACCCCCTAAATTACAAAAATAATAATTTAGCCCATCAGTAACCAACTGTTCTAGATCAATGGGCCTCTAGTGCTCCTGAATGCACTCACCACAATGTTGATTATGGGGAATCCTTGTCATTTTCATAGTAAATTTCTAGGGCCCATAACTCAAATTTACTAATCAAGAGGGTGAAAATGAATTATTTTTACCCCTAATTCACTATTTACCCCTCATAATCATACCTTGTGGCCCCTTATCCTCATTGTGATGAAGTCTAATCCACTTAATCATCCCATGAAGTGGTTAATGTCACATCTCAAAACAATGCACTTATTATTATGAGACATTATGAGAATTGAGTGATAGTAGCCACCCTTAATAATAATGTAGACACCAATTTTTGGTATTGCTACCCCTCACCCCACATTCACTCTCTATCGTCTTTACATACATACCTCTCTTCCTGTAGACACCTATTTTTGGGTAAAACACCCCTCAATAATCTTACATGCATGCTAATTCCATTCTCACATCTCTTTCTCTTAAATTAAATAAAATCCTATCTATTTTCTCACATTATTTGATTGATTATCAATGGGATCCGTATGGACCCATTTGATAATTCAATTTTTGGAATCATCCCCCATATTTCACAAAATTATTTAATTCAAAATGCACCCATCCGACACTCTTTTTTTAATGGAATCTTCTCACCCACCATGTCCCCCACTACACCTAATAATTCAAGTCGTGCTCTCCACATAATCACATCATATCCCTAACTCAGGTTACTTTACTTCACCCCTAGGTATCATTTAACCTGTAGTTTAATCTCACATCTAAGCTATACATATGGGGTTCTCTCCCATATTTCAAAAGGTGAGAGAGACCAAAAGACAAAGAAGACCTGGAGAGACCAAAAGACAAAGAAGACCTGGAGAGACCTAGGCCTAGAGAAGAGTACGAAGAGCTTAACTAAGTTTTTCCAGTTTAAAGGAGAAATCTTTGTCATAATTTGTTATGTGACCATATTAATGCTTATTCCATCTCCGTAACAGAACACCAGCTAAGTTCTGTTGTTATTTTAGTTACTTTTTGTTTTATATTCCTTTACTACCGTTCATTATGTGTTATTATTTTGTTTGACATGGGGGTTGACATCCTCCAAGGGAGTTGAAATCCTTTTGGAACCAACACTGTCTGGGAAACCCCCACACATATGATCTAATCTTATCTGTTTCCATCTTGCAGATCTATTTTCTTTCTCACATATCTATTTTCTCTGCGCCCATATACAAAATCCACATCTGCATCTGAGGTCCTAAGCCCTCTATCATTCAGAGTTGTTGGTGGCTTGCAGTCTCGGTGTTCACCCGTGTGAGAACGAGTTTCTAGATCAACACTTCTCTTTCAAATTTCGTTCTTCCCTCTTAAATTCAATTTATTCCACTTATCATTATTATTCCTCCTTAATCATCCCTAATCATGTTTAGTTAATTCTAAACACCCGTTTAATTTACTTCCTCTTCTTAAATCTTCTATTTTATCCTTTCTTGGCTATCGTTTAATAATTTCACCTCCCCATGGCCTTTATTTAATATTTTTCACTCTTCACCTACCCATTTACTCATCCTAAGCAACCCTAATTCATCCTAACCCTTCAAAACCATAATCCCGCCTCTTATGGGCTCTTTGCCTCGAGATTGTCACCTTCCCACTACCCAAATAGATGGGTCCCTGCAATCAACGGTGACCCATCTGGGTCACTTTCAAGCCTGTAAAGCCGCCCTTACCCCTCCCCTTCTTAGGATACAATTTTGGAGATATCAGGCTTTCTTGTGATCTTGCCTTCATTTTGTGTTTTCTCTTATAGCTACCATCATCACTTTTGAGATCTTATTCTTCAACCTTGGATATTTGGAGATATTTTTCACCCTTGCATGCTTAGGCCCTTCATTACAATTTTGTCACCATTTTCTTCACCAAGATCTTGGGCAGGTTCATCTATCATCGGGAGCCTTGCCTCTGCTTTCCCATTCCTTTGTTTTTCATTTGTAGGTCTTCATTTCAGTCCATTCATTTTAGGCCAGCCATGGATCAGTCCTAGTCATTGTTGACCTTGTATGGTCATCGTTAACTTAGCTTCCATTTTGTTTTCCCTTCTGTTATTTAGATCCCTAGTCATCATCTCCCTGATTCCACAGTCACTTAGCCATCAGATCTTGTCATTCTACCCTATCTACCATCTCAGATCTATTTTTCTAGCCCTCAGTCACTGCCGACTTAGCCAAGGTTGCCTTTGAGCGGATCTATCTTTATTGCATTCACCTTCAAATTTCATAATTTTATTGTATCCTTTCTTTTAGATCCAGTTCCAGATCTCTTGTAGGTTTCTGCCATTTCATCCTAGTTCATTACCAGCTTCATATTTTCCTACAAGGCCTCTGGATCTCCATTTTCTGTCATTGTTTCAGTTGATCTGTTCCAGTCACCATAAACTGAGCCCTGTAGTCTTGGGTCATCATCGACCTACACAGGTTTGGTTTAATTTGCTTATATCAGACCTACATTTTATCACTTTCATTATATTTCAGTTTCTATCACAGTCCATATTCTGCTACATCTAATTTATCAATATTCTGCTACAGACCATTAACACCCCCATCCGCTACCTCTGTCAAAGCTTGGGGCCTCCTATTATCCCTTGTGGGAGTGAAAAATCCCAAGAGATTCTTGATGCTAATCTGGTTGCTCTTAATGACTATATCCTTCATAAGAATACAAACCTCCCCACTGATGGACCTCCTTTACAACAAATCTATGTTTACCATTCTTATCTGGAATCCATGCAAGTCCTTACATCACGACTTATCGTGTTCTTCCCTAGAGCTATGAATGAACTTGCTATGGCACAACATGAGCTTGATCCTCACCGATCTCCTTTCACAATCCCTCATGCTCACCAAACTACTCAATTTGTGATGTCCATTCCCCCTAATTTGCCTCGTATTAACAAAACTATCACCTCTTCTATCCCCATTACCACATCATCCAATATAGTCACTTATGTCCCTATCCAATCATCACAATATTCTCACTTACTTCCTCCTACATCCGAACATCATAATTAGACTTTGCCTCTTATCTTGACTTCCCATAGTCATGCCAATGTAATCAATTCACAACCTCATCCATCTGAATCAAGTCAAACCCATCAACCTCCTCCTCAAGGTGCCTTTTATTATATACTTGCCAACCAATCCACTCAAGTATCTCAACTACCTATTATATATGTTCTAACTCATCACTTGCCACACCAATGAAATGTCCCCATCTCTCAATATCCAACTCAATCTCACAAATCTTATCACACCCCCATTCATCAACAACAACCCTTATCTCAATTCATTCAATCAAAACCACTCAATTACATTCCCCCTCATCAACCATTTCCACCAACACCTACTCATATTCAAACATATCAACCTTATCAACAACTTAACCCATCCACTTCATATGCATCATAATATCATCCATCAACTTCTCAATCCTATCCATCTAATGATCACATGAAAACATTATTGAGTAGAATGGATAATATTGAAGCTACTACCTTGGGGTACAAAATCAAATTCTCATATGATCAAATTTTCAATGAACCCATCAACCCCTTAGTTCTAGTTAAGCCTTATCCTCCTCACTTGGAGCTCCCAAAGTTCTCTAAATTAAATAGTAAGGAGGATCCCTAACAACATATTTGTGATTTTAGGCATGCGTGCTACTTATTTTTGCATGATCATAATTTTATGCTTTGCACCTTCCAATGTCGTTGGTTGGCCCTGCCTTGATATGGTATAATGGAATATAATTACATTCCCCAAAATTCATTATTTTCATTCACCCAACTTTTTCAATTGTTCCTAGAACACTTTTCAATCAATATTGCATATTATATAAATATCACAGTCCTCTATTCCATTAGATAATATGATGACGAGTCTATCACAGACTTTGTTGCATGGTGACATGACATCATCAACCAACTATCATTTTCCCTTCCACAAAGTAATCTTATTGAACTCTTTTCACATTCTTGTGTACAAAGTATATGTCCTCTACTCTTCAAATACAATCATTTCAAATACCTTTTAAGAGGAATTCACCATGGATCACAAACTTGAACTTTGTGATCCTTGAGACAAGGCCATACTCAAAATTTTACTCAAATAAACCCAAGTTTGAATTCACTAAGTCCTCCACACATGGTGAAAAATATAACAATGCCCCTAATTCTCATCATGGATAAATACATCATCCACATCTACTGTCTCACACAAAGCCTCCACAAAGAGCTCCTAGACAACCCCCTAGTTATACACCTCTTGGAGAATCTTATAGTGTAATATTCAGACAATTTAATGGAGGTCAACTCTCATTTGAATTCCTTCCATCTCAACTTTTTAAGAATCACAACCCAACCCAGCATCGTATCTATGAACAATAGTATAATAAGTATCATTTAGGTTTATGTCCATGACATTGCGAAGTATTGTCACACTTTTAAATACCTTTTATAAAAACTCATATACTAGTGCTGACCTTCAAGTAGAATAATCCTAATGTACAACATAAACATCCCCTTATATGTTTTCAAAAAACCTTTCCCAAATCATCTGCCAACAAATCAAACTCCACCCCCCATATCTAAATCACCTAACACTCACACAATCAACACCTTAAACCAAGAACCCACATCATTACCCATGTTCACCACCACATTATCTACTATATCCACCTTTATTTTAGAAACTTCTCCCACATCTATAACTTCATAAATATCCACACCTACTTCTTCACCTATCACATCAACATTGATAATATCTACATCTAATTACATCTATAACTATCACAACCTACACTGATCTCCACTACATCTACTCCCTTGTATATATCTATCACATCTCCACCAATTACATCTAGCCCTTGATCAAACATCCCAGCCTATTATATCTAGTACTTCACCAACACCCACTATAATACCTATTATTACATCTCATACCACATCTACCATTGGTGGCCATTCCTACTCTCACATATATGTCACCCCTTAAAAAATCTACTTCACAGACCACCCCCACTTAAGACAACCACAAATGATATTCATACCCCATCTATAAAACCATATTCATCCCCACATGAACAAATCCAAAACCCACACAATCTATAACATCTTGTTGATGTCATCAAATCACATCATTTAGAAACCAATTCCACCTACAATATTCATCATCTATGACTAAAATTCTACATCATCTAGTTCTATGTTCCTACAAACCCTCTAGTTAAAATAGTCATCATTCCTGCTAAAGATAATTCCTCACAACTAAAGTACTAAGAATCTTGTGCATGCCCCATCAATAATTTCCATCACACATCCACATGAAAAAATTATAGCTCAATCCTTCTCCCAAGACTATCCCTCCTAAGCAATCTAATAACACATCATACACTCTTAAGAGAATATTCCATCCCTCTTAGGACTAAGGACCTTTATCTAAGTACTCCCTATTATGAAAAAATTTAATACAAAATTGTTTAATTTTTCTTCTAAACTCTGACCTTCCCTCTTTCAAATTGTCCACATGTCCCCCATTGTCAAATTAGAATCCAAAGCTCATCTAAGACACCAATAATCAAAACTAAAAGCCAGAGACATAATCATATTCTTCTTATTCTTGAGAGTCCAAGATGGAATCAAAGGCTCCCATAAATCCCCATCAAAGTAAATTATCCCTTCTACCTTCATCCACCATTCTCAAGTCCACTTCACCTATGACATCTACTTCAAAAACTACCATTGGTCCCTACACAAAAATCTTCCAGTGGTTATTTCAAGCCTCTATAATTACCCTTCCTCCCGTTAAGTTTTTTGATTCAAGTGGCCCTAAACGTTCATGGTTGGATTCCAATCTTATTTCTGCATACCATCATGCACTAGGTCATCATACTGAGTACTAAAAATCTCTCCAAACAATTATTCATAATCTTATTGAAGAAGATGATCTTCTTGTCGAAGGGGATCACCCTCTTCCATCAACCAATCTCGCTTCTTCATCACAACCTTCATCCACCAATACCTCTAAATATCCTCATTCATCCAAGAATTTTGTCGCTATCCCTCCTTCATCCGTGACCTCTCCCAAAGAAGGTCCCCTTCTTTTCATCAATGTTGTTCAGATCACCACATGTTCTCACCCCTATAACTTCCAATCACCTACTCAATCAAAATCCAAAGTTGTCATCACTGATCCCCCTAATGAGCCTACTCCTCGCTCTTCTTAATCAACACCTAAGGTATCTATCTTATCTGCCCCTCAGCCTACTATTATTGAGACAAATTATTACAAAGACAAATTGACCAGGACTCTAGTTAAGATATCACTTTATGAGCTCATTCAAACCTCCCTAGATCACAAGGAAGATCTCATTTAAGATATTAAGTGAATTCTTACTCCTACAATGATGAGGCTCATCCATTTTCATATATTATTGGAGTACTTACTACTTATACCTCTATATCCTTTGACAATAGCTGAAATTCCCAACTTATCACCTCGAAGAGCACGAACTTTCTTATTTTCATCACTCTACCCATTAATGATACCTCTCATTCATCATTCTATGATTGACACTAGAGCTAGTATAAACCTCATATAATCATCATACACTTTTGATCAACTCAATCTCCCTAATTATATCGTCAGCCCAATCACCTCATAGTTCTTTACACATTCAATGATGTTGTTTGCCCTTGCTTTGGGAAAAAATATTCTTTCCTATCTATGTTGGTGAAAAACTCTTCCATGAATTATTGTACATATATAGAATGGGAGTTTTGAATACAATATCCTCATTGGATGACCATGGATTCATACCACACATTGCTGTTCCTTCCACCCTTCATCGATGCATCAAGTATGAGACATGAGGGAAAAATCCTAACCCTCCTCATAGACATTACTTCATTCAAGGCATGTCACATGACTTATCATCCTAATGATCATGCTCATTCCAACACATAATTCTTCTAGAAGCATCCACTAGCTCATCCATATCTGTGCCCAAGCTTCCCAATGATGAATCTATAGACAAAATTAATGGATTGGCTCTCACTAGGTGAATATCATCTTCTGACACTTAACACTCTTCTGACATATTATAGAATTGGTAGAACTGATTAAATCTCCAATGTATTAACCTAAAATTGGGGATATTTTTCCCTTAGGTCCAACTCATCTTTGTACCAATTTCATCTTTGGTGGTCATCGATCATCCTTTCCTCCCATATTGATGCACACAACCCCACACCAAAATATATACCAACTACTCTGAACTTTATTTACAAGAAATCCTTTGCTTACACTTATCTTCATTGTTGTGCCTGGAAAGGATTTGGAATGGGGCGCTATGAAAAATGCATGCATGACCTCATCATTCATCAATATCACAAAACCCATGAAAAATTTGGGTTGGGCTATAAAGAACAATCTACCAGCCCCCTTCCACCATATTTAGCTCTTATGGACATTGATCTCCCATCTTCTCCATCACATGAGGTTATGGATGCAGATGATATCGTTTCCATCTCCTCTAGCTTTTGTTTAATCTCCACCATCAATTTGAGACTGTTGAATTATTAGTGTGAAAATTAAAGTCAGTCCCTCCCTCTTTAATTTCCTAATATGGTAGAAGAATATTCTCCTACGATTAATATTCTTCAATACACCAACGATGATTCCATCCTTTCTTACATACGAGCAAAAGATTATTATCTTCATAAGACCTTACCACTAGACACATCTTCCCTTCTTAATGAATCCATCAACATCAACATAGGGAATTTTAAAGAGTCCCACATCCTCAAAGTGGGTCAATCCCTTTATCCTAAGAATTTTGCATCTTTCACCGCATTCCTTTCTTAACATAGTCAAGCCTTCACATGGTCGTACTCTGACATGTCGGGCCTTGATCCCTACATTGTTTTCCATAACATCGTTACCTTCCCTAATGCTAAGAAAAATAATTAGAAGCATCACCACATGCATCCTTGAGTTTTCCTCCTTGTAAAGAAGAGTTACAACACCTTCTTTCATCCAATTTCATCATCCCTATCAACTATCTGTAGTGGGTTTCTAATATTGTACTCATTGCCAAAGCCTCTAGAAAGCTTTGTAAGTATACTAAATTTTGAGAATTAAACCTCGCTTTCCCAAAGATGACTTTCCTATTCCTAACATCAATCAACTCGTGGACCTTAACGCAGGACATGAGATGTTTTCTCTTATGGATGGTTTTTCTGGATACAATCAAATCCTCATCACACCAGAAGAACAACATAAGAAATCTTTCATCACTCCTTGGGGTAATTTTTACTATCGTATTATGCACTTTGGTTTGAAAAATTTCAAATCCACGTATCAGTGAGCCATGATTTACATCTTTCATGATCTTATCCAAGTGACAGTAGAGAATTATGTCGAAGACGTTTTGGGTAAATCCAAGCATCACTGTGACCACCTTATCGTCCTTGGAATCCTTTTTGAGTGCCTTTTCTACTTCTTCCTCCATCTCAATCTAGCCAAGTGTGTGTTTGGAGTGCTAACTAGAAAAATCTTTGGCTTTATCATTTCTATGAGGGGTATTGAAGTTGACCCTGCCAAAATCAAGGCAATCCTTGAGATGCACCTTCCTTTTAATATAAAGTAGATTCACAATCTTTAAGGCCGACTTCAATCAATTCATCATTTCATCTCGCAACTTTGTGATCATTTTCAACATTTTTACCATCTCCTTTGTAAAGACATTGACTTCAAATGGGATGATAACTACTAAAAATACTTTGATGATCTCAAGTAGTATCTCCAATATCCCCACCTGTGCTTACGTCTCCATGTAAGGGGGAGCATTTCTACCTCTATGTCTCTACCTTTGATCATGCTCTAGGTGCCATGTTGGCACATCACGATGAGAAAAATAGGGAATAGGTTGTGTATTACATCATTTGCACCCTTCATGATTATTAGACTCGCTACACTGAAGCCGAAAAGTTATGTTGCGCTCTTTTCTTTGCCACCTCTAAGTGCCCCCTTATCTTCTTAATCACAAGAGTTATGTCATTACTATATTTTATCTTCTCAAGATCATGCATTCTAAGCCTTATCATAGTGATCACATCACTCAATGACTCATTATCATGACTGCGTTTGACCTAGATTTCATCTCTCATAAATCAATCAAGGTCCAAGCTATCACAGATCAATTAGCTGATGCCCCTCTTCCTGATAATCACCTTCCTTATGAGAAATTTTTAGATGCATCTATCAATACCATTGATCAAGAGTTTTCTCCTCTCAAAATGACACTCCTCTTTGATGTTTCTAAGTGTAGACAAGGGGGAGGCACTGGCGTTATCATCATTCCTCCCCGGGACACTCCCATCCCCATCATTTATAAACTTAATTTTGAATACACAAACCATATGGTGGAGTATGAAGCCCTCATCTTAGGTCTTCAAACCACTATATTACTTGGTGTCCAAATCCTTGATTTTTACGAGGATTCTCAACTCATCATTAATAAAGTAAAACATAACTATCAATATAAAATGAGGTCCTCCAAAAGTATAATGACATCGTCGACTTCCTTCTTGGAGCGTTCGATTTCTATACTCTTTAAACCGTCCCTTGGTCATATAATCATTTGGCAAAAACTATGGCATCTCTCACATCCCTTATCCCTTAGTATACGAAAGAGTCTAAAATCTCCATCATTGTTCATCGCATTGATAAACGAACTCACCTTATTGAGCTCCCTGATGTCAATCTTGTTGAATCTAATTCCTCTGATCTTTAGTATTCTCAAATCTTTGACTATCTTTCTCAATCCATCATTCCGTCTGACTTATCTAAGAATAGTAGGAGGTCATTTATTCAACGTGCCAACCACTATGTCATCCTTGGCGGTATCTTCTATAAGCATGGCTTCGATGACATCTTGCTTCGTTGCCTTAAGTCTCATGAATCTAGCTGTGCTAACCAAGAAGTCCATGATAGTATCTATGGTGGACATTTTAGTGGTCTGGTTGTCACCAAACTTTTCCTTCACATTGGTTACTATTGGCCCTCTCTCAATCAATACTACTGTGAATACATTAAGAAATGCGTCAAGTGCCAACAACATTCCAATCTTATCCATATTCCTCGCCGGGCCTTATAGCCATCTCAGGACCTTTGGCCCTTTTCACAGTGAGGGCTCGACCTCATTAGCCTCATAAATCCACGTTCCTCTCAATGTCATCATTCTATCATCACTGCTACTGAGTATTTCACCAAATGGGTGGAAGAAATTCCACTCATGTCAACTAAAGCTAATCAAATCATTAATTTCATCTGTCAGCACATCATTTTCCACTTTAACATCCCTCATAAAATCATCACGGACAATAGAAAGTCCTTAAAAAAATACCTCAAGAAGCTTTGCCACTCATTCAATATTAATATTATCTTCTCATCATCATATTATCCTCAAGCTAATGGTCAAGCCAAAGCCACTAACAAAACCCTTTGCAATATTCTTGCCAAGACTATTGATAAATCAAGTTGTAATTGGCATCTTCATATCCCCTTCGCTCCTTGGGATTATTAGAATAGTTGATTAAGAAAATATTAAATTAAATAAATGTTAATGTAAACATGTAATTGTGTTGAATAAATATGTAATAAAGTACAAATTTTGACCCAAGTAAGTAAGCTATAAAATATGAAACCCTAGTTACAAATAGAGGGATAAAAATACTTAGCTGATTCACAGTGATGTTGAAGCTATGTCGAGTTGACGAACTGATGAACAGGAGGAGGGAAGTGTTGCACTGAAACCCAAAAAATTGCAAAAGTGTCAGAATAAGCCAAAATGGGGCACCTGCACTAGGTCAAGGGTGCCTGGGGCACTGCAAACCTCCTATGGGTTCCTGTGATTACTCAAAACCTCAAAAAACCAATTTCACAAGGTCACAAGATGTTTGCTAATATTCACCTTTATTCGTCTGTATTTCGTTGCTCTACATTACATACCCCATGTAGTTCTATGTGTGTGTGTAAAGGGATCATGCCTTAGGTGGATCTTGTGCACGTCACACTTGATAAAGAGCAATAGATAGATGTAGAAAAGGTAGATTGATTTATGTGCGTGGAAAAATGAACTTACCCTCCTATTAAGTGTATGTAGAATAATATTGTCCCTCACCCTTGTGTGGATGCTAGATGGATGCTTGAATGCTCTTATAAATGCCTTTTGATGTAACCTTAAGAGGAGATCGATAATGTTTAGTGCTTGGTCCTTTATTATTGCCACATAACTTTATATTTATATTATTCCCTTGCTATAATTTTGCAATCAACCACTAAAAATCTGACTAGTAAAAAGAAAGATGCCCAAACAGCTAAAAGAGACCCAAAATATGAGAGCAAAGTATAAAGAAGTCTAGGGTGCCTAGAGGGGATGGGGGCACCTGAGTCCTGGTGTCATAGATGGCCCCTGGTGTCTAGAGTCAGAAATTTTGAAGTATGAAAAGATCGACTGGGCAAGAAGGTGTGTGAGACCAAGAAGGAAAGTATAAAGAAAGCAAAGAGGCCCAAGATAGTGGTCAATTATTACTTTTATTACTTAGGAATCATATGAATAGTAATATGTGATCAAGACTAGATAAATACCTAAAGTGCGCGATTTAGTGTCTATATTTGCCCCCACTTTATGTTCTTGAGCGAATGCTCGATAAAATAAAGTACATAAGAGATGCATATGTTAGGAATCATTAGTGTGAACATGTATTTTTTAATATTTGGGAGTGAGATATAATGTAGTATAATGAGTTAGAAAAAATCATTATCAGTTATAGAATATTATGTAGCCTGTATTGTTACGTAGGTTGTTTCAACAACTTACTTGAATCAATTGTGATATGAGAAAAATGTGGAGACCTATTATAGAGGTTACTATCTATATATTTGTAAGCTCTATTATTAAAAGAATATAGAGAAGGAATAATTATTTGTGTGTTTACTCAAGTGTGTATTTGATTCATTCTCAAGATTTGGTATCATAGCGACGTATGGGTGTAACATAACATCCTGGATTTGAAGATCGACCCCAGGTGTTGGGTTTGATTCAACCAACATTATTTACACTCTATTCTATATAGAGTTATGGCTGTTATTTCCATGTGTAGATTCTCTAGTGTGAGATCTGATCACATTTTTTAGTCCATTTTTCAAAATTTGCATGCTACATAGATATCCAAAATCTACATTTAGACATGTTATTCTATCCATCTCTGATTGGCATATGTGTCGACATGGAATCTTAAAAATAATCAGGTCTGGTAGAGGAACAAGTTGGTGGGATGCTGCGTCAATCAAGAGTATTGAAATTTAATTGGATGTGTAATTTTGATCACAAGCTGGATAATTCCTACGGTAGTCAAAATTCATTGGCTGAGCATATAATAGCTTGAAAAAGTCTTAAAAGTGGTCAGACCTTGCGTGTGGCTATGATCACATTGTGCATTAGAATTAGATTGAAGCTTTTATTTATATTATTCAGACTTCTACCCACATATATGTTCTCTACTCAATAATACACCAATTGTGTAGGAAGATTAAATCTTGAAGCATTTGTCTCCTACTAACAACTGTTAGTTTGATTAACTCGGGATTTTGCACACTCGTGCAAACATAGTGAGCTCTCATGGCTTGTGATCCACTTTGCTTGGGTTGAGTGTGCATTTGAATACCTCAAGTTCTGATTTCCATCAAGCACCACTCAATGGTTTCAACTATGGTTCAACAAATCACGTGGCTTCCAATACAAGAGCAGATAATAAGCATTTAGTGAGTCTTCTTTCTTGTGATTTTTTTTGATATTTTCTGTCCTCTATGATAATGTAAACATCTATAGCACCACTTGATAAGTTCAATGGAATCTATTTTCACACATGGAAAGTGAAAATTCATATATAACTTATGAACAAGAAATTGAGGAGGATTGTAAATGGGAAAGAAAAAAAAATGGATCTAGATAAAGAAGCAAAATGGGAAATAAGGGATGATAAATCTAAAACCATTAATGGCTTAGCTCTTTTAGATATCGAGTTACATTATGATGATCTTGAGAAACCATCAAAGGAAATGTGGGACAATATAAGTAGATTATTTGGTGCAAAAGCTATAAATGTAAAGTTTTCTTTAAAACTTTAGTTGTTTAGGTTCAAAATGGATGATGGGGTCACCATGTCTAGTCATATTAATGATTTCAGATCTCTCACTAGACAATTAATGAAGTTAGTGCTCCTGTTGATGATGAAGATGAAAAATCCATTCTACTGAATAGTTTTCCTCCCAAGTACAGTAATGTAGTTTTTAAACTTGGTCAAATGCCTTCTAAAACTATACAAGACATGATAACAGCTTTCCTAGTTGAAGAAAAGAGAAACAAAGAAGACACAAATAAAGAAAAATCTCTATACAGTAGAAAGAAGCATAAGAAATTTTATAAAAATGAAGGAGAAGTTGAATGCTACTACTGCAGGAAGAAGGGGAATACTTCTTCATTTTGCAAAGCTCTTGATCGAGATGTGCTAAGTGGAAAAATTTGTAATGAAGCCAATATAGTAGCAGATGAAGAATCATTGGGAGAAGAAGAACTTGAACCAAAGGAATGTGGATACACGTATGAAGACTTCTTGTATCAAACAATCATTAACTAGAGCTTGGAGGATACATGGATGATGGAGGAAAATTAGCATCCTCTCACCAGTCACCACCGATGAGACCCCACATACTGATTTGGTGACATGTGTGAGTGTGTGTTTTCAGAATAATATGTTATGTAAATTTCACATTGTGGGGGGGAAATAACACAATGCCTTCAGTTTATATGCATGGAATAATATGTCTGCACTATGATTGATTTTGATATATAATCTCCTGAAGAGCGACTATGATGAGAGCAAAAGGAGTCACTGACACATCATGATATGGTTGTAGGTAAACCATTTGAAAACCTTCACCCCTTTGTGGTTTGTGGTCAACCACTAGAAAACCACCTTACTCTTAGTTTTTGGTTAACCGATGGAAAACCAACTTTTGGTTTGTGATAATCCAAAGGAAAATCACATGATTGTGAAATCAGGTGCAGTGTAGTATGAACGTTTTCCCCATATTCACACTAAGGGGGGAATGTTAGCAATCATTAGTGTGAACATGTATTAGTTAATATTTGAGAGTGATATATAATGTAGTATAATGAGTTTTTAGACAAAATCATTATTAGTTATAAAATATTATGCAACATGTATTGTTATGTAGGTTGTTTCAACAACTTACTTGAATCATTTGTTATATGAGACAAATGTGGATGTATATTATAGAGGTTACTCTCTATATATTTGTAAGCTCTATTATTGAAAATATAGAGAAATAATTATTATTTTTGTGTTTATTCCCATGTGTATATGATTCATCCTCGAGAGTGTACCTAATAACCATGTAGATTGATGGTAAAAAGCATGTCGAGAGACAAGGACAAGTGTGTAGTGATAAAGATGTTTAGTGTGGAAGCTAGAGAAGAGGAAGTGAAAAAGAATGATGATGCTGACACTAGGGTGAGAGTGTATGTGTAGATGTCATGTTATAGGTGTTGTTGATGTTGCTTGATGCTTGATGATGTGTGATTGATGTGACTACCACTTCCCATAAGGACATACATGCAAAAGAGAAGAATGAACAAGTAATCAAATATGTGTGTATGAAAAATCTGATCAAAATGTGTAAGAAGTTTTTAAGAAAATATGTAAAAATTTGAAAAGGAACATGTGCACCTAATTTGTGATGACTGAAAGAGATAAAAAATGATCCCGAATATATTGTAGAAGAACGAGTTTTTGGGTAATCTCACACTAGTTACGCTAAGTGCAGAATAAGGGTAGGGAGAAAGGTCTAGTGTTATTCTCCAATGTTTGACTAATTCCCAAAGAGAAAACACCACTGTAAATGGTGTATACAAATCTGATCCATTTCGATAAAGTCCGATCCGATGTAAAAGTAGAAAAGAAGGTGTAATGCATGAATGTCGAGTGCTAAAGGACTATGTGTCATGTAAAAGCTGTTGTGTAAACTGCTAAAAATTATACTGAACTGATAAAAGTTTTGTAACTGGCCCTTAGTCACAGGCACCTAAGAAGGGTCAGGGGCACCCAAGTGCTACTTTATGTGTCTGGGTGTTGGTGTTTGTGCTATGTTGAGGACCTAATTCAAGTTATAGGTTGTTTCTGAGACAAAAAATGTGTTGTACCAGTACTAAACTATGATTATGAACTAATGTATGGGGTGACTTTTTCACCCAATAATGCCCCCACTTGTTTGGGGTGCATGTGACATCGCAAGGAATATTCAGCCCAAAGAAGGACCAGACACTGTTCTCAAACTGATGCCCTATAAGGGAGAGTGTGCTTGGTAAAAACTAAGGCACATGTAAACAAAGTGGATGGAAACAAGTGTTAGTACAAATAAGACAACTACATATGTAGGAGACAATGTGTAAGCTAGTAAACAAGAAGACAATGTGGATAAGCAATAATGTAGACAAAGTAGACTGTGAAAAGTGGGTTACAAACATGGGACATCACTCACTATGTCACAAGAGAATTGAGGATGGCATGTCCAAAATCATATAGTGTGCACACAAGACAAAGGACAAATCCTATAAACAATGGCATACATTGGAAAATTGTGACAAGTAATGTATCAGATAACCATGGTAGAAAATAGTTCCTACAAAGAAAACATTGCACATGAAGCACCCGTTGACATGTTAGAAAGATAGAATGTATGTCAAAGCATGCATAATCTGATATAGTAATGTTCTATGAAAAATGAAACAATAATACCCTTAATGTATACGAAATTGGATGCCCCCATGAGCGTGCTATGGGATTGGTAAGAGGTACTTCGCCAAACATCTATGCTACATGTAGCAATCTGTGTAAAGTATATGATCAAAATTGGAAGACAAGTGAACACGCATGTGTGTATATAAAATATAATGACATACAATATATCTAACTAACATACTAAGCAAGATGTATCACGTGAGAATAAGCAAGCAAGAACAATATGCGACCAAGATATGTAGTATGTTATGATTGTGAAATGGAATAGAATGCAAAGTGAGTGTGATAGGAGCATCGTGCCCCATGAGTGAGTGTGAATGAGTATGCATGAGGTTCATTTATAAACTACCCCTTAGCAATTGACAATGAACCATATAACAAGAGTGCATCTTCAAGAAATGGTTTGAATAATGCACTAGAAAGATATGATCGTCAATGCGTATAGCGTAGTGAGTAAGTAAGTGAGTATGGTGAGGTTCATTTTAGATTAAGACCCTCAATAGTTCAGTATGAATCGTGGAACTAGAGTGCGTCATAGGGTAGTGTGTTATGGTGAATATGCGCTAGAAAAATGTGTTGTGAATGCGCTGAGTGTGAAATGTGTTGTGTGTATGAT
Organism: Taxus chinensis; assembly: GCA_019776745.2. Lineage (NCBI taxonomy): Eukaryota > Viridiplantae > Streptophyta > Pinopsida > Cupressales > Taxaceae > Taxus > Taxus chinensis. The sequence continues at coordinate 295,753,596 of CM034151.1, forward strand.
GTGAGGTTCATGTATGTAGTATGCCCTCAACAGTCAAGTGTGAACTATAGCATGAGAGTGCATCATCAAGTAATGATGATACAAGAGTGTATTAATATGTATATGATGTGTGTGAGATACTAGATGTGAAGTGTAGAGTAAGTAATGCACGTGATAATGCTAGGAGGTGGGGAGAGATAAATATGATGCCCCTAAGTGTGCCAATGATGTAGATCTATGTAGCGATATGAGAGAGACCTTGCCAATGTGGGAGAGCATCATTTGTATCATGATAAGCAAGAGGACAAAAAAAGGTAGGCAGAAGCAACAACAGGACCACCGTATGGCAAAAAAGTTTGAAATGGGTGTTGAGGATCAAAATAAGGAATATTTTCTTTGATGAAAACAATTGGTTGCTAAAGTGGTGAATTATTGTGTAACACTGTAGAAGACTCAGTAGGAGGTGTTGAACTGATTTGTAGTATTGGTTGCTTAGGTTGACCCGATAGTGCCAGAGATGACTTGAGAAGAAGCAAAGTAAGACGGATTTTGAGAGGTGGTTGCTTAACTTGAGTAGATTATGTAGACACGTAAAATCTGGTTATACAACTTTAATACTAAAGTGGTACTCATTGTCCTCTATTTCTATAATTAACTAATGTTTCCCTCTATTTTGGTCAATTAACAACACTTCATTAATTAACTAGCTTCTATTACATTTTGGATGCCAATTAACGACACTTCGTTAGTTATAATCCTCTTTGAATAAATTAATTAACTATTATTAGTTAATTAAGCCTTTTTAACAATGCATTTAAACAATAAACCCTTTTATTGGCTAAATATCACTTTCAAATGTTTTGAATCGTATCAAATTCCTCCTAAATCACCTCTAAATAGCTTAAAAACTTATCATAGCCTATTAATTAAAACTAATTGATTGATTAAAGCACCCCCAACTCCCATGAGTTGCTAACTAACTAGTTATATCATTTAATCATGGTTAATTAGCCTAAAGTTACTTTATCATTTGCCCCACGTTTATTGTGATTCAAGCTTTCCCCAAATAAAAATCTATAAAAGGAAAAAGCTCCCACCTTAACACCTTACACCATACTTTGAATATTATCTCGTATAAAACATATGATCAAGAGCTTTCTCCATTAATTTGGCATAACTACTTTACATCAATTCCACCATTGTTGAGTAGTAGAAGAAGATCCAAGCTTTTCCTTGTAGCCATTCTTTGGTGAGATATTCTACCTCTCTTCGGAGAACAACATAATTCAATTGCTCATAGATCTAATTAGGTTTATTTCAATTAGCAATCATTTAACTTAGTAAGAATGCTTATAGATTAGATGAGTAATTTCATGTAATTTTCATTATGCATTCTCATAAGCTATGATCTTGATGGTTCATTGATAAATTTGAGCTTAAATCTAGACTACTAGGTGTTAGTCTTTTTAGTTAGCTATTGCAAAATTTTAGCATGTTCACATTTGGCACGCCTAGTGGGACATACCCCATTGTCCTTTGCATTCATTTTCAAGCTTTTTAGATTAGTTTCAAATTTTGATTTACCAACCCACTTTTACATTTTTAGATAAATATGAAGTTTCTTAACTAGTCTAGTTAGGATTACTTTGTTTTTGTGCTCTTTGCAAGATCAAAGGAGGTGAGGTGTTGTCAAATTTGAACCAAATTGAAAAAGTTTTGAGCTTTTTGACATTTTTTGTCAAAAATTCCCGTGTTTTGATCATTTACAAGAAATTTGTGCTAGTGTTATCCTGCTTTGCGCTCCTGTCTAAAGTCACGCGCTAGTGTCACAAAGGTCATGCTAGTGTTACAAGTCACATGGTGATGTTTCTCTGGCCACGTATACGTTGAATTGTTTTTTAGCTCTCTATCTCCGACCCACGTATTTGTCATCAGGGGTGTGTAGTTGTCTCTCTGGATGAGTTGGTGTTGCAATGTCTATTAAGATTTTGTATTTTTTATTAGAGACACGCTGGTGTTCAAAGGGATGCACTATTTTTGAAAGGGGTGCACTACCATGATTTGTTTAAATTTGGCACTAACTTCGAGATTTGAACTTCTAATTTTTTGTGTTTCTGTTGGTTGCAGGTTTTTTCCCAACTGTTTTTTGTAAGTTTTTAACATTTCTAATCATATTTCTAATAAATTTGCTTAAGTTTTGATGAATTATTTTATTTCCATGCTTTATACAAGTTAGGCTAGAAGTTTGTGTATACTCTTCTCTTGCACCTTAGGGTGATATTGAGAATCCAAAACTACTTTTAGTTTTCATTTTCTAACATTTTGGTTAAATTGGAAACATAATATTTCATTTTTGGCTTAAAGGAATGAAAAAATTATCAATTTTTGTTGAAAGTTCATTTGGTTTATAGTTTTCTTTTACATTTATCTAGTTGGATCAAATCATTGTGTATGCTCTTCTCTTGCGTCCTTGGGCGATCTTGAGAATCAAAAACAACTTTGATTCACATTCTATTGGAAATTACTAAAATTATTTGTGCACAAGACCTAATGATTGTCAAAGACTTGGGATCTAAACAAAACTCTAACCACACATGTGTTGTAGGTTGTTAATGGTGTTATAAACCTCATTTCTTAATCTGAAAGATAAAAAAACACAATGTAGACACAAAATTATGCACTTTAGACATTATTTAGCTCAGCCTTATACTACTATTTAGAAGGTTCTCAAGTGAATAAAGTACTAATTAATCCCACCTTTAGGCCATATTTATTTTATATTTTATTTCATCATTCTTGCATATTTTCTTGCACTTATCTGTCCATTTCACAACAGTCCCATCATTTTATCCCAAAATCAGGGCACCCCAGCCTGTACTTGGACACCTCGGGGTGCCCTGGTCCCACTATTGGTGCCCTGATCTATGCACATTTATTTCTGCTTCTTTTTGGGGCCTTTCTAGCCATTTTTCATCCTTATCCTTTTCCTAGTCAGGATTAGTTACGAAATTAATCTTGAGAGCCCTATAAATATAAGGTTATAAGACCATAATGAGGGTCCTAACGTCACATACTACTATCACTCCATCTAGAGTTGCATCCTTTGCATCACTTGCATCCACATAGTGCTATGCATTAAGGCTAGGAGATATGCATCACACATATTGCATAGGGGGAGGGATTCTATTATATTTCATGCACACATGTTATTTACATTTTCTATAGTTACTATTGCTCGCTACTTCACAAAGTGTGACTAACATGAGAGCACCTAGGGAAAAAAATGCACACACTCACCAAAATTGCATCTGGGTCTAAAATGTAGTGCATCTCTCAGTGATAAGACCACTAGTTCGGCGATTGAGGTCATTCCAACCCATTTATTTGCATCTTTTATTTTTCTAGGGTTCGATACTTATTTTTGTATTACATGGCATCATACAACTCATCCGACGGATCCAGTGTGATAGAAAGGCAGGGTTCCGAACCAACTTGTGACCATATCGGATTCAGTTTCTAAGCATTTACAGCGATCAAAGTGCCTAGACTACAGACTAGGGCACCCCAATACCTTCCCAGGTGCCCCAGTCAGCCTAGATCTTCCAGATCTGGCCTTCGCAAGGTCTCAGAGTGATCATTTACACTTCTAGATTTTATTTCCAGATCTATGACACTATGCGAAAGTCTCTTTGGATCAACTGAGTCCTTTTATTACTTTCCTCTTGTATATTAGGATTCATTTCCATTAGATTTGATTGTGCAATCACTTTACATTATTTTAGCATACTTATTTACAACGTTTTAGTCCTCCTAACTAGATTAACATTAATACCCTATACCCCCATCTAGGCCACATTTATGTTAATAATTTTGGTGAACCTGATGTCCCTTTATAACACCTTCTAGGGTTTTACATTTGCACCTCCCATCATAGGTAAACATCATAAAAAGCGTTCTTCCTCTAATTCTTCAACTACTCTACAATTTGATAGCCATAACCATGCTTTTGTCGACACTCTGACTGCTACTTCTGGTTATAGCCCTTTTCCTTCTTTCATTCAGCTTCCATCTTCTAGAATGGATCCTTGTGCCATTGAAGATGTTGTTACCACTTATTTATGCACCATTAATCCTATAGCCCTAGCTCAAATTTTAGCAAAAATCTAGGCTCTCCCTCCTGAGGACATAAATGAATCTAGCACTATATTACCTCTCGCTATATCTCCTTCTTCTCCACCCACGATTGGTTCTCAACCTTGAGCAACTCCCCATGACCTACTTCCTATTGTTTGTATGGTTGATATGGTCCTTTCTACTTTGCCACTTACTCTCATTTTTACCAACGCTTTGATACCATCTACCATGCCTACTCTACAACACTCAATTTCTTTTCCTACTCCTCCCCTATCCCCTTTTCTCTACAATATGTCATTTATGGCCACTATTCGCATGCTTGGAAAAATATCTTCTCCACCGTCTATTATTACTACCGCTTTACCGACTCTAGATACTGTACCATTTTCTTTACCATCATCCGCCTCCTTAACATGTCCACAATTCACTTGCACTCTCTTCATAAATAATTATTATTGGGAACACATCCTATACAACCACCATGTGTTTACATGATGGTATTTTTTGACTTCAATGACCTTCATACTCCTTTATGTGATCCAAATTTGTATCATGGTTCAGTCATTCTCATTGCAGCCTATGGCCCGCATGTTTTCCATCTTGTTGCCCATCTCGCATGTTATCCTACTTAAATTCCACTCACACTTGGCTAGTCTTGGTTAGATTAAATTAAAGGCACACTTGATCCTGATCCTATCAATATCACATTCCCCATGCAATTTGGAACAACTCACATTTGTAGTAGTTCCTTTCTTTGATATACACCAAACTTCACTATTTGGTATACTCAGGGATGTCTGTTACCTCCCTTTACGAATGAACAATACACCATGATCATGTACATCTTACGCATTCATGGTTATTTGGATGACTAAACACACACCTTTCCTTATAAAATTTCTTGCGTTGTCTAATATGATTTCGATACTTCTCTCGATGATAATATAGATGACCTTGTTCCTCCACTTCCTATTTGTGTTAACATCGATCCACCATTGTCTCCAGTATGTTCTATATCCACTACTGTGGCTGATGATTCTCACCTTTACAATCCTCAATATAAAACACACCTATTGGAGGCTATATAAGTGATACAAGTTCAGTGTCAGTCTATGGAAGCCACAATTCCATCTCTCCATGTTGAGATAAAGTAGCTTAAGGATGCCTCTCCCTTACATGTGCGTACTACCCCTACAACTCCTGCGCCATCTACATCTCCTACCAGTCCCCTCACTGATCCACCAGTTGTACCAATACCTTCACCTCTTCTCTTTCCTTCCAATACTACACCACAAGACATTCTTGGCCACCTTCTTCATCATCATCTCCTTTCTTTACCATCTAATTGTCACTACCCTCCTTCTCAACTAATACAATATAATGATCAACCATTTTACCGCCACCATCGGATTTGATGGCATCACACTAACTCATGTCACGCATTAAGACATATTATTCATGATCTTGAGTAGCTAGTCCTCCTCTCATTTTCTCCACTGCCACCTTCTATCCACCCGTACGACTTATTTGGCTTGTAGCACTACCCAGGATCCACCTCGACAACACTCTCTCCTTAGTCCTTCACCATCTCTACCTTTTTCCTTCACTCACCCTTTGCATACATGTAGTTTTCATTCACAGGCACCAATTTTATCTACTATATTCCCCCTTGTGGATCATGGTCCTATTCTCTAATCATCCCCAACACTTGTCGACAGACCTCCATCCCTCAACCTTATTGGTTGATTCATCTTTCCTGATTGCTTGGGGGGCATAACCACTACATAATCCTACCCCTTCCTCATATTTAACATCATTGTACCCCTACTCTTCATATTCTTTCTAATTCATTCTAGCACCCTTGTAACGCAATGATGCACTCTTGTGATTTGGTTCACACTGGACCGTTGAGGGATTACCATTACACTGAACCTAACACATGACACTATAGGCTCTACACATTTACATTCTATCACATACACCACACATCCTCCATTATCCATTCTACACTTAGTCTACATCCTACATTATACTACATCCCTCTCATGCACATATTAGTCATTTATACATCATCTATCTCATTCACGCTACACTAGTCGTCAATTCATCTGCGGCTAGTTTTGCATCCCCTTCTTACATTCCATATTTGCGCTAGGCCACATTATACATGGGTCTAGCTTTACATGTCATCACTACTTATTTTATCTACACCTATCACTACATCTTGCAAACTTGATACACCCTACATCCCTATATTCCATAGTGAATCTCTCGGTCATACACATTTTGCATGCCACACCAGATTTCATTACATATGGATCTAGTTCTACTTATTATAATTTCATATTCCATTTCTATATACATTGCATAACCTATATACATTACACATCCTATATTGCATCACCTACATCATGTTTATACGATTCCTCACTTGGTCATTTACACTACGTTGTCTTCTATGCACTACATTCACTACTCTATGACGCACTTTAGTTCCTCAATCTATACTCGATTGCTAGGGGTTTACCAATCAAATGGACCTTACATTCACGAATGTGACATTTTATTCATCCAACATTTCTAGCATTAGTGATATAAACCTTAGGTTAAATTGTCACCCATTATATCATCTTGTAGTGGTATACACTTTAGGCTAAATCACCACCCCCATATTATCATCTTATAGTAGCATAAACCCTAGGGTACATCACCACTCCCTTCTTATCCATCCCATAGTGACATAAATTTTAGGCTACATTGTCACCCATCTCCATCCACTAATCTTGTAGTGATATACGGTTAGGGCTAAATCATCACTCACACATCCCACAAGTTGTGGTATACGCTTAGGCTATAGGGTTCACACACATCTTTCCACCTATCACCTCACCATCCACTCATTATATAATGATATACACTTAGGGATAAATATCCACTCATCCATTCAATAAGTCGTGGTATTCGCTTCGGCTATAGGGTCCACGCATGTCTAATCCCCATATACCCATCCTATAGTGATATACGCTTCGGGCTAAATCATCACTCTTTCATTCAACAAGTCATGATATACGCTTCAGCTATAGGTTTCATGCACATCTTCTCCCCATGTCATATTTTCATCACCACTACATGTACACACTCATCACAGTGCGCTATATACAACCAACACGACTTGACTATTTCCCAATTATGCACTCTCATTTACGGTTCATTCTTGACTGTTGAGGGGGAAAACAAAATGAACCTCATTGCATACACTTCCATCCACTTGGGGGGCACGTTGCTCCTCTCATTCCATCTTGGATTCCATTCTATCCATCCACAACATACTACATTGTCTTGGTGGAATTTACTTTTACATACTAGTGGTTTGCATGCTCACTTTATTATATATGTTATACTTCTTTCTTATATGTCATTATCATACACACATGCGCGTTCACGCCTTTATCTAGTGTGATCGTAGATACATGAATCTACACGTGACATGGATGCTTGCCTTCTACCCTTCATATACTGGTCATTAGGGGCATCCACATTCATATTATCTAGGTGCTATTGTTTCATTTTTTACTTAACATCTTATACTATTTTCTCATACACGCTTTGACATATTGGTTATCGTTCTAACATGCTAATGGGTGTTCCATGTGCAACATTTTTTTGTAGGATTACATGTTTCCATGACTACTTGTTTGCTTCTACTTGTCTGTGTTCTTTGCCATTGTATGCGGGCTTTTCCCTTTGCTTACATGCACACTTATCTACTGTTTGTAGCCATTATGGCCTTGCATGTCTTGTGACATCATGAGTGATGTCCCATGTTTGAAACCCACTTTGTGTGGTCTATTTGTTTTCTTGTGTGTTTACTCTACTTTGTTTGGTAGTTTCTAAATTGTCTATGTATTTTCCACTTATTACATGCATGTGTTTTGTACTAACACTTGTTTTGGCTAGCCATCCCCTTTTGTGTGCACCTTAGTATCTACCAAGCATTTCCCTTTACCCCTGCAGGGAAAATTTCTATAGGACAGAGTGCGGTTGGTCCTCTTTTGGGACCGCATTCTCCTTTCAAGGACGTCATATACGCCCTCAAAGAGGGGGGAAATCATTGAGGGTTTTCTACTAACACAATGTATTTACACTGGTTCACACATAATGAGTGAGTTCAGACCAGTCTAAGAACTCCATACACAACAGCCTCAACAGGATATGGTGTCCTTTGGTAATTCTGCGGGGTAGTTACAGGCTTGGGGGTTACAGTGGGTGTGCCTCTCTACAATTCTTGTTCTAGTGACATCGGATTGCTAAAAAAACTAGGACAATACAGAGATCTCTTCACACATTTCAACAAAAGTGGTTAAAGTTGGAGGACACAACGCATTTCCTCCCTATACTTCTTTAGCCAGGGTGGTGTGAGATTGCCCAAAAAACTCACGACAGTACAAGATATCCTTCTACACTCTTTTCTCAACATGGATCAGGTGCACATGTTCCATTTACCCTTTTACTCTAGCGTATTTCACATTTGTGTACTTTACACATTGTTTTTACATACATATATATTTGACTATTTTACACAGTGTTTTTATAGTGTAGTGCTTAGTGATAAGACCACTAGTTTGGCGACTGAGGTCAATCTGGACCATTCATTTGCATATTTTATTTTTCTAGGGTTTGATACTTCCTTTTGTAATGTAGGTCATCATACAACTCATCCGGCAGATCTAGTGTGATAGACACGCAGGGTTTCGAACCAACTTGCAGCTCTATCAGATTCAATTTCTGAGTTTTTACAGAGATCAAAGTGCCCATATTGCAGAATAAGGTGCCTCGGGGTGCCCCAATACCTTCCCAGGTGCCCTAGTCAGCTCAAATCTTATATATATGGTATTTGTAGGGTCCCAGAGTGATTGTCTACACTTCCAAATTTTATTTCTAGATATGCGACACTCTATGACAGTCTCTTCGAATCAGCTGAGTCCTTTTCTTACGCTTGTCTTGCATATTAGGGTTTTTTTCCATTAGATTTGATTGTGTAATCACTTTACATTATTTTAGCATACTTATTTACAATGTTTTAGTCCTCCCAACTAGATTAACATTAATACCCTATACCCCCATCTAGGCCACATTTTTTTTAATCAAACGCCACTTTATTCTACACACCGTACTTGCAAGTTTTGGTTAAGAGATATGGCTTGTCTGCTTTAAAATAGGGGAAATATCTTGGCATAAGCCATAAAAATTATTATGAGGATTACCCCATGAACCCCAAAGTAGTTCACACCTTGAGAGAAATGGTGAACGAAAAGGGAAGTGTTTTACTACCCAACTAACTAGTACGCCTTTGTGAGATTAACGTCAAAATTATCTTCACGTAACCCTCGTGAGATACAACTTAACATAATTTATTACTCATTGTATCGAAGGGGGTAAAGTAAATTTGGGATACTCCTTGATTTAGTCATTGTGACTTTCTTAGAAAACCGCACTCGCAGAGATAATTTTTGACACCTAGAGAGTGAAACAATAGGAAGCTTGTGGCTTTGAGCCAACTAGAATTTATCCATCGTATTCTACAGAGCTCTCATGAAGTTAATTTTTTTCAGAGTCATAACCTTGTTATTCTAACAAGGAGAGAGTCCATTGAAGTTTGATCCTAATGTTATTCATCATGAAACTTGTGAAGTGTTACTTTTTCCTAGTTTTTTACTTGTCCTAAGATAAGGCAAAACTCTGCTAAAGTTACACCTAGTTTTTTTCATCACCACTTGGTTTACTCCTTTGTTTTCTTGTTGCCTATTTGGGATAAAAGAGAACATACATATGTAGTGCTATCAAATATTGTGTCCATCACTTTTGCACCTGCTTACATCCTTCCTTATTGTGAATGCTATAGTAAACATTGAAAGTTTGTTGGTACGTCTTTGTATCTTGATACCCATATTAATACTTCATTGTAGTTAGGTTGTCTCATCATTGAATTCCTTTGAGTTATTATGATGCTCACATCATATTGATATAATTTGTGATACTTACATCTAGTTCCCTTTGTGAAAACTTGATCTAAGTCTCTAAGTTGTATTGTTATGCTTCTCGCATAACTAACAACTTCTTGATATAGTTAGACTTAGTTTGGATCCCAACATTGTCTTGAGTTTTGGAAAGTGTGTTCATTACGCTTCTCGCATTTTGGTGACATCATTTTCATACTAAAATCTCACATTTTCCACAAAGCTTGATTAATGTGTCTAAATAGTGTTGTTACACTGCTCACATTTGTAGCTTCCATTTACAAGTACTTAGCCTTTTTTAGTATCTAAACTTGTTTTAGTATACCTTGTTGGGAGATTACGTCAACACCTTCTTAGTATTTAGGTCTTGTTTATTTTAAACTTTACCTATGTGGTGATATTGTGTTGTCACTATTTGCACTAAACCCATACTTGAAAAACTTAGGGAATAACTATTCTTATGATTGGGTCATAGTCTTATACTTGATTTTTGTGTCCTAGATACTTGTTGTTACACATACCTTTTGATGGTGTATCCTTATTTATTCATTGGTGTCCTTAGTTCATATTACCTTTGAACTTATTCCCATTATTTTATTGATATTCTTTGTGATGATTTGATGTCGTTATGCTATTTGGTTTTTTCCTAGGGTCCATTTTAAATCAACCTTAGAAAAACCTAGTTCATTATGCCTCCTATGACAAGGACGTGGCATCAAAAATTAGGGTCCAATCTCTTTGTTTTTGTCCAAGTTCATTTTAGTACATGTACACACTTATCAAACCTTAGCAAAAACATTTCCTATCAAGCGACTCTTAAATCAAATTGAACGTTGGAAAATATTCTTTTGTATCCTTTGTGTTTCTATATTTTAATTAACCATTTTTATATTTAAAATTCCAAAATTATTGTCTAAAACTTGTTGGATTGTCAAAATTGTGTCATTACGATGTCTCTTTTGCTTAGATTCTCTTTAACAAATCACACAAGCATCCCCATATTTGCAAAATTTCTAGTTGGTTTTTGTTATGCTGCTCAAATTGACATAAAAATTTCTTCACTGTGAAGGATTTCAATCACACTATCTAGGTCTATACATTTGTATCCAATGATGCCAACAATGACTGACTATCACATGGTTCCTCACATTTACAAAAATATGGAACCTAGGTTTGGGCATTCCCATCAAAGGATTCCCATCACGACCAAACCTTGTTTGGTTGTTCAGGCTACATAAATTGTTCAGTCACCCCTTTCCCCACCTTTATCTCATAGTTCATGGTATGATTTTGATTATTCTAATCCATGTTATATTTAATAGGAAAACTAAGATCTACAGATCACAGATCCACCATTAAAGGTTGAAGATTATAGATAATGATGTATAATTGATTATACAAAGAAATAACTTGAAATAGATAGCAAATAACAGAGATAAATGAGAAAGAACTTAAAAAAAAATAACAAGAACAAGAAAAAGAACAAATTACACCAGATATAAGTGGAGAAACCCGAAGGAAAAAATTCCACTGGTAAAACATTGTCTTTTATTAAGAATTTAATACAATTTCACCCAACACTTCCACTTCACTCCTTAGCTATATTTCACATCTGCAGATCTATGTCTCACATTTTTTCAATAGCTAAAATATTTAGTTGATAAACATGTCCTGTATACAGCTTGTAGTATTTAATACAATCCTTCATAGCCATTGTATATATTCATGTAGTCAATCCCAAGAGGGATCATCCAATAAATTGGGTGAGTTAATCGGTCATGCCACTTCATTGTTTGAGTGTGAAAGGCTTCACACATTAAATTTTGAACAGATAAAACTATGATCATGTTGGGGCATGCCCAAGTGGCTAATCCCACTTGACATTATCACCCCAACACTCCCCCTTAATGTTAAGGGGGAGAAAACAATCAAACATGCCAAGTTTCGAGACCCATGAATCATCAATAGTAATTCAAGATTAGCATACTAACAAGGGAGATCTATATATCTTCCCAAACAGAGATTCTTAAGAATAGTGCTTTACAATATGAATACTTACATCAGACCATGGAGCCTTTTATAAGCTAAGACATACCCATGACTAAAGCTTCGCTAGGATTTACAAGTGACTTCACAAAATACTGACATATTTACTTATTACAATTAGAGGAAGTATTGGAAGTTTGAACATGCCATTAAGAGGTGGAATTTTCATGCATGCACTCCCCCTCAAGGAAAATTATGACATGCCCAACAAGGCACAAAACTTGTAAAAATTGACACAACATATTGGTTTTGTAAAGATATCTACAACCTAATCTTCAGATGGACAGAATTGGAGATCAATATCACCATTAAGGACTTTTTCTCTAATGAAATACATATGGAATTCAATATTATTTGTCATTTGATGTTGAACTAAATTATTTACAAGAGAAATGTAGATTTTAATGTCACATATAAGAGTAGTACTCCCTTTTACATTCATGTGCAACTCAGTCAACAACCTATTTCAACCACATAGCTTCTTTAGTAACGTGCATGGCACTCATATACTCTTCCTCAGTGGAAGAGATAGAAATTGTCGGATTATTTATGCTACTCCAAGTGATGACACTTGCACCAAGCTTGAAAATATATCCATAAGTAGACTTCTCATCTGTAGTATCACCATCATGATCAGAATCACAGATAACCAAATAATTGTGCATCATAAGAAGAATAATAAACAAGACCAAACATTGATTGTTCCTTTGATATATTTCAAAAAATTTGTTTCCATTTTCCAGTGATCCTCATAAGGTTCTTGCATAAATCTTGACACTCCTCCTACTACGTAAGAAATATCAAGTCTAGTAATAGTTAAATAGATCAAATTACCAACTAGTTTCATATAAAGAGTAGGATCAAATTTAGCACAAGTTGGTTTAGGATCAATCTTAACACCAACTTCAATAGGAATGGCACCAAACCTACAATCAAACATGTCAAATATCTTAAGAAGATTAATAGCATACTAAGATTGAGATGTAAGAATAAAGTTATGATATTGAATGATAATCATGCCAAGAAAATTATTTAATAAACCTAAATAAGTCATTTCAAAACGTTGTTTTAACCTTTGATTGATTTTTACAATTAGACTTTTATCACTTCTAGTAATCAAAAGATCATCTACATACAAGACAATAATGATAATATGATTGTTATCAAACTTGAAAAATAAATCATTATCAGAATAGCAGTTAGAAAAACCAAGATCTTGAAAGAAACAATTAATTTTAGCATACCAAGCTCTAGGAGCTTGTTTAAGACCATACAAATATTTTTTAAGCTTACAGACATAAAGTTCCTTGCCAGGAGCCTCAAAGCCTTTCTTGTAACTCATTTAGATTTCTTCTTTTAAGTCACCATTTAAAAAATCATTTTTGACATCCATTTGATGAATCTCCCAACCATATTGGGTGGCCAATGCAAGAAGAACTCTTACAGTACTCATCTTGGCAACATGAGAAAAAGTATAAACATAGTCAATACTTGGTTTCTGAGTGAAACCATGAGCTACTAGCCTTGATTTGAACTAGTCAATCTCTCCGAGAGAGTTATAGTTAATTTTAAACAACCACCTAGATCCTACAATGCTTCTTTTAGGAGGAGGGACTAGTTCCCAAGTGTCATTTTTTATTAGAGCATTGTATTCATACTTCATAACTTGAAGCCATTTTTCATCTTGAGATGATTTTTCAAAGGATTGTGGTTCTACCTCATAGAGGGTCAACAAGGCATGGTAGGTATGCTGACTTCTAGTTAGTTTTCTAAGATTATCAGGTTGAGAGTTTTGAACAAGATTTTTAGCCCATCAAGGAATCTTAGGTTGCAATACATTTTGGGATGATTCCCCCTCAATCTCCATCATATCTAGATTAGGATAATCAACCTCTTGAACTTTTGTTTCCATAATGTTAGTAGGAGGATTATCAGGATCTATGTCTAGAGTAGCATAGGAGGGTTCATTAGGATCAATAGAGAAATTCTTTCTAAGACTTGAACATTTATTTTTTCAACAATGTCACACTTTAATGGATCATAGAATCTCAAACCTTTAGTTTTACATCCATAGCAAAAAAAAATACAAGTAAAGGAAGTTGGACCAGGCTTCTTCCTTTTAGGTTTTTGAATGAAGATGGAAGTAGGACTGCCAAATATTCTTAGGTGAGAGATATCTGGTTTCTTCTTTGTCCATACTTCATGAGGAGTAGCTTGATGAAGATGTTTTGTAGGTAGTCTATTTAAAATATAGACATCAATGTTCATAGCTTCATCCCATAAGAACTTAGGCACATTGGAAGCATGAATCATAGTCCTAGCCATTTCTAAGACAATCATATTATTTCTTTCTGCAATGCCATTTTGCTGAGGGGAATATGGAGTGGTCAATTCTCTTTGAATTCCACATGACACACAAAACTCATAAAATTATTTGCTGACATATTCACCTCCATTATCAGTCCTAATTCTCTTAATTTTCAGATTTGAAGCATTCTCAACTAGAGATTAAAATTCCTAAAATTTAGATAGGACATCAGACTTCTTCTTAATGAAATAAGACCAAGTCATTACAGAATAATCATAAATAAAACAAACAACATAAAATGCACCACTGAGATAAGGAACCTCAAATGGATGTCTTACATCACTATGGACCAGTTCTAATAACTGAGAAGAATTTGGATCATGATGTTTGTGAAATGGTTGAGCATGTTTCTTACCACGTAGGAAACTTTCACAAGTTGCATATTCTGATTTTATCTTAGGAAGACCAACAACAAGATTTAGTCTAGACATATCATACAGACTCTTGAAATTTACATGACCAAGTATTTCATGCCATAGCTGAATATCATTCCTAGAAGAGGAAGAAAAACAAGATTCAAAGACAAAACCATCAAAGATATACAAACAATGAAATTTTTAAACTGATATTTTACATACCATTTTTATTGTAGAAAAATAACTTTATAATTTTCTTTGGTTAGCTGAGAGTAAGACAAAAGATTATTTTTCAGTTTAGGGACATACAAGACATTCCTAATTAAACCATTTGATATCTTAAGCTTACCACAACCTTTAGTTCTAATGACAGAGTTATCTCCTAGATAGATATTCTCTTTACATTTGATCACATCTGAAAGGATATTAGGGATGCAAGTCATGTGTTTGGAGGCACCACTATCAAGAATCCATTCATTGCCATTTGAAGTTGAGAGGGCAATATATAAAGCAATAGATTTCTCAGCTATATTTTCTTGCTTTTGCTTTTGATAATTTTTGAAATTATTAGGCTTGCAATTTTTAGCATTATTGAATGGTTTATTAATCTTAACTCTACAGCTAGACTCTTTGTGTCCAAATTTTCCACATTTATTACAAGTTCCATTAAAGTTGACTTTGAATGACTAATTGCTTATAACAGAGTTAGTCTTAGGACCAGTTTTAAATATGGATTTAATACTAGAATTCTGATTTGGATTAAAATGTCTAGTATGAGAAGGCTTATGATTTTGAGAGAATAGATCTTGAGAAGTAGTCTCTTTTGAATCAAAGTTCTCCATGACTCTCTCTTCTTGAATCAACAAAGAAGACAAAGTGTCTAGATCATGCAGATCATTCTCATTTTGATATTTGGAATTAAGAATTGAGATGTAATGTCTAAATTTTTCATGAATGTTGATTTGAATTATGAAATATGGTAGCTTGTCTTGAAACAATTCACAGTTGCAGCCATCAAGTTGAGCTTTAATGTTTTTAATTTTAGCTAGATAGTTTACAATTTTCTCATCTCCCTTCATAGGAGTTGTAAACAGATCTAGAACAAACTTAATGATCTTAGACAACCTACTTCCTTCATGCATGGCCTCTAATTGCTTCCATGTAGTTGAAGGTGAGTCTAAATGGCCTATATGCATGAATAACTCACCTCTAATGCTTTGCAACAGGATGGAAAGAGCATTCTTGAGATCTTTGAGAAAAGGAGATAAGGTTTTTAGGGGTAGCTTGTCTCCCTGTGGAATGGTTTTCAATGCCAATCACAAGATCCCAGAGCTCTCTAGTCCATAAAACAAATTTCAAACACACTTTCTAGATGTTATAGTTAGTTGAATTCAAGATATGAGACTTATTCATTGAAAAACAATAGAAATGGCCATTTTAGATGCTCAGACAGTAAATGAAGATAGATATAGCTAGAAAATGACTGAAAGAAGATAAATATAGACAAAAAACAAACTACATATCTCTTAATTTGTTATACGACTACAAAAAAGCAAAATTTGATATAAAAAATAGCTTGAATTGGTCAAGTTCTGGATCAATTTAACAGGGCAAGGTTGTGTTCCAGTTATAAACTATTTTAACAAGCTAATGAGCTAATTAATTAATTAATTATGACCTTAAAAACATAGCACAGTTTGTCAAATCTTTAAAAATAGATAGATTTGGTCTAAAATTAGCTTGAATTGGTTGATTTTAGATCAAATTTGGTTGAGAACAGAGTTAGGTTCTTTAGAGTTACAGGAGCTGTCTAATTTGAGTTCTGAGATAGAAACTCGACGAGTTATTTAGCAACTCGATGGGGCGAGCTAAAAAATGATTTACTTTAACAAAATAAAATAAGTTAAATAAAAACTCATATGGGGGTCAACACATGGCACAAATCAACAATACCAAGAAAGGCATGTGTCGGCTTTAAAATAGATCCTCGGGAAGACACGACGCTTTAAAAAATTAAAGTTAAAGCCTCTTCGGGTCCAAAACCGATAAAAAATGCAACAAAAGATAAATAAACACGCGTTAATACACTTAGCTTTAAAATAAAGCAAATACACATGTCACTTTTTATTCAACTCGCATTTCATAATGTAACTAATAAGACAAACTGACAATTAATTAAAAGGTTGAACTGTATACATGTGTCTTTAATTAATTGGATCGCATTTGACATTCTGACACAATGTTACAACAAAGTCTAATTCAAACAAGCCACTTGTCAAAAAATTAATGGCTTAAACAATTTATAAACCAAACTTGAAATAAGGTTCAGGTCTGAAAAAGGAATAAGAAAGTTGTCACAATCTAAATGGTGAAGCCAAAGCAAAGACTGACATCCTGACACAATTAGAATACATGTCAAAAAATAATTGAATCTCGTTTTAAAATTATGAAAAAGTTTGACAAGTGTGAAAAATAGAATACGTGTCATCTTTCAATTAGATTAGACTTCGTAGTTCACAGACTTAAAAAAATCTACGGAATGAAGACAAATTTTTGAAGCCACGGTTCAAAGAAAAAGATTATAAAACCGTAAACAAGATAGAATACGACACATGGAGAGTTAAAAAATGTGTCAACAGACGAGTGGTTAGCAATTTACTAGTCTGCCAAAAAACTGACAGAAATATATGTGTTCAAATGCTATTGGATCAAACTTCGCAGTACAACCAAAAAGACAATAGTAGACTGAAAACATGTGGAGCCTTTTAAATGATTCACATTTTGCAAACCTGACAAATGCGACAAGGTGGAAAATTTTAAGTGGATAACTACTGCCACAAATAAAAGACTAAAAAATGCAAAATGTGGAGCAATTCTATTGGCTCAGATTTTACAAATCTAAAAAATGCGACACTAGATGGAGAAATATGATGGGCTCAGGCTTCACAAGTCAAAGGATAAGATAAATAAGTATGTCAAGACCAAGCTAGTGTGGCACTAGAGGATTGGCCCAATCAGATAAAAATATTACTGACACTGAAGCAAGAATGGAACTTTCAATATTGGCTCGAGCTTCATAAAAATTGATAAATGTGAAGCTGGATGGAGAAATTCTATTGGCTCAAGCTTCGTAGTCAAAATAAGTCAAATAATTATGTCAGGGCAAAGCTAAATGGTACTATAATATTGGCCCAAGCTTCGCAAAGATAGAAAGATGTTAGATTTAAGCCACTTGGCACTCTAAGAGTGGGCGGGGCTTCACAAACATAAAATGAAGGAAAATGAAGCTATTTAGAGCAATTTTATCGGCCCATGCTTCATAAAGACAAAACTAGCAAAAAATATAGATTTATACTGCTATAATGGACTGAAAAGCCCCAAATAAACTGGATCTAACTAGATATTTCATGGATCCACATTCAAAAAATAACTGTAATGACTATTTACAGTAGGAAAAATAGAAAAATAGATCACAGATGATGGATTCAAGCCATAAATGGCTAAAACAAGATGTAAAAGCAAAGATCTAAGCATATAAAATATTAAACATGATCTAAACAACCATTTAGCCCATATTTTACCAATATTTCAAACAATATTAGGCAGGAACTGGAAGTTTAAACTTGGTTAGCTTGAACTTGACTGTGGAACTTTTGGGTCTAACAGATTTGTCAATAAACTTAAATTTTCTTCACCCTTTCAAGTCAAAATACTTCTAGATCAATCCTGCACACGAAAAATCACCAAGGTCTGATACCATGTTAGATTTAGTAGGGAAACTGAGATCTACAAATCATAGATCTGTCATTAAAGGCCGAAGATTATAGATTATGATGTACAGTCGATTAGAAAAAGAAATAACTTGAAATAGATAGTGAACACCAGAGCTAAATGAGCAAGAGCTTAAAGAAAATAACAAGAAGAAGAATAAGAACACATTACACAAGATATAAGTGGAGAAAATTGAAGGAAAAAATCCACTAGTAAAGCACTGTCTTTTATTAAGAATCTGATACAATTTCACCCAGCACTTCCACTTCGTTCCTTAGCTATATTTCACATCTGCAGAGCTATGTCTCACTTTTTTTCAATAGCTAAAACCTTCAGTTAATCATCCCATCCTACATATAGCTCACAGTCTTTAATACAAGCCTGCATAGCCATTGTAGACAACTAGGCAGTCAATCCCAAGAGGGATCACCCAATAAATTGGGTGGGTGAATTGGTCAGGCCGCTTCACTCTTTGAGTGTGAAAGGATTCACACATTAAAGTTTGATTAGACAAACTATGATCATGTTGGGGCATGCCCAAGTGGCTAATCCCACTTGACATTATCACCCCAACAATCTAAACTATTCTTTTGACTCCCCTAGGTATTTTGAGGATTCTAATATGAGTTATTACTCTGGTTCAAATCCTAAGTCGTGGTCCTCCCTTTCTTTGTAGGACCCCATTTATCCATCACCTCAACAACCTCTTCCTCCATTGAATATATGTGCGACTCCAAAGTCTTCTAATCAATCATCCAAGTCGATTCCTACATTGCAATCTATGAACTTTTTATGCAATCCAATTTTTTTGCCAACACTATATCATCTTATAGGTAAACCAATACTATCTTCCTCCACTTGCAAGATACCTAGGTCTGAATCTAATTCATCTCTTGGGTCATATTTTATTAATCAATCTTCCACACCAGTTGGACCCCGTTCTTTTAATCAACCTACTATGATCAAAGAAAAATAACCGATACCGATCGATTTATTTTAGAATGAAGAAGTGATCGAAGAATTTATGGGGCCACACGATGACATTCCCCTGGGGGATTACAAGTAAGGATTCTCTTTAGAATTCAATACGTTCACATATTGTGGGGAAGAGGTTGATCCATTTTTTCATAAAACAATGGAATATCCTCATATCAACACACTTGATACTCCTCTTGTTCTTCCATATTCACATTCTTCATTGCATGATGAAATGATTGGTTCTAGCATTGATCCATGACCTATACTTTAATCACCCAATCAGTCTTTATCTATCACGATTCCTTAATCAAAATCTCACCTTGGGTCACCACCTGATAGCCCATTGTCTTATTTTATTTTTGGTTTCCCTCCTAGTAGCCCATTATCTTCTATTATGGGGCCACATCCTAGTAGCCCGCCATCTTCTATTAGTGGGTCTTCTCTAGATATCCCTTTATCTTATATTCTTGGGCCACATCCTAGTAGCCCATCATCTTCTATATATGGGACACATCCTGGTAACCCATCCTCTTCAATTTTTGGACAGTATCCTTTTCATCCATCACATTATCCTTCTATCAATGATTATAGAAAGCCCACCGTAATTTCTCACATCAATCCTCTTTGTCGACTTTCTTCTCTGACTTCTAGGGAGCAGACAAGTCACATATTAGCTTATAAGAAACCCAAACGGTTTCTTCATCAAGCTAAGATGAAAAATTCCATGAGCTCTAAATCTCCCAAAAATTTAAACGATCATAAAGTTCAGAATCAAATGTGGTTCAAAAATGCACACCAACACAACCATCAAGTATGGCGCAAAGTGCATAAGCATCTGGATAGGAAGCTCAAGCTCCCGCATATGAAATCCATGTATCAAGATAAATCGTAGTAATTTGTTGAGTACAATCTCACCACAATCATCGAGAGAGGAGATAATATGACTTTGGATAAACAAACATGTCTAGTTTTCCTTATCAAGGAAATTACAAAAATTGTTGTTGGATCTTATCATGCCAAGTGACATTATTGGTCCAAAAATAAAATAAAATGAGAAAACATTACAAAATCCAAATGTATAAAGATCAAACATTGCAATCAGGTATTGCATACACATGGATGTTCTTTCTTACCTTTTGTACCATTCCTCTACAAGTCATCCACCATTTTCATCCCTTCGATGATATTTTGGTTAGTCTACTCGAACACATTTTGTGAAATTTTATCTTTATGATATTTGTTTGACCTTGGTATTTTATCACCTTCGTAAATTAAAGAACGAATGACCTCTTAGAGATCCTATCACTATCTTCATCTAATAAACTTTTTGTGAAGAAATTTTAGACATATTTGTTGACACTAGCCAATGTTGTCATTAGAATCCCTTCCACACCCTTCCATTAAGCCATAAGTGGTTCTTAAACCCTTGTTAAAACAAATCGAGAGAGATGAAATAATTTTTCGGAAAGAAAAAAAAAATCTAAAAGCAAAAAGCAAATTGATATATAAATCTCTATTGGGGTATTTCGAATATCTCTATCAGGGGTATGGATGCCTAGATGGTAGTAGAGAAATATTGCAATTAGAATCAAATAAATCTCCATCGGGGCAATGGATGCTTGACTAGCAGTAGAGCAATGTACAACTATACTTCCACCTCCATTCATAAATCAAATTTGAAAATAAAACATTACTACACATTGGCTAGGGTGTCTTCACTTGTTGTCTATCAAAACTTCCCTCTAAGAGGTAATAAATTTTCATGTGAAAACACTGGATTTCGATGAGCTAACAAGATTAGTATGTTACCAAGTGTCTTTTTTGGACCTTTTTCAAAATCTTTCTTTAGTCCATAACTTGTCTCAAGATTTGTGCCTTTGGCTAGTCAATTTTTCATCACTAATCTTCTAGCAACATTTCCCATATCTATCTATAACATTCACATTGTTCTTCTGCTTCGTTCAGAACATCATTGTGTATAATATTTCCTTTTTTCCATGTTCATAGGAACCTTTGTCCCCTTTCAATAAAATAATCTTCTATTTCTTTTCTATCATATATTTCTTAGCCATCTTGCATTGGGGGCATGCTTGTTCCTTATTAGCTCTTCATTAACTTACGTTCATCATCACATTGGTGACATCTTCTGTGTAGAAGCTCTATGATGAGTTGATGACTGTTGTACTGATCTAGTAGACCGTGATGGCCTCTATGATCTCGATCTAGATCTACTTCTAGCTAGCTGACCATGACCCAATGGAATGACCCCATTATATAACATCATGTAATATGTGGCCTCGCCTGTGATGGTAGCACACTCAAAGACTAAGTCCTATACTCTGGATGTTGCCCGTGCCTGCTGGAGCGCATTGCTCTCCACTCTCATACTAGAAAACTCAACATATAATTGGATCCTCTGTGTAACTAGTGGACCCCTTTCCACAGTAACTTGATCCCATTGTGTTGTCATCCACTGTAATTTTTGCGTCAAAGAAGCTAGATCACATGCACTCTGCATAGCCTGCCTCGGCAGAGATCCCTGTGGCAACATGAAGTCTATCCTCCATCCCCCCCCATAATATTGTGTGGTGGGGAGCCCCATCCATCCCAACCATCTCCATCTCCCCCATATTGTCCATCCCATCCATCCCTCGAAGGGATGTGTGGCGGACTCAGTGCATGCAGAGGTGATAAAGGCATATGTAATGGAACCTACTATAATTAAACATATAGTGGAACATGTCCCTATGGACCTTGTACCTAGGGGTTAACTTGCTATATGGGCTACTGTAGGGGAGGACCTTGTAGTGGTACCTGTAGAAGATCCTGTTGTGGCATCTTTATCTGGGAACCCAATCTATCCTGGCCTCGTGCCTGCAGATCTTTATGTGGCTCTCCATGTGCCCCTTCTTGTGCCTATGCTCTAAGGGCATGGCCTTGTAGGCTTTGTGTTGCTACTGCAATCCCAAGCTATATATCTTCTTATGGTATAGTGAGGTGTCATGGTAACACTATCACGTACCATGCTACATATTCTCTATTCTTCTTAGGATCCACTATCTATGGCTGCGGAACCCAAGGCTGTAGATCCACCTATAGGAAACTATCACAAACTCTTTGTGGTATGATCCATGGGCCAATGTCAAAGTTTCACTAGATTTTCACCCATACCACATCTCATCTCTAGGAATCCCCTGGATGTGGCCTAACTGGCACTGGACTCTATCCACTTTATACCACTCAATGATGTAATCCCTGCTACCAATGATAAAGTTCTCAACCTCTACTGTGTTGAGCTCTACAACATCCTTAGGCCACTGATACAATCTATATGGGTGCCATGTAACCATGTGGAGATATATATCATCAAATGCCCACTTGTAGTAAGCCGTGTCTCTAGTGTGCCCACAAATATCGTCACTAACTAGATACCAACCCATAATAGATGGCTCATCCGGAGCCCTAGCTCACAATACGCCTAATGGGAATCCTATGACAATATGAGCCCATGCCCATATTTGTAATAATGTAGCTAGACCCGTAGTCTTATGACCATGGTAGGCTATCAAATGTAGATCTGAATACAAGTTGGCCAACCGACACTAGCCCCAACAATAGACCTCTACACTGATGAGGCCTTGAATAAATCCAATCAAAATAAGAGAGAAGTGTGTGCCATTCTTTTCAGGAAGTAAGATGCCGCTGGCAAGAGGCATCAAGTAAAATAGTACCCATGCAAGCTGGTGATCAGTAAAACATCTACATATGTCAACAACCATGCCCCGGTGAGGTATGTTCACTACTTTGAACATCTCTACAATACTCTGTAGAATATGGCCACAGTTGGCATTGTATGTAACTAAGTTTCCCTAGATTGACACTCTCAATATGTACCAAACATCCTCCAGTGTGATACTCATCTCACTATGCTATCTCTCTGCTAAGGTTATGAGAAGGTTTCGGTCCATAGTAATTTTTGGCATACAAGACACATGCGAGAGACCCATGAAATCTAGCATAATCTCCAAGAATATACACTCACATCTTTAAAAATTAGCCTCATAGGCTCACAGCCACCCATATTGCTCCTGTGTCTCCAATCTGGGTAGACCAATATGTAAAATTAGGAAAATCACTTGTTAACGTCATTTTATTCTAGAACACATCCTCTAAGTTAGTCTATTCATCATTGGAATTCTTCTACAAATATCCTAAATTATTCTAAAGTCATGTAAAATTGGCCTTCAGTGCCTGCGTGCCCATTTTAGCATTAGCGTGCCCTAGTGCTAGAGACCCCTTTCTCACACCAGCACCTGCATTTTCATGCAAGCGTGCCCCTATTGCCCCCATTCATAGGGTAACGTCAGTGCCTCTACTTTGACGCTTGTGCACTCGCATAGGTGTTACTTCCATGGATTCGTGCTTACGCATGCATTTTCATGTATGTGCACCCATGCATGTGTTATTTCATGCTCACGAGCACTCCACTATGATTGTGACCCCAGGGATCGTGATGGCGTTGCCGCGCAAATTTCTACATGTAATAAATGCTAATAAATGAGCTCAAAGTTTAATTCTTTTACTATGTGTACTTATAGGCCATCCTTGGGAAGCCTCATGTAGTATTGGGTGATGTCTACATGGTGTTTATGGTCTTGAACTCACGCCATTCCTCTCGTATGTCAGATACAAATCACCAATAAAAGAGGTAAGGGTAACTAACAAAGAATTAGCCACGATGGTTTTTACCCCCCGTTACTTGGTATTTATATCCATTTTGACCCCCCCGCATCATGTATCTTTCCCTCGAAGTGCTATGGGACCATTGTGATTCTTTCGAATTCCTCTAGCACTTGTCGTGATGATTATTTTTAATAAATAATCATTTTTCACTTGTTTTTGCTATGTTGGGCCATGTTTTTGCTTCTCGGCAACCCTTTCCACTGCTTGGGGCATATTTTTGCTTACCAACATTATTTAGTGATGTCCCATGATATTGACATTATTCTCAATTATTTTATTCTTGGAAAATTAAAAAATTTAAAAAATCACAAAACACCCAACAAAATTGGTAAAAAATTTCAAAAATCCAAAAAAGTGTACAAATTTCCCAAAAATTGGTAAACAACATGCACGCAGTTGAAGCCTGTATCAAATGCATTTTCCTCAAACATTGAAATTTTTCCTACAAAACATATTTCTTAGGTTCTCATTGTTTCCACACAATGAATCGTGATTCATTTTGATCTACCCCCATAAACAAAGTTGGTCTGCTAGCTATATCTGCACTCCCTAGCAACAATGAGTTTCTTGGTACTATTTCATAGTACACGAATGCTTTTTCATAGGACTACTTGTGTTCTCCATTATTCCCCTTGCATGTATCCTTTCTTGGGGCACCATTTTAACCCTTTTCGTTAAACACGAACATTCGAGAATATTTCTATTATAATTATTGATTTCCACTAATTAACAAGCATTTCCCTCTTTTTTGGTCAATTAACAACACTTCGTTAATTAACTAGCTTCTATTACATTCTGGATTCCTATTAACAACACTTCATTATTTATAATCCTCTTTGAATCAATCAATTAACTATTATTAATTAATTAAGCCCTTTACAATGCATTTAATCAATAAACCCTTTTATTGGCTAAATCTCACTTTCAAATGCTTCAAATCGTATTAAATTCCTCCTAAATCACCTCCAAATAGCCTAAAAATCTTATCCTATCCTATTAATTAATCCTAATTGGTTAATTAAAGTACCCCCAACTCCCATGAGTTGCTAACTCACTATTTAAATCATCTAATCGTGGTTAATTAGCCTAGAGTTACTTTATCATTTGTTCCACATTTATTGCGATTCAAGCTTTCCCCAAATAAAAATCTATAAAATGGACCAAGATCGTAACTTCATACCTTACACCATACTTTGAATAACATCTCATACAAAACATATGATCAAGAGCTTTCTCCATTAATTTGGCATAACTGTTTTGCATCAATTCTACCATTGTTGAGTAGTAGAAGAAGATTTGAGATTTTCCTTGTAGCCATTCTTTGGTGAGATCTTCTCCCTCTCTTTGGAGGAAAACATAATTTGATTGCTCATATATCTAATTAGGTTCATTTTAATTTCCAATCATTTAACTTAGTAATAATGCTTATAGATTAGATGAGTAATTTCATGTAATTTTCATTATGTATTCTCATAAGCTATGATCTTGATGGTTCATTGATAAATTTGAGCTTAGCTCTAGACTACTAGGTGTTAGTATTTTTAGTTAGCTATTGTAAAATTTTAGCATGTTCACAGATTACATATGCGGCGCTTGAGTGATGGAAGAAGTGATCTAAAAATCCAAAAAAAGCAAACTTGCACACATTCACTCAAACTTTTGGTTTTAACAAATTTTAATGATAAATCGATATAACGATATTTTTGTATTTTTAATAAATAAATAAACTCTGAGTACTGTGTAAAAATAGAGAAATATAAGAGAAAAATCACCAGCAATTCAACATGAGACGTGATAACAAAGTTTGGCACTTGAGGCCTACGTCTCTGGGTCCAGTTGAATGGGACCAATCTATTAAAATATTGAAAAATAAATATTTACAAAGGTTTCTACAAGAATCTAAAATTCTCATAGTAATCTCCTACCAAAAATAATACTAGTCTCCTTTTACACTTTCTCAAAATTCCTCTCCTATCTCAAAATATAAGCTTTACGAAATTTACACACAGTCTTCGAACAATGTCTCAACATATACAACTGAGCCCATTTTATATTTTTTATCACCTCCGTAGCCCAATGGTTAGGCCTCTCTTTTACACCATAGATACCGTGGTTTGAATCTCCCATATCCGCTTTGCATTTTCCATTTATGGCTTATATCCCACATAACCCAAATAAAGGATATGCGATCTATTTAAGTGGGCTATGACAATTAAGCATTGGCTTTAGAGCCATTTTGATTGCAGAGGGTTATGTGGCATTGTTGTTTGTGCTAAGTTTGGTGCTTGGCATATGTAAGATGGTTGCACATTAGTTGGCAATTGTGCCTTAGAAGGAATGGTTGCGTGGAGGGATAAGGTGATTGTGTGGAGTTGGCGCAATGTTTGGAGATAGGATATAATGCGTAGGTGATAGTTTATATAAAATGTGAAGGAGAGTATAACCAGCTTATGAGGAAATATAAGGGGGAATGTGGCTTGGTGGATAGGTCGACTCGGTTAGCCGAGTCGGCGATCCCTTTACAAAACAATGTTACAATATCCCACATATATCAAATAGTTGCAATATGAAGCAAATATAATAAAAATCTCTAAAATGTTAATATGAGAAGGAGGCCAAGACATCCCTCCATAATTGAGTATGTCAAACCTGGCTGAGGGCCCCCAACCAATAAATAGTGGGGCCCACCTGTCTGTCACCGAGTGTCCAAGACCGACATCAATCAAAACTTTTAACCTTTCATATACATTGTCCACATGGCATATTTTTATTAGTCCACTTGTGTATGTGTTCAACCTACGCGCAATCCCAAATTCGTCAGTTGCCTGAAAATTTCAGCAAGCTATAAATTTTGCATACATGCTCTCATTTATGCAATCAAGATATCGCTGAAAAACTTGAATTTTTCTCCATGCAATGAAACTACTTGTAATTGATTATGAGAAGATATTATATTGGTTTTTCTCAGCGAGGATCCTCTGGATCACTGCTCCCCACTAAGAAACTTTTGGATCCCAAAAGTGAACTTAATTGGTAAATATGAGAGGGTACTTCTCCCTCACCTTTCCAGTTTCCATCCATTTCACCTTCTTTGGATGCATACCTTTGAACCCAACATGAAGATATTCAATATTACCCCTTCACAAAGTTCTGACCTTCCTGTCCAAAATGATATCATCTTGCAACTCATCGAGATACTCCAGTTCAAAATCATTAATGGAAGACATAATGTTAGCATCATCATGATCAATAATCATAGGCGGTTCATCTAATTTCAAGTTCTCAACATTTACAACTGAATAAATTTGCATAAGTATGGAGGAAAATCCAACCGGAAAGCATTGTTACCAATTTTCTCCAATATTCAGAATGGACCACACCGAATAGGTTTCAAATTTTTACCTTCACATGTCAACCTTTCTTTTCTAATGTGAAGCCAAAATGAATCACCAACTTGAAACTTGTGATCAATTTTGTGTTTATCATGCATTTTTTTATAATTTGCTTGACTTTTCTCCAACTATTCTCAGTCACATTGATGAACTTGTTATATTTGCTGCACAAATATTTTAGCTTTCTCAGAACCACTTAACCCATTAACAACAATATCCTATCTAAAAGAGAAATCTAATGGAGATTTAGGCAGATAACCATAACAAGTCTCAAATGAAGACTTCGAAGTAGAAGAATGTAAGGCACAGTTATAAGCATGTTGCACATAAGATAAATTTTCATCCCACAATTTAGGATGTTTACCACAATAGCCTCTAAGAAAATGTACAAGTTTGCAGTTCACAACCTTTGTTTGAACATTGTTATGTGGATGGAAAATAGTGCTTTTCTCCAGTTTAGTGTCCAGTTGACCAAAATTCCCTAAGAAATCTAGAATCCCAATCTGAAATAATTGAAGTGGGAAATCCAAAATGAAACCTATATAAAATGAAAGAATAGATGTGCAATTCCTTCACAAGTTATTATTTTAGTACATGGAATCAACACACACATCTTGCTAAATCTTTCCACAACCACATATAAATAGTCATGTTTCTTTTGTGACATAGGAAAGTCTCCTACAAAATCCATGGAAATAATTTCCCATGGCTGTGTAGGGAAAGGAAGAGGAGTGTAAAGTCTGAATTTCCTGTTAATTAGTTTTCTCATGGCACAAAGAACACATCCTTTTATATACCTGGTTACATGTTCATACATTCTAGGCCAATAATAATACATCTGTAAATGTGCAACTATTTTACCAACACCAAAATGACTAGAAATAAGAGAAGTATGAGTTTCCCTAATCATATGCACACGCTGATTTTTTGGAATACAAATTTTACCAGAACGATATAAAAGTCCATCATACACATGATAATCCTGATCTCCTACTTGTTTACCACTCGTTAAATCATCATACACTTCTTTAAAATCAACATCATAAGCAAACCATTCCTTATAACTATCATTAGCCAAAGAACTATGATGTAAAAGATCAGATGCAACAACAACTGGAGGTCTAGATAACATGCCAACAACCTTGTTATGTATACCTTTTTTATACCTAATCACGAGATGAAACTACTGCAAGAATGCCATCCAATGGAATTGTCTAAACTGTTGTAACTTTGTTTGTGTTTGCAAGTACTAAAGGGGTTGATGATCGGTATGTATAACTGTTTCTTTTCTCATTAAGTAATGCTTCCATTTCTTTACACTCTCCACCAAAGCATACAAATCTTTATCTTAAGTTGGATAATTTCTTACTGCACTCGTGAAGGTTTTTGAATGGTAACACATAGGTCATTTGTTCTGCATCAAAACTACCCCCCATTGTGTAGTCACTAGCATCCATCTCAATCTCAAATGACTGCTACAAATATGGAAGTTCCAAGACCAAAGTGGTACTAATTTTATCTTTTAATGCATCAAAAGCCTTATATTGTTTTCTTCCCCACTGAAAGACCTATTTAATATTTGTCAAAGCATGAAAAGGAGATGCAATAAATGAGAAGTTAGAAATGAATTTCCTCTGATACTATACTGCACCAAGAAAAATCCTAACTTTTGTCACATTACTGCGTCTAGGCCATTTCATAATAACCTCTACTTTTGCAGGATCTATTTTTCAATTCATCATTTCCCATAACATAACCCAAGTAAATTAAAGATGTTTTTCCAAACTCACATTTTGACATCTTCAGACATAACTTTTCTCCCCTTAATGCATCTAAGACTTTCTGGATGTGAATAACATGTTCATCCCAAGACTTACTGAAAATAAGAATATCATCTAAGTAGATAATAACAAAATCATCAATGAATGGTCTAAAAACATCATTCATAACTCTCATGAATGTTGCCGGTGCATTGCACAATCCAAAAGGCATCACTAACCATTCAAATAATTCCTATTTCATTTTAAAAGCAATTTTCCATACATCACCTTCATAAATTCTTACTTGGTGAAAACCACTTCTTAAATCTAACTTAGTGAAGTAAATTGTATTCTTTCATTGATCCAGTAAATCATCTATTCTAGGAAAAGGGTAACAATTTTTCACCGTGATCTTGTTTAAAGCAAAAAAAATCCACACAAATCCACCACGTGCCATTTTTCTTTGGCACTAAAATAATTGGTGAACCATAAGGAGATGTACTTGAACGAATAATACCTTTGGCCAAAAGTTCCATCACCCGTTTCTTGATTTCCTCATTTTCAATCACGGACAATCTATACATACCAATATTGGGAAGAGGTGAATCTTATAACAAATGTATCTCATGTTGAACCCCTCTTTTGGAAGGTAGACCTTATGGATCCTGAAAAAAATCATCATAGTTAGAAACACTTTTAACTAAATCATTACAATTTTTCAGATCACAATCCTCAAAAGAATTTTTGTAATCTTTCTCTTTGGCTTTGATCACCATAAGCACACAAATCTTGCTTGAATTAACAAATCTTTTCATCTATCCTGCAATAACTAATGAAAGATTTTTTTTTACACGATGAGCTTGAACAATATACTCAATTCCATTTTTCACAAGCAATTATTTATTTTCTTCCCTATAGAATATTGTTTTGTGATCATATAAATAAGGACTCCCCAAAAATAATCCACAAATATCCAAAGGAACAACATCAAAATCAACCTCATCAATAAACTTATCTGTAATGGCAAATCAAAATCTACAAGTTTTAGTTACATGCAACTTCACATCATCACAAACCCAACCCAAAGGATAAGGCTTAGGATTTGGATTAGTTTTGAGTCCCAATTTCTTAACAACCTCCTTTGAAATAAGATTAGCTTGAGATCCACTATCAAAAATACTATCAATTTTTGTATGTTTTGAAATCATTCTAATGTGGAAAATCTCATTCCATTTCTTATCATCATGCATAGATTGTTGATTAGAAGAAGATGCAACATTTCGAGTACTAGTGTTGGAAGAAGAGAGAGAATGATTACCTTGAAAACTCATGGCCATGATCTTGGTTTCATCCCCTGAACCAGACCCAAGATCATGAACCACAATATTTATTTTCTTTCTTAACCCTCCATTTAGGATTATTTTCATGATGTAATTTCCAACACCTAGACTCATCATGGTTCTTTTTATAATGATTACAAAATGGCTTTTCATCTTCCTTCTTAATAGTAGAGTTTATTTTTTACTTACCCTTTCCTTTTCATTTTTCTTTCGAACCTTTTTCTTTTCCTTTGGATTGCTTGTTATTTTGTTTAAAAGAAGAAGAGGAGGAATCCTTAGTCATTTTCCTTCATGTTTCCAAATGGGTAGGTTGAACACACACTGCATCAAGATTAGTAGCACCTAAAACAAGAATCATATGCCTTAGGTAACTATGCAATCCCCCCACTTATTTAAGTAGTGTTTCTTGTGTGTTTAGGGAAATTACAAGAATTAGAGTCCTTTTCCTAAATTATTATGTGTATTATTGAACACTTTGTCCCTTAGTTTGTCTTAATGTTTTCCAATCCATCATAACTTGTTGCTTGTAACCAAGAGGATAAAATTGTTGTCTAAGATTTGAAACAAAATCAGACCAAGAAGTGATTTCATTACCTTTGGTGTCCTCTACTTCTTGAAGCTTACTCCCCCACCATATGAGTGTTGTGCCACCCATTTTAAGATTTTCCAAATTAATCTTTTCTTCATCATCCACAATTCTCCAAACCCTGCAATATACCTCTATCTGCTTGATTCGGTTATCCAACTTCTCTGCATTTAGATCTCTAGTATACATTGACAATTCAAACTTAATATCTAATTTTAATGAAGGAAAAGAAAATTTTTGAGTTTCACCTTTGGGAATATCAGAACTAGAGCTTTCTTATTTTTTACCTTCTCTAGTTGCTTTTTCCCTTCACCTATCTTGGTACATTTCTTCCACCATTTCCTTCATCTATAGGAATGATTGGCAAAATTCTTCTTCCTCTCGATCCGCCATTGTAGGACTTCTAGATCATCTTGTACCGATTTAGGAATCCCATTCTACTAGATATCCTTCACCCTTCTTAGATAGAGACCTTATTAACATCCAACACAACAAATTGAATTCCAAAGACCATTAATCTGATCCACAAATCAGCTAAAACCAGCAATCTAAAAATTAAAAAAAAGAAAACTTGCACACATTCACTAAAATTTTTACTTTTAATGATTTTTAACGATAAATAGACATTATGATATTTTTGTATTTTAATAAATAAATAAAATTAGCGAGTACTGTGTAAAAAAAATATCAGAGAAAAATCACCAAAAATTCGGCATGAGACGTGATAACGGATTTTGGCGCCTGAGGCCTACATCTCTAAGTCTAGTTGAATGGGACCAATCTATTAAAATATTTAAAAATATTTCTACAAGAATCTGACCTTCTCACAACAATCTTTAGCCAAAAATAATACTAGTCTCCTTTTATTCTTTCTCAAAATTCCTCTCCTAGCTCAAGATATAAGCTTTACAAAATTTACACACAGTCTCTGAACAATGTATCAACATATACAACTGAGCCCATTTTATAGTGTTTATCACCCATGTAGCCCAATGGTTAGGCCTATCTTTTACACCATGGAGACCGCAGTTCGAATCTCCCATATCTTCTTTGCATTTTCCATTTGTGGCTTATATCCCACATAGCCCGTATAGAGGATAGGAAAGCAATTTAAGTGGGATGTTGTGACAATTAAGCATTGGATTTAGAACCATTTTGACTGCCAAGGGTTATTTGGCATTTTTGTTTGTGCTAATTTTGGCATTTGGCATATGTAAGGTGGCTGCGTATTATTTGGTAGTTGTGCTTTATAAGGAATGGTTGTGTGGAGTTGGTGCAATGTTTGGAGATAGGCTATAATGTGTAGGTGGAAATTTAAATAAAATGTGAAGGAAATATGAGTATAACAGGCTTATGAGGAGATATAAGGGGGATTGTGGCTTGGTGGATAGGTCAACTCGATTGGCTGAGTCATGCTATCCACCGAGCCCTTTATAAAACAATGTTACAATATCCCACATGTATCAAATAGTTGCAATATGAAGCAAATATAATCAAAAGCCCTACAATGTTAATATCAGAAGGAGGCCAAGACACCCCTCCATAATTGAGTGTGTCGAACCTGGCTAAGGGACCCCAACTAGCAAATAATGGGGCCCATCTATCCATCGCTGAGTGTCTAAGATTGACGTTAAATTTTTTTAAACCTTTCATATACATTGTCCACATGGAGTATTTTCATTGGTCCACTTGTGCATACATTCAACCTGCGCGCAGTCTCAAATTTGCTAGCTGCCTAAAAATTTCAGCGAGCCATAACATTTTCATACGTGCTCCGATTTTCTGCAATCAAGATATCACTGAAAAGCTCAAATGTTTCTCCACACAATGAAACTTCCCATAACTGATTATGAGAAGATATTAGATTAGCGTTTCTCAGTGAGGATCCTCTGGATCAAGAAGAAACATTAGAAGTGATGACATGATGCTCATTAGACATAGACAAATTAGATTTAGGAACCCATTGAGATGTAACAAGTAGAGAGGACCATGTAACAGAACATTGTGCAGTGAATGAGATAAAACCTTGACACTCAAGATGCTTGATTATTCATTGTAAATCATAACAATCACTATCATTATGTCCATTAATTCGATGATAATTACAATATGTATGACCTTGATATTTTGCAAACTGATAAAGAGGATAACAATAAGTAGATGACAAGCTGATCAATTAATGATTGAGTAGTTGAGGAAAAATATCTTGTTGCTTAGCATTGAGATCAAACTTGAGAGGCACGGGGAACGATAATATTTGAGATTCACCGATATGGGCACATATAGAATACATAGAATGAGGATGAGAAGAAGAACTAGCATGAGGCTGAGAAGGATCCTTAAGATGTTAGATTTCAGATTTAAGAGACGTAATCATGGATTCCATAGCCTGAAATTTATCTTGAAATAAAGAATGTAAAGGTTGAACTGACTCAAGGATGGGTTGATTAGATGGAGGAATAAGACAAATAGACTCATCAGATAGACAATCAAAAATATCACTCACTTGAGTGGGTGGCATATCTTTAGGCAAAAACATGGTGTGTAGGGATTTTTGAAGAGCCTCTTTGTAAGGTGGGTCCATTTGAAGTAATTCAGACAAATATATTTGACGAACCTTATGAGCCATGATAGAAGAGATGAAAGAATCAAAATGAGGATCCAAGCATGTTTGAATGGGACGTGTTCACCCAATGATTAAGAAAATATTGAATTAAATATATTTTAATCTAAATATGTAACACTGCTGAATAAATATGTAAAGTACAAATTTTGACCCAAGCAAGTAAGCTAGAAAATAGGAAACCCTAGTTTCAAATGGAGGGATAAAAATACGTAGTTGATTCACAGTGATACCAAAGTTGTGCTGAGATGACAAATTGATGAACACGAGGAGGGAAATGTCACACCAAAGCCAAGAAAAATTTAGAAGTTTCAGAATAAGATGGACTGGGGTGCCTGGTTTGGTTCAGGGGCACCTGGGGCTCTACATACCTCATTTAGACGCCTGTGACTACTTAGAACCTCATAAAATTAGTTTCACGGGGTCGCAAGATGTTTCCTAATATTTGTCTTTGTTCACATATATGTCGCTACACTACATTACAAACCCCATGTAGTTCTATGTGTGTGTGTGTGTGTGAAGGAATCATGCCCTAGGTGGATTTTTTGCGCATTGCACTTGATAACGAGAAATAGCTAGATGTAGAAAATGTAGATAGATGTGTTCATGGAAAAATGAAATTCCCCTCCTATGAAGTGTATATAGGATAATACAGTCCCTTTCCCTTGTGTGGATGCTAGATGAATGCTTGAATGCTCTTGTAAATGCCTTTGGATGCAACCTTAGGTGGAAATAGATAATGCTTAGTGTTTGGTCCTTTATTTTTGCCACATAGATTTATATTTATAAGATTCCCTTTCTCCAATTTTGTAATTAACCACTAAAAGGGTGATTGGTAAAAAACAAGATGCCCAAATGGCTAGAAGAGACCCAAAAGATGTGAGAAAAGTAAAAAGAGGTTGGGGGGGCCCAGAGGGGACAGGGGCACCTGGGCACTGGTGTCTAAAGTAAGAAATGCCAAAGTATGAAAAGAAAAACCAGGCAAGAAGGTGTGTGAGACCAAAAAGGAAAGTAGAAAGAAAGAAAAGAGGCCCAAGACAATGGTCAAATAGTAATTTTCTTGCTTAGGAATCATATGAATAGTAGTATGTGATCAAGACTAGATAAATACCCAAAGTGCATGATTTAGTGTCTACACTATCATCCACACCTCTATGGGTGCTACTTCTTTCTTTCTTGTTTATGGATTCCAGGTTGTTATTCCTCTTGAAGTACAAATCCCATCCCTATGTGTTTCTCTTTGCGACTTCATTTCTGATGAATATTATCGCCAAGAGCATCTAACACAGCTTGAGTTATTAGACGAATGTCGTCTTCTTTCTCTTGAACACCATTACGTTTATCAAGAGTGCATCAAACATGGTTATAATAAACATCTCAAGAACATCGATGACCTTGTCCTTAAAGAAAATCATAACATCACTACTCTAGAAAGTAGTCAATATGGAAAGTTTTCTCTCAACTGGATTGGACCTTATATTATCATTCATAAGTATGAGTCTGGAGCCTATCGTTTGAATTTTCTTGATGGTAAACTTGAAACATAACCTCTTAATGCATTGAACTTGTGGACTTTGTATTGTTAACACATCTACCAATAAGAACTTACTCATCTCAGTGGTCATACATCCATCATTAGCATATTCCATCTTTCATTGTAATGATTTGGAATTATGTGTTTTATCGTCACTTTCCTATTTGAGATCTTAAATATAGGTACCACGGCTATGCTCATAGCATATTCCTTATGGAAAAGTTCCTCCTTCTATGTGGGAACCCCAAAATCATTACATCCATCTCCTTCTTATCTGCCTATTGGAACTACACTAAGGGTCCTTAGGTGTCACTTATACATCTTATCATCCCCTCCTAAGTGGTATACCTAGCTATCCCAAGCTCTTCCATAAAAAATTCAAAATTTAGGATGATCATCTAAAAGCTAACGTACTAAAAAAGAAAACAAAATTTTCCTTTGACGGAAAGTTGTTCATAAAGCACGTATATAAAAAATAATAGACTGATCCCTCGAAGGACAACTATCATGCATATTTTATCCAACCATTTATAAAAGAAAAAATCCAAAATCCAAAAGAAAAAAGTAAAAATTAGACCACTCCCTCGAAGGATAACTACCATCTTATATCCATGGCAAAAAAGGCTTCCCACATTGATCAACCTTCTATATATTCAAAACAAAAAGCATAAAGTTCAAAAGAAAACATCTAAGAAATCTTCCTGCATCGATCAAATTTCTCATCCATAACAAACTTCCCGCATTGATCAGTTTGCACCATATTTCTCAGAGCTATGAACACCCACCTAACGAGTGTCATCCAAACCCCTTATGACGTGTCAAAATTAGGTTCATAAGATCATTTTCCATACTATCCCTCATGATCCTTGGGATTGATAATAATCGATGGTTATGTGTTAACACCTATTATTGGCTGTAAGTGCATTTCCTTTATTGGCTCCATTTTTTCCACTTCCAATCCGATTCAAAGAATCATTTCTTTGTGCACTCCTTACTACGATCGAATTTCATTTATCTCATCTTTGTCACCTTCTATCAAAGTTACATCCTTTCTCTTAACTATAACATGTTCTTGTTATATTCTTCCTTATCTAACCATCTCATCCATGCTTATGTGTATATTTTTAAGTGTCACATCAATCATATCATAAATATAATATATATTTAACATATTTAAAAATCCATTATTTGCATCCAATATCCTACCATCTCTAACTGATCTGTAAACTCTTCAACTTTGGAATCATCCATAGAAACACAAATTAAACATTGTTGTTCTACTTTCTATTAGAAAATGACAGAGATAACTAGTGAATGAATTATGCTTATGCTTAGAATCCACAATTGTAGGAAAGGAAATAATTTAAGCTCATAAACACCAACAAGTTTTATCCTAGAAACCTCCCAGAGGAGGAAAAACTAGTCAGGAAGGAAAATTGCTCTTTCTTCCCACTTTTATTGGCCAATTCAAAATAACAAATACACAATTTACAATAAGTATGAAAGAGATGTAAATAATATCTCACACTTCCTCCCAATTACTTGTTTGTTGTCTCAACACTCCTTTCTTCTACAAAACACAATTCCAGCACTAATAAATTCTTGCTCACTTGATTTTATGCTTTGATGATCCTATTCTCTTCTAAAAACATGTATTTATAGCCTTTCTCATGTCCTCTCGTGCACTGGAGAATGGGAAAGGTCATGGAGGAGAAGATACATAGACAACCTTCCAAATTCTGGGATGTTCATTTCATATTTTTATTTTCTATCCAAAAGAGCCAGGACTGCCATCCAATGCAGACCGGCGGTCCCAGGGCCACCGCCCTAGTTAGGCAGTGGTTCTGTAACTGTTGCTTTGCATAGAGCGGCAGTCCTGTTACTAAAAAGACAGAACCTCTGTGTGTTATTTTTCCTTCTTTGTGCTGATTATTTTGATGAAGTAGAGTCATTTTGGATCCCTATGGATCACTAATAACTACCTATCCATGTCAAATCACATCATCATCTACATATCTCATCACATCATACTCTAATTTCCAACACATAATCACTATAATCAAATCCATAATCACCATGCAACATTGTAATAATACAAAAAAATCCATAAAATCATAATGAGACATCTACATCCAGTTTATAATCATCGTACAAACATCTACATATAATCCATAATCACCATGTAAGATCTAAATCTAACATAACATCATTCAAGCCATAAATCATAAACATCAATACACATGATAAATCATGACAAAAATCATTATATATATCTCATCATCATCCAATTACATCTATACATCCATAACATTCCACTAAGGGTCCTATCTCAAAGATGATAAATCATCAAAATATGTAAAATTTACATCGGATAGTCTCAAATATTTCC
Source organism: Taxus chinensis (assembly GCA_019776745.2). NCBI lineage: Eukaryota > Viridiplantae > Streptophyta > Pinopsida > Cupressales > Taxaceae > Taxus > Taxus chinensis. The sequence continues at coordinate 295,791,612 of CM034151.1, forward strand.
CCCTGGGGCAAGTGCCTTTATCTATCTTTAGGCCTCATCTCCTCCATTTTGGCTTGGATCTCATCATGGCTACACCACACTCATTGTACTCCCAGATGGTGTGATTCGTGTTCCACCCCCTACTCCCTAATACTCAGCTAAATATGTGACATATCTATGTGTTCGCGGTAGTCTCGATGTCACGATGCACTCATAGTAGCATTCATTAGGTGCTAATGCTCTGTATAGATCTAGGGGCACATTATCTAATGGTGTCATCTGTCAAGCCCCTTGTGATGCGACTATTACACCACTCTCTGCCTCTATTATCAGTATAGGTATGAGGTCTCCAAATCAAGCTTTGTAGGCCCCCTGCTGCATCTTGTACCAATCTCTCTGTTGGGTGGCTTGGTCCCTCTCTTGAAATAATGCTACCACCTCATGATGTGCCTCCTTTCTCTCCTAGCATGTCACCTCCCTCTCTTGGTGGGTTATGTCACGCTTGATGCATAAGTGAGATATCTCCATAGTAACCCCTCCAACATCACCCTTAGGTGCGACATCCTCCTCCTCTGGTGGAAACTCCTTGTCCTCCTCGTCCTCTCCCCCTTGGCCCTCTCCTCTGCCATCCGGGCCACCCATGTTGTCTTCATCTAATCAGAAAACCCCGCTCTGACTCCCACATAATTTTCACCATCCCATAGTGCCCTAACCCCCTCTAGTGGGTTTGACTTCTCAGGACTAGGAAGGTCCCTCTATATTTCATCTCACCTATACCTAATTGACTCACTGGGCATTCTCTGCACCACTCCAAACTACTACATGACTTGATCAAACTATACGACCTCTATCATCTCCGGCCTCTGCCCCTACACCCATCTCATCCACCTCATCCCAGTCAACTCCGCATCTATCCCTAGGCACAAAAAATAATCGTGGTATGCCCACCATATAATCTAGTCCACATCTAACTCCACCAGTATATTAGTATACCACTTTGATCATATCTATCTCATGTCGCCATGAGTCTGATCAACTCACCATCTTAAGAATCCAACATATAGCTTGATGTGATCCCTTGTCGCCCATGGAAGCCCTGGTAGCTTGATCACTGTAATATGCTCATATGCCCAGTAATGGAGTAGGAACCCCATATATAACCCTGTCTCCCTACTCTAAACATACATGCACAACTCATGTTATATCTGAGCCAATAGTGTTGTGCCAAATGAAAATAGTGTCTCATGATCTACAATGTCTACAACTACACCTGCCAGTGTCCATGGGAATCTAGCACCCCCTTAATCTGGTAGTGTGTAGCTAGAAATAACCATCATCACCAAGCATATAAATATGCTCCTAGCCACTCCATGCTCAAATTATGTCTCTATATAAAATTCCCCAGATGTGAAAGTGATTTATGGGGCATCAACTCCAAAAAACTGTGTCAGTACTCCCCAATCGCAAACGACCTTAGTCAGCCGACCTAGGGACTTATATAGCCCATTGACCCCAACCATCACCACTTTGTCTTTGGTGGCAAGTGACCTTACTCGATCGCCGCCAACCCAACCATGTTTTTTATCAATGTTCCTCTTCTCTCCTCTTGAAAAATCCTTCCTTTCAAATTATATTTTCTTCCAATTTTTCCTGGAGTGGTCCTTATACCACATCTTTATTTATCCCAATGGGGTTCATTATCTATCTCATCTTACATTTTGCATCATCTCACCTTTGTGGCCATCTTCACGTTCCCTCTTGGGGCACCATTATTTGACCCTTGTCTCAACCATTTTAACATTTTTTTTACACATATTTGATATCTGCCTTTGACCCATTGGTTCCACGGCTTGCACATCCATTTGAGTGGATTCTCATTAGATTCTCATCTAGGATAATTTATCTCACCATCTTCTTTTCTAATCCTTTCCATCCTTCTTCATCCATCTCTTTCAAACACGTGATCAACTTCCTTCATGTCGTCAACCCCTAGTTAGAGGGGGAACACCCTCATAATTCTTCTTTTCATCTAATCTTATTTTTGTTTCATGGCTTGAACAATGCAAAAAACTTGAAAAAAGGGAAAATGTAAACACCGATTATTGATATCGCTACCCCTCACCCCACATTCTCTCTCCATCATCTTTACATACATACCTCTCTTTCTGATTAAGAAAATATTGAATAAATAGATGCATAATTCTAATGTAATTTAGAAGTAAATAAATAAGCATTAGAATACATAATTGACCCAAATAAATAAGTAATTAAGATTTGAAACCCTAAGTGAAAAGGAGGAATATAATCACTTAGCTGATTTGCAACCAAATCTGGACTGTGCCAAAGTGATGACCTGATGAATAGAGAGGGAGAAGTGTCACACATAACCTTATAAAAATGTGCAACTGGAAGATCTTCCTGGACTGGGGCACCTAGAAAGGTTCAGGGGCACTTGCGAGTGCCCTAAACCTGCTATGGGTGCATGTGACTACTAAAAACCCTAGAAAAACTCATTCCTGGGTCACGAGATGTTCATATTCCTTCGCTTCTTTCCGCTAGTAATTCACACAATGATCGTCAATGATACTGATAACCTGCAATGAAATATTGACCTACAAAACCCTTAAGCATGTATCAAATCCCAAAAAGAAAAGAATGCAAATGAGGGGTCAGATTGTACTTATCTATCAAACAAGTGAACTTACGACTGAGCATTGCACTACATTTCAGACCCAATGTAGTTCTAGGTGTGTGTGTGTGTGGAATTGTGCCCTAAGTGGCTCTTATGCATGACACACTTAATAGCAAGTAAATAGATAGATGTAAGAGATGTAAATAGATGTGTGCATGGAATATAATGAAATTCCCCTCCTATGAATTGTATGTATAATAATGCAGTACCTTTCCCTTGAATGGATGCTTGCATGCTCATGAATAGCCTTTAGATGCAACCTTAGGTGGAGATAGCTAATGCTTAGTGTTTAGTCCTTTATTATGATCACATAACTTTATATTTATATGATTCCCTTGCTTGAATTTCGTAATCATCCTTGAAAAGGTTGACTACCAAAAAGATAAGATGCTCAAATGGCTAGAAATGACTCAAAATAACTAAGAAAAGTAAAAATAGGTCATGGGTACCCAGAGGGGATGGGGGTGCCTGGCACTGGAATCCTAGCTGGGTGCTGGTGTCTAGGATGATAAATGTCGAGGTGTGAAATGAGTTATAAAGAGTGTAAGACCAACAGTGGCAACAAAAAGAAAGAAAAGATGGCCAAAGACATGGGTTAATTACTAATTTTCTTACTTAGGAATAATTTGAATAGTAATATGCAACCAAGACTAGATAATTACCTAAAGAGCGTGATTTTTTGTCTACATTTTCCCCCACTTTATGTTATTGAGTGAATGCTCGATATCATAAAGTAGATAAGAGATGTATACCTGATACCCATGTAAATTAATGGTGAAAGCGTGCTCAAAGACAATGAAAAGTGTGGAGTGATAAAAATGTGAATCGTGGAAACTAGAGAGGTGTAGTCACAAAATCATGCACTTTAGACACTATTTATCCTAGTTTTATACTACTATTTAGAAGGTTCTTGAGTGAAGAAAGTACTTATTAACCCCAATCTTTTGGCCATCTTGTTTAATTTTATTCCATTATTACTGACCTTTTACATCTATATGCACAGTCAACCTCTGTCACCTCCCATTATTTTAGCCTCGAATGGGGCACCCAAATTAGTAGGGTGGTGCCCATGGGTGCCCTAGTCCCACTAAGGGCATCCCGGTCCCTTTTACACTTTCCCGCCACTTTTTAGGCTCTTTCTAGCCGTTTTAGATCTTTAACTTTTTGGTGGTCAGCCATTTCGGGGTTAATTACAAAATTAGATCAAGAGAAACCTATAAATATAAAGTTATGAGACCATAATGAGGGACCTAACATCATTCACTACTATCATCCATCTAGAGTTACATACATCTATTGCATTTGAGATCACTTGCATCCACATAGCTCCATCACAAGGCATACAGGTAGAACATTTGCATCACACTTCATAGGGGGAGGGATTATATTCTATTCCATGCACACATTCTATTATTTTTTTCTACATTTAGTTATTTCACGCTACTTCACAAAGTGTGATTGACACAAGAGCACCTAGGGCACATTATGCACACACTCACCAGAACTACATTTGGGTCCAAAATGTAGTGCAACGCTTAGTTAGTAAGCCCATTATCATGGCAACTAAGTTCAGTCTGACCCATTCATTTGCATATTTCTTTTTTTAGGGGTTTGATACTTCATTTTGGTCTTTTTTAGGTCTTTACATTATCTTGTATTATTGATGACATTCAGTACAAGACATCAATGGTTTTGAACCACCTACCGAACCAGTGAAGATTAGTTTCAGAGATTTTACACAGACCAGGGCACCTAGTTTATAGACCAGAGTGCCCCAGGCACCCCAGTCCCTCTCTAGGCACTCCAGTCTAGCTAGATACTCTAGATCTATGTTTTTTTGGAGATCCTGCACAATCATTCCTGCTTCCTGATTTTCCAATCATCTCTGCGACACATTTTTGGGAGCATCTGTTATTTAGTTGAGTTATTTCCTCTTCTTTCTTGCACATTATGGTTAAAATTTTCTTTTGTATAGCTGTTTGGTCACTTATATACTTTGTACTGCATTTATTTACTTTATTTACAATTGTTCATAGCATAGATTAACTATCCACAGATACAACATACTATTTAATTTTAGTTAATCATTTTGGTGAATCCCATGATTTCATGCTTAGGATCATCATTTTTCATCTATCATGGCTCCCCAAGTTACTCAAGTCTCTTTATCTACTTTACTTAAAAGATATCCTCATTGCCAAGTTGTTTTGCAAAAATATCTAGACTACATGTATTTGGATGACAATATGCCGCCACACAAAATAAGTCTTATATTTGGTCGTTTATTTGAAGACTTTGATCCTAGTGATCCTCCATCTGCTCAACCCCTATTGGATTCAATTCAAGCTCTACATGGTTATTTCAACACAAATTTAAGGCTATGGAATCAACCATTACATCCCTTAGATATGAAATTCGACAACTTAAGGATGTTTCTCAATCGCATGTTTTTGCTCATTCTACATCCTCTATGCAATCTATGTCCATTACATGTCATCTAGTTGAACCTCAAGACATGCCATTGCCTGAGCCTCTCATATTTGAGCATAATACTACACATGACATTCTTATTCAAGTCTTTAGTCATTAGTTAATCACTCTACCACCTACTCATTACTATTCTCCTCATCAGTTAGAAAAATATCAAGTTCATCCATATTACAATTATCATCGAATCAATGGACATAATGATAATGATTTCCACACTTTTCTGCACATAATAAGACATCTCAAGCATCAGGGCTTTATTTCATTTGCTACACAACATTCTAATACAATTGATAACTCCCATTGGGTTCCTAAATCTAAATATTCTATATTTAAGGAACATCATGCCATCATCACTCCAACAACTCCTAAGCAATAACCTCTTGCAATTAGTTCACCATCTCCTCCTATTCAGCCATCTACGCCATCACCAAATCCATCGTCTACCAACATTAGTTCACAATCTACTGTTAATAAGTCGTCAATCATATCACCAAGTCAACTTAAGAAAGTTCCCTTCAGAGTTAGTGCAACATGGCCTCCTCTCAAATCTAAGCTCCAACCAATTAATTTTGTCCCAGAAACTAATCCTCCTACTATCTATCACCATATATTTTCAATCTCACCACCATCACATAGTTCTCCTATTGACTTTATCCAACATGGTTCCACCACACACAAACTTGGTATTTGGTAGGTGACTATTATTACTCTACCCTCCTGATGACACACTTGTATTCTTATGGTTCTTATATGATTGTTGAGGGGTCCTTTACCATAAATAACCTTGATTCATCTTACATTACCATATTCCTCCGTTACACCACCACCTATACATACTCATATCTATAATACTTTAACGCTCCTTACGCATCATCAATTAAATGAAATCTATAATGCTTCATCACCTTCATACATCATTTATCACATAGTACACACGCTATCATACACTTGGGGGGTATAAAATCCCACATCCCCCCAAATCTTAGTATTTACGTATGTCTCACTTTTTCATTCTCATAAATCAATCTCATAACATACACATACTCATTACGCACTTTAGTGTCGTTATTATGCGATGACACACTCTTGTGCTTCGGTTCACACTTGAGTGTTGAGGGATTATTACTACACTGAACATCACACACTGTACACTAAGTCCTACACATTACATCTAGTCACACATCATACATCATACATCATACATCATACATCATACATCATACATCATACATCATACATCATACATCATACATCATACATCATACATCATAAATCATACATCATACATCATACATCATACATCATACATCATACATCATACATCATACATCATACATCATACATCATACATCATACATCATACATCATATTAGTTGTCATTAGGCATATAACATACTAGTGTTGCATGTAATTTATCATACTAACTATTATAAATATCACACACTTTTTACTGTTAGGTGGCATACACATATTGCCTTACATTCTACACATAGCATCTCTACACTGCATCTAGTGACATATGATTTCCATCATACATTTTCCATCTTCACATCTTGAATTTTCTCGTTATTATATTAGTCTCAATTATATATAATTCTAGCATCATTTCACTATACATATTATATCACTACTCTACCTATACGTGTTACATAGCATACTACACATTACACTTTATGCATTGTACACATATCACATTGCGTGTTATACATTACATTTTACATACCTTACATTGCATTTTACACACCACGTATTTCCACATTCTACTCACTACATGGTCATCTTTCATCATTACATATACTACATTGTTTTATATCTATTGCACTCACCACCCTATGATGCAATTTAGTTCATTGGTCCATACTCGACTGTCGAGGATCTATAAATCAAATGGACCTTACACTCATCACACATTTACTATTCGAACTTTCATCATGAGACATTTCCATCCTAGTTACATATGATTTAGGCTAAATCATCACATATCCTATCATTTTGTAGTGGTATACACCTTAGGTTACATCACCATTCCCTTTTTTTCATGTTGTAGTGATATATGCTTAGGGCTAAATCATCACTCATCCCTTCATCTCATAGTGATATACACTTAGGCTAAATCATCACTTATACATTCCATCTGATTGTGATATACACTTCAGCTATAGGGTTCATGCATGCATCATTTGTAGGTCACATCTCATCACTACACCTACATATTCAACACAACGCGTTAGACATAACACACATTTCAACCATTTCCTGATGACACAATCTTAATTTTTGTTCATTCTTGAATGTTGTGGGGGAAAACAAAATGAACCTCATTATATACATTTTCATTCACTTAGGGGCACATGGCTCCTATCATTCCATCTTGCATTCCATTCCATCCATCCATAACATATTACATTGTCTTGGGGGCATTTACTCTTGTTTACAAGTGTTTTACATGTTAGACTAATTTCTTATATGTCATTATCTATACTATACACACATGCACATTCACTTCCTGGTTTATTTTTGATTGTAGATACAAATATTTTCCATGTGGCACGGATGCTCACCTTTTACCCTTCCTACACTGGTCGTTGAGGACATCCAATTTCGTCTCTCACATGTGCTATTGTTTCATCTTGTACTTAGAACTTTACATTTACTTGGTTATTCACGCTTTAAGATATTGGTTATTTCTATAACATACTAACGAGTGTTCCATGTGTAGCATTTTTCTTACAGGATTACATGTTACCATGACTACTTTGTTTGTTTGTACTCCTCTGCCATTGTTTGCTTCTTGTATACAAGCTTTTCCCTATGTTTGGTGTGCACACTTGTTTTTTATTTGCGGCCATGATGACATTGTGTATCTTGTGACATCATGAGTGATGTCCCATGTTTACGACCCAATTTATGCAGTGTACTTGTCTTCTTGTGTGTTTACACTACTTTTCTTAGTAGTTTTTACACTGTTTGCGTAGCTTGCACATTGTTTACATACTTTACACTTATTTTCTACATGCATGATTTTTCATACTAACACTTGTTGGCTAACCATATTTATTTGTGTATGCCTTGGTTTTTACCAAGCGCATTCCCTTCCTCCTGCAAGGTAGAGTTACAGATTACATGTAGTTGGTCCTCGTTCGGGGCCACATTTTCCTATTAATGACGTCGCATACACCCCCAAAGAGGGGGAAATCATTTGAGGTTTTACATACTAACATAAAAAATTTACACAAGTTCAGTTTAGTGCACTTTCTGCCCTTAGCACTATGGTTTTATATATAAATAGTGAGTTTAGACCAGTCTGTAAACTCCATACATAGTGGCTTTTATAGGACATCGTGTTCTTAGCATTTAGGGGAGCATTTAACAGTTAGAGGATATAGTGGAATTCCTCCCAATACTTCTTCTACTAATGACATTGGATCACCAAAAAACTAGGACAATACAAAGATCTCTTCACACATAGTTCAGGGAAGCAGTTAAAGGTTGAAGGACACAAAGCATTTCCTCCCTATAATTCTTTAGCCTATGGCGTCGGATCGCCCAAAAAACTCTACAATACAAGATATCCTTCTGCACCCTTTCTCTTGACATGGATCAGTTAGGCATGTTCCATTTTCACTCTTTCATTTATGTATTTTACATTTACATACTTTTAGATGTGTTTTTTACATTGCATTTTTACACACATATACATACACATTTGACTACTTGATCGTTTTCTCCTTGCAGGTCTGGTCATATGAGAAACAAATAGTCAAATGGGGGCAACAAAAAACAACAACAACGTAAATAACAACACTTCGCGACAACACACACTATACTAACCATGCGAGTACACTACAAACATTAGCATCAACACATGTGTTCCGCCCTAGGTTCATTCTCATCACTTTTTTCTGCACATTTTCATCTTTAGTATCCACGCTCCATATTTTTTTCATTCGAATCTTTGTCTAGTCCTTCGGCACATTTTTACTACACTCTTCATGGACATCAGGTATGCATATCTATCTACTTTACGTTACTGAGCTTTCCACTCACCAACATAAAGCAGGGGAAAAATGTAGTCACAAAATCATCTAATTTAGACATTATTTATCCCAGTTTTATATTAATATTTAGAAGGTTCTTGAGTGAAGAAAGTACTGATTAACCCCTGTCTTTTGGCCATCTTTTTTTATTTTATTCCATCATTACCAACCTTTTATCCATATGCCCATTCAAATTCTGTCATCCCCTTATTATCAGCCTCACATGAGGCATTTTAGACTTAACTGGGGCATTCATGGGTGCCCTGGTCCCACCAAGGGCACCTAGGTCCCTTTCCACTTTCTTGCCATTTTTTGGGCTCTTTCTAGCCGTTTTATATATTTATCTTTTTGGTGGTTGGCCATTTCAGGGTTAATTATGAAATTAGATCAAGAGAACCCTATAAATATAAAGTTATGAGACCATAATGAGGGACCTAGCATCATTCACTACTATCATCCATCTAGAGTTGCATCCATCTATTGCATTGGAGATCACTTACATCCACATAGCTCCATCACAAGGCACAAGGCTAGGACATTTGCATCACACACTTCATAGGGGGAGGGATTCTATTCTATTCCATGCACACATTCTATTACATTTTCTACATTTAGTTATTGCTCGCTACTTCACAAAGTGCTACTGACACAAGAGCACCTAGGGCACATTATGCACACACTCACCAAAACTACATTTGGGTCTAAAATGTAGTGCAATGCTCAGTTAGTAAGCCCACTGTTGTGGCAACTGAGGTCAATCCAACCCATTCATTTGCATCTTTATTTTTTTAGGGTTTTGATACTTGGTTTTTTGCATGTCTTTACATCATCTTGGATTATTGACGACATTTGGTACAGGACAACGAAGTTGATGTGATAGAAAATGAGGGTTTCAGACCACCTACCAAACCAGTGAAGATCAGTTTTAGAGCTTTTACATAGACCAGAGCACCCAGTTTGTAGACCAAAGTGCCCTAGGTGCCCCAGTCCCTCTCCAGACACTCCAGTCTAGATAGATATTCTAGATCCATATTTTTCGAAGCTCCTATACAATCGTTCTTTCTTCCTCATTTTCCAGTCATCTCTGTGACACAGTCCCACAAGTGTATGTTATTTATTTGATTTCTTTCCTCTTCTCTCTTGCACATTAGGGTTAGCATTTACTTTTGTATATTTTATTTCTCACTTATATACTTCTTTACTGCATTTATTTATAATTTTTCATAGCTTAGATTAACTATCCCCACATACTACACGCTAGTTAATTTTAGTTAATCAAGAGGAGAAAGTGCAATAAGTGATGATGATGATGACCCTAGGGTGGCAACGCATGTGTAGATGTCATCTTTGTACCTGTTGTTGATGTAGGATGATGTTGACTACCACTTCCCATAAGGATGGACCTGTAAAAGAGAAGAATGAAAAAATAGTCAAATACACACGTATATGTTCAAAAAGTGTAAAAATTATGTAAGAAAGTATGTAAAATGTCAAAAAGGAACATGTACACCTAATCCATAATGAGAAAAGAGTGCAGAAAGGATCCTGAAGATGATGTAGAAGAATGATATTTTCAGGCGATCTCACGCCGGCTACAACGACTGCAAGTTTTTGAGCAATCTCATGCCAAGAAATCGAAGAAGTGTAGGGAGAAAATTCTAGTGTCACCCTCTAACCTTTAACTACTTCTTGAAATATGGAATACCATTGCATATGGTTTGTAAAAATCTTATCTAGTTCGAGCAATTCCAATCCAATGTGAAAGAAGAAAATGTTGTATAGTGTGTATGTTGTGTGCTAAGGATTGTGTGTCCTGTAAAAGTAATTGTGTGAAGAGTTTTACACTGTGCTAAAATGAATAATAATTTTTAATTTCCCCCTGGTCACAAGCATTCAGGAAAGGTCAGGGGAGCCCAGGTGATATTGTCTAGGTCTGGGTGCTAGTGTCTGTGTTGTGATAAGGATCCAAGTCTGATGTTAAGCCCTACCTGAGACTAATAATTATGTTGTACTGATATTGTGCTATGTTGAACTATGTCTATAGACTATTATATGGGGTGATTGATTCACCCAGATGATTATCCCCCTTGTTTGGGGTGCATGTGATGTCATTGAGGAGTATGTGACCCAAAGGAGGATCGACTGTGGTTCTAAAACTGTGCCCTGCATGGGGGAGTGTCCTTGGTGGAAACTAAAGCACACACAAACAAAGTGGTTAGGAAACAAGTTTTAGCACAATCAAGGACAAACACTCATGTAAAAGATAATATGTAAGCTAAGTAGACACTGTGTAAACTAAAACACAAGAAGACAATGTAAACACGTAAGAAGAAAAAGTAAACAACTAAAAGTGGCTTTAAAACATGGGACACTACTCATGGTGTCAAAAGACAATCAAGGCGAGATGGTCAAAATCAGACAGTGTCCACACAAGACAACGATTAAAGCCCATAAATAATGGCATACAATAACAAGCGAAGGAAAATAAGATCAAGCAACGTAACAGACAACCATGGTGGAAAATACACCTACAAATAAAATGTTGCACATGAAGCACTCGTTAGCATGTTAGAGAGATAAAAAGTATGTCAAAGTGTGTATAATCTGATAAAGTAATGTGCTATGAAAAATGAAACAATAACACTTGTATTGTACGAAAGTGGATGCCCCCAAGAGCCACTGTGGGACTGGTAATAGGTATTGCGGCAAGCATCTGTGTTGCATGTGTGGATTTGTAGAATCTGCAATCACAACTAGAGAGCAAGTGAATGTGCATATGTGTATAATAAATATAATGACATATAATATATCTATCTAACATGTGTAATAAAGTGTACATGTAAAAGCATAAGAAAGCAAGAGTAAATGCGACCAAGATATGTAGTATGCTATGGAAGAGATGGAATGGAATGCAAAGTGAATGATAGGAGTAACATGGCCCTCGAGTGGATGTGTATGTATGAGATGATGTTCATTTATACATGCCCCCTCAATAGTCAATAATGAACCATTAAACAAGAGTGCATCATCGGGAAATGGTTTGAATTGTGTGTGTTAGAAAGATGTGATCAATAAAGTGTATAGCATAAAAAGTGCGTGAGTGTGGTGAGGTCCATTTGAGATGTAAACCCTTGGAAATTAAGTATGGAATGTGTAACTAGAGTGCATCATAGGGTAATGAACGCAACATGTAGAAGTAGACGTAATAAATATGTATCATGAACGTGTAAAGTGAATAGTGTGCATAGTATGTGATAAATGTTACGAGAAAGAGGTGTAAATAACACATTATGTGTGAAGAGTATAATGTGTAGTGTCTAGTGTGTGAGGTTCATGTGTATAGTATTCCCTCAACAGTCAAGTGTGAACCAAAGCACGAGAGTGCATCATCGGGTAATGATGATACTAATGTATCAAGATGTATATGATGTATGTGAGATATTTAATGTGAAATGATGAGAAAATAAGACTCATGTCGATGCTAGAAAAGGGGGGGAAGAAATAATGTGATGCCCCTCGAATGTGTGATAATGAAAGTGATATTAGATGAAATTCAAAGACAAGGGCCCTCCAGCCAATGCCTGTGGAGATAAAGGCATGTGACCATGCTTTAAGAGTGGTGGCATATGAGATAGACCCTATGCAGGTGAATGAAGCCTAAATTCATGTGACTAATGAGTATAATGTGGAGGTGATGGACATCTATGTGTAACCGAATTCAGAGGTGATGGACACCTATGTGTAGTAGAGTGGGGAGGTGAAGGACACCAATGTGTAACAAAATGCGGAGGTGATGGACACCTATGTGTAGGAGAGAGAGGCGGTGACGGAAACCTATGTGTAAAAAAATACAGAGGTGATGAACACCTATGTTGAGGAGAATGAGGTGGTGATGTATACCAATGTGAAGGAGTGGTGTGAGTAGTGGACCCAGACTAGTGTGACGGACTAGCAAACCAGTGAGACCGTGTAGGCCGAGCATGTACAAGCAAGCTAAGAAAATATTGTGTTTTAGTTTCGAGAGGCTGCAGGGACCTATATGTTCTAGCTAAGGAAATGACAACCTCAAGAGGAGGTTGAGGCCATGGTGTAGATGGTGGAACACCATTGATATAAATTACTTGCTTCTTATGAATGAACTTTATACATAAATGGGTCATGGAGATGATAGCTTGAGTTTCACAGAGCCAGGAGAGACCTAAGAACATGTCACAACCCTCAACTAAAGGTGCCACAACAAAATGCACGAGCATGGTGAGAGGACCAAAAGTGACCAATTTTTTTTAAAAACCATATGATTTTGGAATTGGATATGAGATTTTTGATAGCGGATAGCCGATAGCAACAAGGAGTGCAATATAGCATGTGTTAATGCACCATGATGGATAAAATCTAGTGTTATTGATAAGAGTGGATCTAATAGAAGTACTAATGTGTAAGTGATCAAAAGAGAATGTAGCGTGATAATCATAAGAAGATAAAGTAATGAGTGGTGGGGATGTCTCAATATGAGCAACTAGAAAATCAAGAGCCCCCGATGCAGGAGGGTCCACTGTGCGATATGTATGATTTGTCGAGGATTCAATCGTTTGTTTCTCATGTTTCGAGAGAGGAATGTTAAAGATTTTGAGCTTATGATTTTTATTGATAATTGTAGAAGATATAGGTTGTGGAAGCTCAATTACGTTATTATCGATCAGATCTTGAATGATATTATGAAGTTTAAAACAATGATATGTAGAATGTCCAATGCATTGATAATAGTCGCATCTAAGATTTTCATCATAATTACGACCTTTAGCACAAGATGGGTCTAAATTTAGTGGAGGAGGAAGCGTAATAATATTACTCTCAAAAATCTGCGGTAGTAGAACATCTGGAGTGAAATTCAATTTTGTGTATGTATGCTTAGGTGGTTATCATTGAAGTTCTTTGGTGTTAGATACAACATTGACACTGACATTAGCTTCAGTAGGTTTGGGTGATGGCTTGAAAGTTGATTTACTTTGAAAACGTGTAGAGGATGAAACGTGTTCCTGATATTTGAGTTTTCCTATACATAAGAGCTTAGTTTTGTGTAGCTTAAGAGTATGACATAATTGATCAAATGAGGGAGATGTATCAAAGAGAACACTCTCCTGGAGAGGTGGAAATAGAATTTTAATGAATAAATCTTGAAGCTCAGAGTTCGTAAGTACATTAGGAATCCTAGCTATTTTTTTTGTATCATAAGACATAATTTGCTAGATATTCATTAGATCCTTGTTTGAGATGAGAAAGTTGGGCATAAAATATCTTAGAGCCGATATTGATTTAGAAATGAGAAATAAAAGCATCAGCGAGATGTGTGAAAGATGTTACCAAGTGGACAGGTAGATCATAGAACCAACGCATCGCATAATCTTGAAGACTGTGAGGAAAAATCTTTTCAAGTAAAGTGTGGTCATTTGCATAGTCTAGGCATACTACATGAAAATCTCAAAGATGTTATTTAGGGTCACCATGGCCTTTGAAAGTGGGAAGCTTAGGGGTGAAAAAATTGAGAGGAAATGAATAATTGGGAATAACAGGCATGAAAGGAGTGTGAAGGATTGAAGTGGAATCCAAAGATGGTGATGCCCGAGAAGTATCCAATTGAAGTTGGTGAATTTGCATTTGCAGATCCTGATATAAAGAAATTAAATCAGGAGTATTTGAAGAAGATCCGGGCTGTACATTGGGAGTATTAGGTTGAATGATGGGAGTGGTAGTAGTAGGAATGGAAGTGGGAATATGAAGGGGTTGAGTAGAGGCCATGAAAGCTGAGGAGGAACCTACGAGCGGCACTGAAGCAACATCACAAGTATTTTTTGAAACAATCAAAGATTGTATAATATGTGGAATATGAGTAGGATTATCATGTAAAGCTTGACAAAAATTTGCAAGTCTATCTAATTATTCTTGATCGATATTGGTATCCTCATCATATGGTTGTTCACTATCAGAAGTTTCAATTTCATTAAGAGGAACATTGTGAGATTTGAAAAAACCCTAGAAAGAAGGTGGATTCAAGTGATAGGTTCACCATAATGGTTAATAAAATATTGAATAAATAGTTGCCTAATTATAATGTAATGTAGTAGTAAATAAATAAGTAATAGAATACAAAATTGACCCATGAAAATAAGTAATTACGATTTAAAACCCTAAGTGCAAAGAGGGGATAGAATGACTTAGCTAATTCACAACCAAATATGGATTGTGCTGAAGTGATGACCTGATGAACAGAGAGGGATAAGTTTCGCATAAAACCTCAGAAAAATGTGTAGCTGGAATATCTACCTAGACTGGAGCACCTAGAAAGGGGCAGGGGCACATGTGGATGTCCTAGACCTACTCTAGGCACCTGTGACTACTAAAACCCTTAGAAAACCTCCTTTACATGGTCATGAGATGTTTGTTGTCCTTTACTTATTTTTGCTAGTAGGTCACACAATGATCACCGATGTCATTGATAACCTGTAATGAAATATTGACCTGTAAAACCCTCAAGAGTGCATCAAATCCCAAAAAGAGAAAAATGTAAATGAGTGATCAAATTGTCCTCAACTGTCAAACAAGTGAACAATTGTGTGTGTGTGTGTGTGTGTAGAATTGTGCCTTAGGTGGCTCTTGTGTGTGTCGCATAACATCTAGATGTAAGAGATGTAAATAGATGTGTGCATGAAATAGAATGAACTTAACCTCCTATGAAGTGTGTAAAGAATAACACAGTCCCTTGCCCTTGAATGGATGCTAGAATGGATGCTTGAATGCTCTTGAATAGCCTTTGGATGCAACCTTAGGTGGAGATAGCTAATGCTTAGTGCTGGGTCCTTTATTATGATCATATAACTTTATATTTATATGATCCCCTTGCTTGAATTTTGTAATTAACCCCGAAAAGGATGCCTACTAAAAAGATAAGATGCTTAAATTAATAGAAAGGACACAAAATATGTGATCAAAGTATAAAGATGTCAGGGGAATTTGGAGGGGATGGGGGTGCCTGGCCTTGGCATCCTAGCTAGGGTTGGTGTCCAAGATGATAAATGCCAAGGTGTGAAAAGACAGACTGAGCTATAAAGAGTGTAAGACCAACAATGACAAAAAAAAGAAAGCAAAGATGACCAAATACATGGGTTGATTAGTACTTTTCTTACTTAGGAATCATATGAAAATTAGTATGTAACCATGACTAGATAATTAACCAAAGTGTGTGATTTTGTGTCTACACTTTAGTATGCAACCATGACTAGATAATTACCCAAAGTGTGTGATTTTGTGTCTACACTTCCCTTTCAAATTCCCTTTTTCCCTCCTAAATTTAATTTATCCCACTTATCATTTTTACTCATACTTAATCATCCCTAATCATTTTTAGTAATTCTAAACACCCATTTAGTTTACTTCCTCTTCTTAAATATTCTATTTTATCCTTTCTAGGCCATCATTTAATAATTTCACCTCTCCATGGCCTTTATTTAATGTTTTTCAATCTTCACCTACCTATTTACTCATCCTAAGAAACCCTAAGTCATCATAATCCTTCAAAACCCTAATCCCACTTCTTATGGGCTCTTTTCTTTGAGCTTGTCACCTTCCCACCACCCAAATGGACAGGTCCCAGCAATCAGAGGCAACCCATTTGGATTTTTGTTGACCCTATAAAGCCACCCTTACCCCTCCCTTTCTCAAGATGTAATTTTTGAGATTTCAGGCTTTCTTGTGATCTTGCCTTCATTTCATGTTTTCTCTTGCAACTACCATCATAACTTTGGAGATCTTGGGCTTCAACCTTGGAGATTTGGAGATATTTTTCACCCTTACATGCTTAGGCCCTTTGTTGCAATTTTGTCACCATTTTCTTCATCAAGATCTTGTCTAGGTTTAGCTAGCATCAGGAGCCCTACCTATGCCTTCCCAGTCCTACGTTTTTCATCTGCAACTCTTCATTTCAATCCATTCATTTTTGGCCAACCATAGATCATTTTGAATCATTGTTGAACCAGTATTGTCATTGTCGACCCAACTTCCATTTTTTCATGTAGATACCTAGTCATCATCTCCCTGATTCCATAGTCACTTAGCCCTAATATATTTTCATTCTACCCTTTCTGTCATCTCAGATATGTTCTACCAGCCCCAATTCATAGTCTACTCAACCTAGTCATTGTCAACCAGATCTGTCTTTATTACATTCACCTTTAGATTTGATAAATTTCTTACATCCTTTCTTTTAGATCTAGTTCTAGATGTAGACACTAAATCACAAACTTTGGGTATCTATTTAGTCCTGATCACATACTATTATGCATATGATTCCTAAGCAAGAAAATTACCAATCAACCCATGTCTTTGGTCATCTTTTCTTGCTTTATGTTTCCTCTATTGATCTTAAACTCCTTCTATCATAGTATTTCTTTTCACACTTTGGCATTTCTCACTTTGGACACCAACGCCTAGCCAGGATGTCAGCGCCACACACCCCTATCCCCTCTAGGTGCTCCTGATCTCTTTTTACTTTTATCACATCTTTTGGGTCCTTTCTACTCAATTGAGCATCTTATATTTTTGGTAGTCAGACTTTTCGGGGTTAATTATGAAATTCAAGCAAGGGAATCATTTAAATATAAAGTTATGTGATCATAATAAAGGACAAATAACTAAGCATTAGCTATCACCACCTAAGGTTGCATCCAAAGGCATTATCAAGAGCATTCAAACATCCATGTTGCATCCACACAAAGGCAAGGGACTGCATTAGTCTGCATACACTTCATAGGAGTGGAATTCCATTATTTCATGCACACATTTATCTACATTTTCTACATCTATTTATTGCTCGGTATCAAGTGTGATGCACACAAGAGCCACCTAGGGCACAATATCTTCTCACACACACAAAACTACATTGGGTCTGAAATATAGTGTAATGCTCAGTTGTAATATCACTCGTTTGATAGCTGAGGATATTGTGAGCCCTCATTTACGTTCTTTTCTTTTTGGGATTTGATGCACTTTTGAGGGTTTTATAGGTCACTTCTTTATTGCAAGTTATCAGTGACATCGACGATCATTGTGCGACATACTAGAAACAAGCAATGAAGGAAAGAAAACATCTTACAACCATTCAAAGATGGTTTTATGAGGTTTTTGGTAGTCACAGGAACCCATAACTGGTCTGCAGCGCTCACAGGTGCCCCTGACCCATCCCAGGTGCCCTAGTCTAGCATATTTCAACATTTCTACATTTTTTTGGGTTTTATTGTGACAATTTACACTTTAGATTTTCTAGTTCTTTAGTTTTATACACCTCTAGGCTCATAGCAAAATAGCTAAGTCATTTTATCTTTCCATTTTCACGTAGGGTTTTAAATATTAATTACTTATTTTCTTGGGTCTATTTTGTAATTAATTTCTTATTCATTTACTGCTACATTGCAATCAAATTTAGGCATATATTTATTTCAATATTTTTTTAATACTTTGGTGAACCCATCGCTTGAATATTCCAAGGGTCCTCATACTTCTATTTTTCTCATTCTTCAAGGATCCTCTCATAATGGATATTTATATTCATGATTTCTTACTCATCCACCCTTAATTAAGAACTAAAAGCATTACTCTCTTGGCTACTACTCATGTTCCTTCTGATACTCATCCATATGTAATATATAACACATTCATAGATGCATTTTCTCAGCACATTGCTTTTCCATCTAATCCTCTTGTTGATCTTGATGTTCTTGACAATGATCCACCTTTATACATCATAATTCGCATCCACAATGTTGGTGTCAAACGAACTATTGTTGACAATGGCTTTAAGATTATTTTTTTCCCTTTATCCTTCATTGAAGATATTTACCTTTCTAATGTTAATGTTAGTACTTCATCTATTTATCTTCACACATATGATGGTTCAATTCATCCATGCATAGGCCATATCACTTTACCTATTTCTGTCAGGCCAAAAACCCTTCCTACGGTTTTCTTTATCACTAACTTCCTAGTTCAATATAATTGTTTACTTGGTAGGCCATGTATTCATTCCATGCAAGCAATACATTCTACAGTGCATCGATGTGTTAAGTTCTTACATGAGGGTATAGAATATACATTTCCTCGAGATCGTGAACCATTCAAATATTGCAACCACGATTCAAACACTATACTCCCTACTCCAGTATTAGTTACTACTAGTGATCCACAACCCATGGTTTCTCTGGCTCACTTGCCACCACTTGAAGGTGTTATTTGCATGTTAGACAATGTCCCATCCACATCATTTCCCCCTCCTAATTCTACAAGTGCTATGGTAATTTTTCAAGGGCTCATCCAAACATTGGACGTCGCTTCACCTGCTTCATCTTCTTATGAGAAACCATCATTTGCACGACCTCCTTTCACATGTACATTCTTCATGAATGACTCTTATTAGGAACATATTCCATTTGATCTTACTTTCTACAATACTTCATGTATGCATAATGGCTTGACTCAGCTAGGATTCATAGTAGACGATATCTTTCCCCCACCTCGTGATCCTCATCTTTATCATGGATTCATCTGCATTACTGTTGTTTATGGGCTTCACATCTTTCATCTCATAGTATTTATTGCATTAGCTCCTCATGATTCTCCACTTACACTTGGACAAGCTTGGCTTGACTATATTGGGGGTACCTTAGATCATGATCATAATGATATCTCATTTCCTATGCCTTTCGGCCGTGTTTTCATTTGCAATGATTCCATTCTTGGGTATTCAAATAATATTACACATTGGTATGTGCATGGTTGTCCACCAACACATTTCACTTATGAAGAGTATGTAATTCACATGTATAACCTGCCCTGTAATCGCTCATTATACGATCCCCCACACATTATTGCTTACCAAGTTTCTGACGCGTCTCCATTTGGATTTGATCATGACAATTATGATCTTTTAGATAGTGTCGCTTGATCATTCTCATCATTTCATGCTTAGGAAGGCATTATCCTTATTCATCCCCCCTTCTATCATTCTTAGGTGTCTTACATACTTTACACTTCACTTCTAGTATCTCACATGCATCAAACACATCTTAATACACTTAGGGTATCTCCATTACTCAATGATGCACTCTCATGATTTAGTTCAAACTTGAATGTTGAGGGCATAATATACACATGAACCTCACACATGATGCACTATACTACACATTACACCCTTCACACATCATGCACTATTTACACCTCTTTCTCACAACATCTATCACATACTATGTGCACTATTCACTCTACACATTCATGATATATCTTTCTTGCACGTTGTGCTCATTACCCTATGACACACTCTAGTTTTGTGGTTCCTCAACTGTCGAGGATTTAAATCTAAGATGAACCTCACCACACTAACTTACTCACATTCTAGGCCACTTTATTGATCATATCTTTCTAACTCACAATTCAAACCATTTCCCAATGACACACACTTGTTTTACGATTCATTCTTGACTGCTAAGGGGGCATGTATAAATAAAATTCATCACATGCATACCCATTCACACTCGGTTGGGGGTATGATGCTTCTATCATTAAATCTACATTCCATTCCATCTCATCCACATCATATTGCATATCTTGGTCGCATTTACTCTTGCTTACTCATGCTTACATATACACTCTATTACACATTCTAGTTAGATTATTTTTATGTCATTATCTTTTATCATACACACATGCACGTTCACTTGCATTCTAATTTTTATTGCAGTCTTTACACATATCTTTACATGCAAAATGGTTTCTTGGCACAGTACCTCATACCAATCCCACAACAACTCCTAGGGGCATCTACTTTTGTACACACTATATGTGTTATTGTTTCATTTTTCATAGCACATTACTATATTAGATTATACATGCTTTGACATACCTTCTATATTTCTAACATGCTAATGGGTGCTTCATGTATAAATTTTTTCTTGCATGTCTATTTTATTTTGTGGTTGTTAGTTACATATCTTGTTATTATTTGTCTTTTCTTTTCATTGTATGTCATTTTTGTGGGCTTTTCCCTATGTCTTGATTTTTCTCTGATTTTCTATATGCTTGTGGACATTGCGCCCTTGTTTATCTTGTGACATCATGAGTGATGTACCATATTTGAAACCCCATTTTCACGATCTAATTTTTCTTCTTGTGTGTTATCTTACACAGTGTCTTTTTTTCTACTAGCTTACATCTTGTCTTTTACATGCGTATTTGTCTTGTTTACATTAACACTTGTTTCCAACCACTTTGTTTGTGTGCACCTTGGTTTCTACCAAGCACACTCCCCCTATAGGGCATCAATTTTAGCATAGTGGTATGTCCTCCTTTAGGATGCATACTACTAAGTGACATCACACACACCCTAAACAAGGGGGGCATCTATCGGGTGAATCAGTCACCCCATACAATGTCTTATAGTCATCATACAACATAATTCCGTACCAGTACAACACAATCATTAGTCACATCAATAGATTAGATCTTGATATGGGTCTTCATTACAACATACTCACTAGTGTTTAGACACAAAAATTAGTGCCTGAGCGCCCCAGACACTTCCTAGACGCATGTGACCAGGGGGCAGTTACATAACATTTTTCAATACAACATGTTACCATTTAGGCCTAATAGGTGTTCTCATTTATGAAAAACCACATTAATGACAAATTCAATGTTGTAAGAAGATGTCATGATGTTGGTTATGGTGCTAACATACTGGTTGATATGTTTATCAGTTACTACAATTGGATTCAGTGATGTGTGCTTACTCTAACAAGCCTATACAGGTGCCTAGGAGGTATATATTGGTAATGTGAGCTTTCTGGATACTTGGGAAGCATGTTGGCATGATTTATAGAATTATTTTAGGGTGCTTAAGCAATCACAATAGTGGAATAATGCAGGTACATGTGGCTCACCATGTTATAGGTTCTCATTAGGAGCAGGTATGACAGCTTGGAGGTGTGACAGAGTGTATTGGAGCCATTTGAGCTCATAGAAGCATGTAAAAATGTATATAATGAAATATGAGGTATTTTTGAGTCATTTTCAAAGGTTTCATGTTCATTTCTTGCATTATTTCAGTTCGCCCTAGTTGTTACTATGAGGATCTAGCATGCAAGCATAGGTAAGTCTTACTGACTTGAGAGATTGGGATAATATTTTATCATAATGATGATTTTAGATGTTATAGGTATGAGTTATGATTCTCTCAGAAAAATTTCAAGTTCCCATGATGCGAATTTTACAAGATATCACTGATTTTTTGAGACAAGGTCAAAATCTAGTGCATTTCTAGCTTAAAGTGCAACTTCAGATTCTCGTTGTGAATAGTGTACCTTACACGGAACATTGTGGATTTAAAATATTATTCTAAGGTTATTTTATAAGGTTTCAAAAAAAATAAATGAGGTCATATGGTCGTCACCTTTTTATGAACAAATGTTAAGAAGGTAAAGAGGTCTAAAACCCTAACTAGGAACAATTTACAGAAAGTGAAGCGTTGTGACCTAGTTTTGATTAGTTCGTAAAAATTTGTGATTGGATATTTTAGAGGACTCCTTAGGATTTCTATACATGTATGGTTGAGGTCATGGTGATATGTGGGCCCCACCTAAAAATATAAGTTTATGAAGAAGAATGTTTTAGGTCAATATGGTGCAAAGGAGTAGCATGAAAAAATGATTGTGCATGATTATTGGGAGTTTTTTTATTTCCATGAATGTTTCAGGACATATTCATGCATTTTCATGATGTTTTGAGGTCCAAACAAGCTGACTAGTCAAAGGTCAGTTTTGGGGTCTCAAATAGTAGGGTCTAGTGTTTTGGCCATAACTTGAGCTACAAGGGTAACGTTGAGGTGATTCAAGTTGTTTAGGAAACTAAATTCATATATATTTCTATTGATATATGGATTAACTCATGAAAATATGATTTAATAGGGTTTCCAAGACATTATTTCAACAAGAAGGTTTTTGGCAGTTGAGAAAATGATCTGTTTTGGTGAATGTTTATGTTGTTTGAAGCATAATATGGATTGGGTGATACTTATTATTACATGTAATGTTAAAGGAAATGAATTTTTCATCCAATGAATCTATTTTTATATCTTTAATTCATGTATAATTGATTTCATGAGCTAACCTTTGAAAACATATTTTTTGGCAGGTTGATCTGGTGAATGAAAATGTTGATGTGGTTTGAAGTGAATGATGTTTCATGAATTGTAAATTTCTTATAAGTTTTATAACGGTTCTGAAATTTATTTTTAGTGGTCACATGGCATACTTTGGTTTTGTATAAGTTCTTTGGTAATCATATTAATTTTCCAGGGTTGAAGAGTGCATGAAACAACTGTTTTGAAGTTTGTAAAGGGAACTAGACCCATTAAATGAAATAATTTGATTATTTGACTAAATATACGACCATATTTTAATTTTTTATGGTGTATTATTCATATTTAAATGTTTTTGGGTCATGAAATAATGTACTTTTAATGTAAGGCCATTTTTAAGAATGTGCCCATGGAGTTTGAGCCATTGTTTTGGCATATGTAATGGGGGTTTTAGCTAGGAAGACCTATATGGGTCAAATTTAATTTTTATAATTAAAATTTATGAATTTTCTAGAGGTGTGTGGGTCGAATTAATTAAGGGTGGCCTATCTCTTGAGGTTGGAAAGGTGGAGAAACATATAAAAAGTATGTTTTTGGTGCTTTTGTGAACTAGTGAAGTGTGTGCAAGGTGGATTGACCTAGGTGGATGTTATTTGCAGGTGTTGAGCATGAATTGAGGTCAATTCAAGTATGTTGAAGGTTGAGAAAAATCTTTGAACATGAGAGCAAGGGTTTGATGATTTTAGAGTGATTGAAGAGCTTGTTTTGTGAAGATTGATCACCTAGGGTTTGAGTGAAGAAACGTGAGTTGAATATTGGATCTCCATCAGTTGTGGTAAAAAAAAAAACTACACATAATAAGTTGGTTGAGTGGGTGCTTGATCATATTGGGGGGTTGTAGCCTCCTTGTCGAGTTGGTTCTTTACAAAATTAGGGGTTGATACTCCTTGTAGGGTTGGTGTTCTACTAAACTAGGGGTTAGTGCTCCTTATGGGATTGGTGCCTCACTAAATTTAGAAACATATCAATATAAGATATTTTTTTAGTGGGTTTCCTTTCCCGTGAGGGTTTCCCACTTATATCTTGTGTTCTTATGGTGTTACTTTACTTTCATGATTATACGATTTATTAATGGTTTATGGTGTGCGCACATTAAAAGTTGAATAAGTGGTTATTGTTATTGAGTGAATATGGTGTTTTGAGTTTGAGATCTAAAGTATAATTTAAGTTTTATAAGGAATGATTCATCTCCTTCTCAGTTCATTATGCTTATAACAATTAGTATCAGAGTGAGGTTCTTTTGTAGAATTTTGACAACTTGAAAGGAGATATTTGAAGCACAAAATGGCGAGCAACACTATGAGTGGAAAACCTCCAATTTTTTATGGTGTGAATTATAGCTTCTAGATAATGATAATGAGGAATTTTATCATGGCACAAGGGTTTGATGTTTGGGCAACAGTTGAAAAATATAATGTCCCTCCTACTAATCCTCCAAACATTGAAAAAGAAAAGGCTGATTATACCAACAACTTATAGAATTTTTGTGCTATCCTAAATGGAATTGGAGAATCTAAAATGTTAAAAAATAATGATTAATTAGTTTGGCCAACCCTTAATGTATATGGGTCCATCAATAATATATAGGTTAATATTTGATAATATGAAATATTTATATTTCTATTATTAAATATGTTAATCTAGGTATATACTTTAGGTTAAATATTTAATATCATAAAATGATTATATTTCTAATATTAAATATTATAAACCTAGGTGTATGTGTCAACTATTTTAGGTTGAAAATGTGGGTTGGGAGACATACTTGATCACCTTATATAAAAATAACTTTAAGCCCTCATTTGATATATTTGGGAAATATATCAAAGGTGTGCAAATAAAGTGATTTGGTTTTACCCTTGGTAAATAGGGTTTTGAAGGAGGAGGTGATCTTACTGGATGTAAAATAAATTCTCTGAAGTAACATGTTATTTTCAAAGTGGTTTTACCCTATTGAAGTTTTCCACTATAAATACTTATGTTATGATGTAATATTTATTTAAATATCTATTGTAACATTATGTAATATGTAAGTTGATTAAATCCGTATTTATTACAATCCTCAAATTCTAACATGGTAGCAGAGCGAGGTAAATTAAATAAATTAAGATCAAATATTTTATATTTTATTTATTTAATTTGTACGGGTTTTTTTCAACCAACCCGAAAGGGTATTTAAAAGTATATGGTCCCCTTTTTTTCTCCAATTTATTTTGGCACTACATTTGTGTAATTAAACTCTCAGTAAAAATTTTAGAGTTTTTTAAATCCCTAATTTTTTTAGTTTTGAAAAAAAACTATATATTAAAAGCCTTAAATCATATTAAAATTACATGGGATTGAGTCAACAGACCAAATTAAGCTCAATAAATCATATTTAAACTTAACTTATAAATCTAGACATATATAGTTTAAAAAAAAGAAACAAACCTACATTGGAATCATATTTTATATATATGGTTAGTTTAAACCGCTTAAAATATAAATTTTATTAGATTTTGTTTATATATGTTTTTAAAAAAACCTAATTGCTTACTTTTTTTAGTAAGGGGGTCCGTGTTTATTGTTTGGCCATGAAGGGATTACTTTTTAAATCTTAATACTTATTAAATAAAACCTAACATGTGTCCCTAACCATTTATATTATCCATGTAAGGGGCGGCCCCATTCATTTATATCTTATAGTTTATAAAAATTATATAAATAAACCTATTTAAAAGTTTTCTTTTATATAAGAGTTAGAGTGAAGAATAAAATGAGATAATAAGGTATAAATGTGGAATTCTTAAGTATAAATGAAGAATTAAAAAGGGCTAGTTTATTGGTGGCCCACGTGAAGTGTGGTAATTCTTTATTAAAATATTGGTAATTATAGTCACATAATTTTTTTAAAGTTTTTAGCTTGCAGGAATTATATAAAATATTTTGTAATATTTCCATAGTTTTAAATGTGTGCAGGGTAAAATTAAGAGTAAATGAAGGGAGTAGACAAGGTTCATGAAAATAAGGATTTCAATTTATTTCATTGGTCGTATGAAATCACTTGTCCCCTATGTAAAATATGCAGGTTAATCTATACTTTCATAAATCTACTTGCACTTGGTAATTTTTTTTAATCTATGTCCTTTAAATCTCTTTAATAAGGGTTGTGTTTTTATATATAAAAACAATATACTATAGTTTATAATTTTTATGAGCTATATGTTGTTTTTTATTTACATTCTATAAACTATATACCTATTTTTTTTAAAGTGTACATATTTTTACATTATAAATTATAATATGTTATTATAAAGTTTTATAGAAATATACAATAAGTTTTGGCTTCATTAAATTTGATAGTCAAATGACCATCACGGTAGACCAAACATAAAACAATATGATGATCATTTAGACGTCAAATTTAAGCTCGTATGTTCTAGGAAACCTTTATTGTGTTAAAATTGACGGTCAAATGACCGTCACGTTAGACAAAAAAAGTCATTATGACAGTCATTTATACGTCAAATTTAAGCTCGTCAGATCTTTGTCTATATTTATTTTTTTCTAAAAATTTGATGTTGTTATGCATTCTTAGAGGTCTCTTCTTCACTTTTATATGGTTAGAAAGATTTTAATATAAATCTTGGGTATAACGCAAAGCCCTTTATATTGCAGGTTATTATTTTGATCATGGGAGATTAATTAATATGCATTGTAATGACATAATTAGTTATGATCAAATAGTTTCTTTAGATCTATAAAATTTAGATCCGATTCTAATAAAAGTGTTATTTTTATTATCGGTAAATATGTATTTAACTCTATAGTACATTGTATATTATAATTGGGTGTGTTTTACAAGTTTAGGAAAACAACGGCGTCTAACTATTTTCGTCTTGACAAAACCCAGATCCTGAATTAAACCAACTACAACATTTGGGTCAAAACAAAATTTATGGCGAGAAAACTTTGAATGATTGTTTCTGGATCTGAGGTTGTTCCCACCGATCATCAAGAAACTATAGATAACATGAATGCATTATTGCAACGAATGCAGAGTGCTCTTTCTATAATTTTGTGCAATGTGAATGAAAAGTACCTTCTACACATTGGTAATATCGAACATCTGAAAGAGGTATTGACACAACTAGAATCTATGCATGAAGGATGCTTGGTATATCAATGATAGTAATGAGAGTATAATAGCTAAAGGAATTCAAATAAATGTTCTGTATATTTTTGATGATTTCTATTCTGCATCTTGTTTTATATCTCAGAATTTGAATAATTCAAAACTATGGCATAAAAGGTTATGACATGTTAATTATCGAAGCTTATATGAAATGTATAGATATAATCTAGTGAAATATTTGTATGTGTTGTCTTCTTCTGTTGAAGTTACTTTATTAAATGCTTCTAAATGATGGTTTTGATTTTGATTTAGTAAATGGTCATGATAATGTTTTGATATTATACATGTTTCTGAAACTCTTACCTTCTTAGAAATTTCAAATCTTATTAACCTTAGGAAAATTACCAGAAGCCATCATATGTACCATGCATTAATTATCTTGTATGAACTTGATCCATGAAGTATTATAAAGTCTAGATGGATATACAAAGTAAAGTATAATGTTGATGATAGTATTAAAAAATATAAAACTAGACTTGTTGCTAGAGGTTTCAATCAGAAACTTAGTACTGATTATGTTAAGACATTTTCCCCTGTAGCTGAAATGAGTATTGTTAGGGCCTTATTTGCAATTGTCACTCAATTTGGGTGGGAAATCCATCAAATGGATAAGAAAAATATTTTTTTGAATTATGATTTAAAAGAAGAACTTTACATGTTTCAACCTAAAGGATTTGAAGCAGGGATAATTTTAGTGGCGAATATTGGCAATATGGAAAAAAATTTATTTTAGAAAAATTTAAAAAGGTGATTTTTCAGAGCAGGTCAGTGTCCTGTTCGCCTAAAATTTACAGTATATATATATTTTTTGGGGTCAGCGTCACCTACATTTGAAAACATCTCCTATAAAAACCTAGGTGATTCGGCAGGTAGTATACTACCACCAAGCACCATACTACCATCAATACTTACCAACACCATTTTCTGAAGACGCATGACTTATTGAAATTACTAACACGCGACAAAGGGGTTACCTATTGACGCACGACATGAATATTTGTTGACGTGTGACTCATTGAATTCGCTGATGCACGACAAAGGGGTTTACTGTTGACGTGCGATAGGAATACTTGTTGATGCGTGACTCATTGAATTTACTGATGCGCGATAAGGAGGTATTGCAAATGCATGACTTAGTGAATTTGCTGACATGCATCTTGATTTCCTATGATACACGACTTGTTTATCTCTGACGCGTAACTCATTTTCCTCTAACGCGTGACTTGGTTTCCTCTGAGTCCTGACGTGTGACTTGGTGTTATACTTGACATGCGCCCCAATTTTCTCTTACTCATGACTTACTTCTTTTTCTGATGCATAACTCTATTCAGAATAATGGAAGGTGCTAGTCCTCAGAATGTGAAGACCCAAAAAGTAACTCAGAAATCTCAGAAGTCCCTGTTCAAATATTTTGGAAACTCTATTGATACAGATAGCGCAATTAACATCAACCATATAGCTGCCACCAGAAAGAATCAGAATATTGACTATGTGGAAGGTAATATCGAGGTGGACATGCATTCTACATAGTATCAACCAAATGACACCTATGATAATACCATGCCAGCTCTTGAAGATATACATGTTCATATGTCAGATCCTGAAGATATTCTTTATGTTGGGGTGAAACCAGGAGTGTATCAAGATATTGCACATACAAATACTCATCAAAATGGAACACAAAAATCAATTTCAAATTCTGGTTCACGAAAGAGGAAACCAGGTGATTGTGATATTGCTCAAAATTCTACTCAAAAAGTTAAAACATTGAAAATGAACAAGAATATGTGGACCATTGGGAGGACATATAAGTTTGATTGGGTTGTCAAATTTTCGTTTATCGAATTTGTACAACCATCTAATTCAGAAAAGATCCCATCTGAATGTATATGTACAATATGTGAAAATTGGGAAAGTAGCAAAAATTGTAAATGAAGCTGGACACTATAGAAAAACATTGTAGAAAATAATATTTGACTGTAATGGGCGCGGATGGCCAAAAAATCAAAACACACAGGTGGAAATTAAAAAATAATGCATGCATGTTAAATACACAACGGATTATGAAGCGGAGCAGAAAAAATGTAAACATCTCATGGAAAAGGGAGGAATGATCACATCGCAAATTAGTAAGATGAATAAAAAAAATATACATACAAAACTTATACAGTTCTCTACTTTATATCACATACTAAAGAAAGGAAGACCGATTTTAGATTTCCTCGATTTCAGAGTTTTGTATCAATATAATGGAGTGCCCAACGTACCTCAGTCTCATTGGTCTTAAAGTAGTGCATGGGAAATGACAAAATGCCTTTCGATGATAGAGAAGGAAGATTTGAAAGAGAATGTGAAAAAATTAAAGTTTATCTCTCTTTCAATTGATGAAGTGACAATAGTCGACAACACTGCATGGGTATGTATTTGTTGGAACATAATGATTGAGTGGTTTGGCCAACCCTTAATGTATATGGGTCCATCACTAATATATAGGTTAATATTTAATAATATGAAATACTTATATTTCTATTATTAAATATGCTAACCTAGGTATACATTTCAGGTTAAATATTTAATATCATGAAATGATTATATTTCTAATATTAAATATTATAAACCTAGGTGTATGTGTCAACCGTTTTAGGTTGAAAATGTAGGTTAGGAGACATACTTGATCACTTTATATAAAAATGACTTTAGGCTCTCATTTGATATATTCAAGAAATATATCAAGGTGTGCAAATCAAGTGATTTAGTTTTACGCTCGGTAAATAGGGTTTTAAAGTAGGAGGTGATCTTACTGGATGTAAAATATGTTCTCTGAAGTAAAATGTTATTTTCAAAGTAAATTTTACCCTATTGAGGTTTTACACTATAAATATTGTGCCACCTATGTTATTTATTTCCTGTAAGTATTTCTTTATTTACTTATGTTATGATGTAATATTTATTTAAATATTTATTGTAACATTATATAATATGTAACTTGATTAAATCCGTATTTATTAGAATCCTCAAATTCTAACATGGTAAAGAGCGAGGTAAATTAAATAAATTAAGATCAAATGTTTTGTATTTTATTTATTTAATTTGTATGGTTTTTTCAACCAACCCGAAAGGGTATTTAAAAGTATTCGGTCCCCTTCTTTTTTTCCCAATTTATTTTAACACTATAGTTGTGCAATTAAACTCTCGGTGAAAATTTTAGGGTTTTTCAATTTTAAATCCTTATTTTGAGGGGGAGATGTAATATGATATGATTCTTACTTTCATTTACATTTTTGTAAATTATATGAAATTAATATTTGTTTGCAGATTGATGTGTGCACAGGTGAAAGGGGCTTCAAATATTTACGTGTGTGAAAATCACATACAGAAAAGGAAAAGATTTATTACTATATAAAATAATTTTCATGTTTTCTATAATTTCAAATGTTTACAGGTTAAATATTTCAGAAGGTAAATTCATAATCGTGTTCTTTGGTCCCCTCTAAAAGGATTCGATTTGAAAAACTATAGTTTATAGTTAATATATAACTATATCCTGTATAATTTTAAAACTATATTATTATTTTTAAATAAAAATATATAGAATATAGAATAAGATTTATATAATAATTTATATAAACATCATATTAAAATTTATATAGTTTTGGAAAAAAAAGTATATATTAAAAGTCTTAAACCATATTAAAATTACATGGGATTGAGTCAATAGACCATACTAAGTTTAAGTCATTTAAACTTAATTTATAAATCCAGGCATATATAGTTTTTTAAAAAATAAACAAACCTAAGTTTGAATCATATTTTATATATATGGTTAGTTTAAACCGCTTAAAATATAAATGTTATTAGATTTGGTTTATATATGTTTAAAAGAAACCTAAGTGTTTACTTTTTTTTAGTAAGGGGTCTGTGTTTTTGTTTGGTCATGAAGGGATTACTTTTAAAATATTAATACTTATTAAATAAAACCTAACATGTGTCCATAACCATTTATATTGTCCATGCAAGGGGCGGCCCCATTCATTTATATCTTATAGTTTATAAAAACTATATAAATAAACCTATTTAAAGCTTTTCTTTTATATAAGAGTGGAAGTGGAGAATATAATGAGATAATATTTTAGGTATAAATGTGTAATTCTCAAGTATAAATGAATAATTTTAAAAAGGGCTAGTTTATTGGTGGCCCATGTGAAGTGTGATAAATATTTATAAAAATATTGGTAGTTATAGCCACATTAAAGTTTTAAAAATTTTAGCTTGAGGAATTATATAAAATATTTTGTGATATTTTCATAGTTTTAAATGTGTGGGGTACTATTAAGAGTAAATGAAGGGAGGAGACAAGGTTCGTAAAAATAGGGATTTCAATTTATTTCATTGGTCGTGTGAAATTACTTATCCCCTCTGTAAAATATGCAGGTTAATCTATACTCTCATAAATCTACTTGCACTTGATAAAAATTTTCTAACCTAGTCTATGTCCTTTAAACCCCTTTAATAAGGGTTATGTGTTTTTTATATAAAAATAATATAATATAGTTTATAATTTTTATGAACTATATGTTGTTTTTTATTTACATTCTAAAAACTATATACTTTTTTTAATTTTAAAAAGTGTATATATTTTTTACATTATAAATTATAAGAGGTTATTATAATATAACCTCCCTAAAATTATACAAAACCATTTTTAGCTTCATTAAATTTGGCGTTCAAATGACTGTCATGGTAGACCAAACATATGACAATATGACGGTCATTTAGACGTCAAATTTAAGCTCGTATGTTCTAGGGAACCTTTATTGTGTTAAAATTGAAGGTCAAATGACCGTCACGTCAGACCAAAAAAAGTCATTATGACAGTCATTTAGACGTCAAATTTAAACTCGTCGGATCTTTGTCTATATTTATTTTTTTCTAAAAATTTGATGTTGTTATGCATTCTTAGGGGTCTCTTCTTCACTTTTATATGGTTAGAAAGATTTTTTATATAAATCTTGGGTATAATGTAGAGCCCTTTATATTGCAGGTTATTATTTTGATCATAGGAGATTAATTAATATGCATTGTAATGACATAATTAGTTATGATCAAATAGTTTCTTCAGATCTATAAAATTTAGATCCGATTCTAATAAAAGTGTTATTTTTATTACCGGTAAATATTTCTGGATTTGAGATTGTTCCCATCGGTCATCAAGCAACTGTAGATAACATGAATGTATTATTGCAACGAATGCAGGAGGCTCTTTCTATGATTTTGCGCAATGTGAACGATGAGTACCTTCTACACATTGGTAATATCGAACATATGAAAGAAGTATGGACACAACTAGAATCGATACATGAAGGATACTTGGTATATCAAGGATAGTAATGGGATTATAATAGCTGAATGAATTCAAAGAAATGGTATGTATATTTTTGATGATTTTTCTTTTACATCTTGTTTTATATCTCAAAGTTTGAATAATTCAAAACTATGGCATGAAATGTTAGGACATATTAATTATCGAAGCTTATATGAAATGTATAGATATAATCTAGTGAAATGTTTACATGTGTTGTATTCTTCTCTTGAAATTACTTCATTAAATACTTATATGGTTTTGATTATGATTTATTAAATGGTCATGATGATGTTTTGATACTATAGATGTTTTTGAAACTCTTATCTTCTTAAATAAGAAATTAAATTGGGCTCAATCTATGTTAGAAAGTTCAAATCCTATTAACTTTAGGAAAATGACCAGAAGCTATCATATGTACCATGTATTAATTACTTTGTATGAACCTGAGATGTGAAGTATTATAGGGTCTAGGTGGCTATACAAAGTAAAGTATAATGTTGATGGTAATATTAACAAACATAAAGATAGACTTTATGTTAGAGGTTTCAATCAGAAACTTGGTATTGATTATGTTAAGACATTTTCCCATGTAGCTAAAATGAAAACTGTGAGGGCCTTATTTGTAATTGTTTCTCAATTTAGGTGGGAAATCC
Organism: Taxus chinensis; assembly: GCA_019776745.2. NCBI lineage: Eukaryota > Viridiplantae > Streptophyta > Pinopsida > Cupressales > Taxaceae > Taxus > Taxus chinensis. The sequence goes on from CM034151.1 coordinate 295,825,235, forward strand.
ACCAAATGGATAAGAAAAATATTTTTTTAATTGCTATTTAAAAGAAGAACTTTACATGTTTCAACCTAAAGGATTTGAAGAAATTGGAAAAGATAACTATGTTTGTGAGTTGAGAAATCCTTGTATGGTTTAAAACAAGTCATTACAGCTTAGTATGTGAAAATTGTTTCATTCTTTAAACTGTTAGGTTTTGTTAATTTTTTTTATAACAATGATATATTTATCAAGCAATAAGGCTCACATATTATTATTATATGTATATATGTTGATTATTTTCTTATTATTGGTGACAATTCTGATTTAATTCATAGGATTAAAGAGAAATTGAAGCAGTACTTTGAAATGAATGAGTTAGGTCTCTCACATCATGTTCTTTGTATGACTATATTTCATTCAATTTTATTTTTCAAAACACAATGTGCAACCATTGTATTGAAAAAATTTCTTATGATTGACTGTAAATCATTTTCTACTTCAATAGAAGTTGGAATAAATATTGACCATAAATCTGCATATGAAAAAAGTTGATCCTATTTTATATACGATATTAGCTGATAGTTTAATTTATCTAACTATAACTAGATCAGATATTTCTTACACAGTAGGAATTACTTCAAGGTTTATGTAGGAACTTTTTTTTAAAATCATTGGAATCTTGCAAAAGGAATTTTTAGATATATTAAATGAACAATCAATTATGGGTTGCATTATACTAAGAATCAAAATACTATCTTATATTGATTTTGTGATTCTAACCATATTGATGTTGTATTACAAAATATACTGGATATGTGTTCAAGTTTTTTTGGTGTAGGAACCATTACTTGGAACAACAAATGCAATCAACGGTTTCTATTTCTTCTACTGAGGTAGAGAAGTACAATGGAAGAAGTAAAAAAGTCATGTGGCTGCAACGGCTATTGGTGGAGATACACATGGAAGTTAAAATAAATATTCCTCTTCTATATTGTGGCCAAAGTTGTATTACTCTTGATTAGAATCTATTTCAATATCAGAGGATGAAGCACATTGAGATACATATATGATTCACCTATGAGAAGGTGCTAAGTGATGACATAAATATCAAGTTTGTGTTGACTGAAGATTAGGTTGCTGACATCTTCACAAAGTCCCTAAGTGTTGCAAATTTGTGTCACTTTCATGAAAAACTTGGATTGTCAGAGTTATCATTGAGGGAGAGTGTGCATGACAATGTCACCTCCTAATGGAACTTAGTTTTGTAAAAATACCTTCGGAAAATTTTAAAAGACCTTCGGGAAAGTGTAAAAAATACCTTCGGGCATGTATACCTCATTGACTTATTTTTTAGAAAGAAGTGTAGAAGATCTTAAAGGTGGTCTTCAATAAACTATTTAGTGATATTGAGTTAAGGAGGTCCTTGGTTATAAAAGGCTCCTATATGATTGAGTTCAATAAAATTTTATGAAAACCTATGAGAACATGTAAAACTCATAAATCATACTTAGCCACTGATCATGAGATGATCTTTGGGATTCCAAATCCTTAAAGGTAAATTGAGTATGATAAAGGTGTTATAATTCCTTCAACCAATATGCTAGCCTAAAACCTTCATAGTTTAAGGATTGTAAATCTTGTAGTGTACCACAGGAAGGTAATCTATTGGAATATGTTATCTTATCCCACTTAACATTAAGGGGAGGGTTGGAACATAATGATTAAGTGGTCTGACCAACCCTTAATGTATATGGGTCCATCACTAATATATAGGCTAATATTTAATAATATGAAATATTTATATTTCTATTATTAAATATGCTAACCTAGGTATATACTTTAGGTTAAATATTTAATATTATGAAATGATTATATTTCTAATATTAAATATTATAAACCTAGATGTATGTGTCAACCATTTTAGGTTTAAAAGGTGGGTCGGGAGGCATATCCGATCACCTTATATATAAAGGACTTTAGGTCCTCATTTGATATATTCAGGAAATATATCAAAGGTGTGTAAATCAAGTGATTTAGTTTTACCCTTGGTAAATAGGGTTTCAAAGGAGGAGGTGATCTCACTGGATGTAAAATAAGTTCTCTAAAGTAAAATGTTATTTTAAAAGTTTTTTTTACCATATTGGAGTTTTCCACTATAATTACTGTGTCGCCTGTGTTATTTATTTCTTGTAAGTATTTATTTATTTACTTATGTTATGATGTAATATTTATTTAAATATTTATTGTAATATTATATAATATGTAAGTTGATTAAATCCATATTTATTAGAATCTTCAAATTCTAACAATATCCATGTCTATACTTTAGAAAATCATATAAGGACACCTTATATTCTGGGTGTTATGAAAATGGTTGAAAACTGTAATGCTGAAAACCCACATAAAATAGTTGTTTCTCATTTGAAAGATATTATTGGAATGACTAATTATGAAATTGCTATGAATTTGGTATGCATTAGAGCAGATGATGCATCAGTCATGCAAGGTAACAGAACAGGGCTATGTGTTAGATTATAAACAATAGTAGCCCCATATATGCTACCAATTCACTGTATGGATCACAAAATGAATTTAGTGTATAAAATGGTAAGCAACTATGAAAATGTTGCTAAAGTAGAAGACCTTATAAGAGAACTTCATGCCTATATGGAAAGCAACCGAAAGTGATTTCTTGAGTTCCAAAAATTTGCAATTGGAATTACAAATGGCAAAAAACTTATGAAGGATGTTGAGACAATATAGATCTCTTTGTATGAATCTGAATGCAAAGTTCTTGAGGAGTATCCTTCGTTTGTTTGTTTCATGCACAAATATCACCATGAAGTTGACAGGGTGAGGGACTTGTTGTTCTGTTTACGGATTGGAGACATTACTTACATTGGTTGGTATTCTTCCAATGTTGCAGGAGACCAATACACTAATGAAGCATGCATAAGGGAGATTAATCTATATTGTGGATTTTATACGGATGAGAAAAATGGTATGTCAAAGTCTTGATGTCTTGTACTATTCCCAAGATAGTTTTGATACCCCTGTTTTTGAGAATTAGAAATCTTTGTTAGATCTTAAAAGTCCCAGTAACTATTTGAGATTTAATATCCACAATCACCTCTACCTCAATGTTAATGCTAGGGACATACCACTACACATTTTGTAAAAATGTCAAGCTATTCCAGGATGGAACGAGAAGATGTTCATGTGACACATAATCTCTTTGAGTCTGTTATAGTTGAAACAAGAAATTAGAGAATGTTTCTCCAAAGATAAAATTCTTGAAGAAATGGGTGTGATGAATCCTAATTTTTGGAATATTGAAGGTGGTCGTGCAAACTTTGTAAGAAATTATTTCCATAAATCCATGGGTATAATAATAGAACATTTTACAAAGACTTCAGAGTTCAAGGGTATTGAAATCAAAAGTTTACTAAGTGCTGATTTATTAAAGTTTCAATCAACAAATTTTGTAACAACAATGAGGAACCAATATAAAAAAATTAGACAAACCTTCTGAAAGCGGTGCTATTACAAGGTTGTGGTGAAGAATCTATTAAATTTCTATCTTACAAGAAGCCATCAGTGAATATTTCAGATTATATGAGTTATGCCAAATAATGATTTTGGGGTCTGTGGAGGACAAAAGGGTTTTTAGTGCTTTGTCATTTATAAAATCAAAACTGAGAAACAAGTTGCATAAAAATCTGGAAAGTTACATGAGGTGTTATGTATCTCGCTAATCCATTGAAACCTTTCCTTTCGACAGAGAAATTACACATTGGAATTCCATTTCCGAAAGAAGAGGTGTGAATAATACAACTACAAGTACAACTGTTCCCAACGATGAGAGTGGAATTGACGTATCATCACACTCTACAAAAGAGAACATCAAGTTTGAAGAAGCTACTGATAATTGATTGTTTCAACTTTAAATAGGTATCTCCTTGACCTTACTTTTATTGTTTTTCACCTTACATTTTAACTGTGGTTATTTATTCAATTTCATATTAACTCTACAGATGTAAATATTGACTAAGGAGACTTTTTATCAAATTTTATTTTAGCTCTTGTTATCGTTAAAGATGTTTCATGTTACAGGTGTATATATTTACATTTATTTAAATACAATTGTTTCATTTTTTTAAATGTGGATTGACATCCATCCGAGGAAGCTTGCACTTCTTGAGATTGACATTATCAAGCAACTCATCCGTCTATCTACTAATCCATTTCTTGTGTTGAGTTTTCTTAAATCAAAGATCTAGTACACTATGAAGGATGATTTCTCATATTCCTTCCATATGATTTTTCACAGCCATCTAAAACACAAGAGGTAACTTAAACCCTATCATATTACATTTCTTGATTTTTTACACTTACGTTTAATTTATTTTTAGATTTACGAAATGCTTTGATATATTGTTTAAACTTTGTGAGATAAAATCACACAATCGAATTTTACAAAGAGGAATATTTTTCCATATTAAGATGTTTATTTCATAACACATTCCAAATTTTATAAAATTTATTATCCACGATTCTACTTGAAGCTAAATCTACATCCACATAAAATTCATCATATCTATTTATATTTTAATGTCATCATCCACATCTAATGTTATCATATCGCTATCATAACCCTGACACTCCAATTATTATTAAAATAATTATTTATCTATTTTAAAACAATCCTGATACATTCCAATTTTTTAAAACAATTATCCATTATCATCATTCATTATCATCTATATCCATTCTAATGTCTCTATCATACTACATTCTGAATTTTCTAGATTCCATGATCGTTCTTGAAGCTAAATCTACAGTCCACATATAATTCATGAATCCATATTTATGATTCTATTCTAATGTCATCATCCACATCTAATGCAATCATCATTATAATTAGAGAGAAGAAGATTTAGCTCTTAATATTAAGATGTCTGTTTCACAAGGGAGAATTTCTTTATTTTCAACTATTGACTAAATAGCTTAAGGCCAAACTTTCCAAACTAGGATCATCAAATTTTATGTCCAAATCGGTGCTTTTTCAAGGTTGATGGTGAAGAATATATTTCCATTTCTTATCAAGGTTACATTAATCTTGCCATCAGTGAATATTTCAGATTATATGAGTTATGCCAAATAATGATTTTGGGGTCTGTGGAGGACAAAAGGGTTTTTTGTGCTTTGTCATTTATAAAATCAAAACTGAGAAACAAGTTGCATAAAAATCTGGAAAGTTACATGAGGTGTTATGTATCTCGCTAATCCATTGAAACCTTTCCTTTCGACAGAGAAATTACACATTGGAATTCCATTTCCGAAAGAAGAGGTGTGAATAATACAACTACAAGTACAACTGTTCCCAACGATGAGAGTGGAATTGACGTATCATCACACTCTACAAAAGAGAACATCAAGTTTGAAGAAGCTACTGATAATTGATTGTTTCAACTTTAAATAGGTATCTCCTTGACCTTACTTTTATTGTTTTTTCACCTTACATTTTAAACTGTGGTTATTTATTCAATTTCATATTAACTCTACAGATGTAAATATTGACTAAGGAGACTTTTTATCAAATTTTATTTCAGCTCTTGTTATCGTTAAAGATGTTTCATGTTACAGGTGTATATATTTACATTTATTTAAATACAATTGTTTCATTTTTTTAAATGTGGAGTTGACATCCATCCGAGGAAGCTTGCACTTCTTGAGATTGACATTGTCAAGCAACTCATCCGTCTATCTACTAATCCATTTCTTGTGTTGAGTTTTCTTAAATCAAAGATCTAGTACACTATGAAGGATGATTTCTCATATTCCTTCCATATGATTTTTCACAGCCATCTAAAACACAAGAGGTAACTTAAACCCTATCATATTACATTTCTTGATTTTTTACACTTACGTTTAATTTATTTTTAGATTTACGAAATGCTTTGATATATTGTTTAAACTTTGTGAGATAAAATCACACAATCGAATTTTACAAAGAGGAATATTTTTCCATATTAAGATGTTTATTTCATAACACATTCCAAATTTTATAAAATTTATTATCCACGATTCTTCTTGAAGCTAATATCTACATCCACATAAAATTCATCATATCTATTTATATTTTAAATGTCATCATCCACATCTAATGTTATCATATCGCTATCATAACCCTGACACTCCAATTATTATTAAAATAATTATTTATCTATTTTAAAACAATCCTGATACATTCCAATTTTTTAAAACAATTATCCATTATTCATCATTCATTATCATCTATATCCATTCTAATGTCTCTATCATACTACATTCTAAATTTTCTAGATTCCATGATCGTGCTTGAAGCTAAATCTACAGTCCACATATAATTCATGAATCCATATTTATGATTCTATTCTAATGTCATCATCCACATCTAATGCAATCATCATTATAATTAGAGAGAAGAAGATTTAGCTCTTAATATTAAGATGTCTGTGTCATACCATATTTCATATTTTATTAAAACAAATAATTAACCATTATCATAGCACCATCACATTCAAATGAAACATAAACACCATATACAATCTAGAAATTCTATACATAATATAAAGGAAAATATAAAATTAAAGATTATAAAGTATTTCAGGATTCAAATTCAAAATCCATATAATAAACTTCAAATTCTATACATAATATAAAGGAAGATATAAAATTAAAGATTATAAAGTATTTCAAGTTTCAAATTCCAAATCCAGATAATAATTATCAAATATAGATTATAAAGTATTTCAAACCCTCAATCTTTCCACCCTCAATCATGAAATTTTTTAACCCTCAATTTTTTGTACCCCCTTCCTCAATGGTTTCCACTCTTGTACTCCCTTTCAGTTTCCTCAATGGCTTCTCCACATGTACCCCCTTTCCCCAATGGCTTGCATAATCCCAAAACTAATAAGATCTTCTGCAACATTGTCTAGATTCTTTACAATTCTTTGTTCTTCCTTTATTGCATCTCTATGGGATAGAAAAATTGGATCTATAGTTTCCTTGGTTTTGAATAAAATTTCAGGGTCAAAGCCATGCTTTTTGATTATCCGCTTCAGTGTATTATTTTTTTTGTTAACCAAAATAATATTTTTCTTCAAATTCTTTGTTGCGGATAAACTTTTCTTCGCAGTTTCCAAGTGAACTTGGGAAAACCTTTGCTTGACTCTTCAAATTTTCATATTTCAACTGCAAAAAAAGTGATATCAATTAAACATATTACTAAAATAAGAAAATGTCAAATTAACAAAAAAATATTGTTTTGAAGTGATAATACTTACAACCGTTCTATCTCTTTCGGCATTTGCAATCGCTACCCAGATCCTTGTCCTTAGACCATTTGTTAAAATATGCCTAGGCTTCAACACTAATATTTTCCAATTTGTTTAATGCTTTATCCAAAATGTCATCTTTATAGTTGTTGTTATACGTGACAGTCCCACTTCTTACTTGGGTATGTAAGGAATCCATCTTCGCATGTTGATTCTGGAATGCAACGTATAAAATATCCCTTTGCCAATAATTTTTAAAATGACTTATTAATCTCATTGATAGTACTTTTTCCCTTTTCTCCCATTCTATGAGCTTGACCGATATGAGGTACAATAAACTCATCTACATGGGATTGAAAATCGTAACCAATTAAGTTCTCTAAAAGAAATGGGTAGCAATTGTTCACTATCTATATCTGAAGAAGATGATCTCGCTGGAGAGGTATGGGGGCTTTCAGGTTGATCAACTGCTACTTGATTTATACTTTTGTGTGCCCTGATCCTATTTACGATAAAATAAATCAATATTCTAAAGGGAAATGTACTGAAAGTTGAATAAATTATGTTGAAATAGAAGTATACTTGTTGGCCTTGAATCATCTCACATGTATTGAAAAATCATGTTGGGTCATTGCTATCAATTCCCAAGTAATCTTCATCTAAAGTTATATTATTTAAAACCTATATGCTCATTGCATTAGGCAAGCCACCGAGAGAGAGGGTTAGAATTCGAAATGAGGAGGCAATGTTTAGTGTCCTACTAGGGGCCGGAGGAATTGGCATGTGTTTACCAATGTTCTTTTTTCTTGATCCTCTGGTTGGTATTTTTAATATTATTGGAGGAGGAGGGGGTGGTTCCGTTGTTTGTATAGAAGGTGAAGGACTGCAATGTGCTAAAAAGATCAAGAAAAAATCATATGAAAAAATGTGTAATAACTATGTAAAAAACTATGAAATTATATGAAGTACTATTCAAAACTTGTACTAAAGCAATAAAATAATACCTTTGTTGTTGAGGGGTAGCTTGTCATGGTGGTTGAAGTGGCCGTATTGGAGTAGTAATTGGTGGTTTCTGAGATGTTTGTTGTTGGGATTGCTGAGGTGGTTGTTGAGAAGAGACAATTGCATGCAACTGAACGAAGTGAGTTGGTGAAGTCGGTTGACTTTGAGAAGTACACGTATAGTCCAAATTGTCTGTAATGTCAACAATAGTCGATTGTATGTCAATTCAATATGGTAAAAATTTAAATGGTAAATTGAAAATACAAAATGGGAATTTGTAAATAATAAATATTAAGGTATTACTTCTTTGGTGTTTAACGAATTCAAACGGTTAGCGGTTCGGAGATGAGTAAACTTCCATTTTAGATTGTGAATCTGCCAACATCTCAGCGTGTTGTTGGCCTCTTCCTCTTGATGCTAACCTTTTTTCAAGGAAGAGCCTCCAAAAAATATTCTCTGCGAACAGTAAATATTTAATCAGATTCAAGATGAACATCCTGTTAGTCTAATGTTGAAATACAAACTTTATAATTTATGCATGTTGTTCTGGAAACAGAATTGACAAATTCATCAATGGCTCATCTGTGCTAGTAGGAGTTGGTTTGTCTTTTAAATTTAGAAGGGCCTTGTAATATAAGTCAAGGAGAATATTTTGTGGAGTACATCACTGGTTTTTCTGAAAGTATTGCATTTGTAATGTCAAATTTTATTTTTTTGGATAAAAACGTGTACCAATCAAATTTTTACTTTTCGATAGTAGCAAGAATGTATGCAATAGCCCAGTTTGTTATATCTATTTGGCGACCCTGTAAAACTATTCTGGCTTGAAAGAAGCAAATCATAGTGGTAAGAAAGTGGTGTACAATTCCTTGCGTATCCACACCATGTCTAGATTTATTGACACGAGTTGCAAATGCCAAAACAATGTTGGAATTATTATCGATTTGAATCGTATTAAAATAAAAAACTGAATACCAAATGATAATTGAAAACTGTTGACACTTACAATCAACATGGAACCTGAAATTTGATTCCAGGTACTTCTTATCATCTTTGATGAGTGTTTCCTTTGTTATAACAATGGGTAAATTTTTTTGAATGGGAGGCTTGTTAACTGATGAATATCAGTTGGGTCGACACCAAATTGAAACATTTGACTGTTGTCCACAATAATAATAAAAAGATCATCCTTTGTATCTTACGAAGATAGAAGGTAGTTCATAATGTCATGGTCTATTTTGAAATGGGGCATCCTAACAAGAGCACCAAAGTGACATGCATTAAGCATATCCTTGTATTTCGTATTCATTTGTACAACTGTCTAGATGTGGGGGCACAAAAGGTTCCTGTAGATTATTTTGGCTTTGGATATGGCTTGGACTGGATTTTCCTCTTGATTTTTATCTTGGGCTTGGGCTGCACTCGTAGTCACCATTGTATTTTACTTGAGCTTGATTATACCTGACCTGGATTCCTGTAAACAAGAAAATTTAGGAACTGGAAAGTGTAAAAGTGAAAACGACCGGCGGCAGGCTATTTATAGGACAAAATTAGGGTTTCAAAGCATAAGATGCGGTCAAAAAAAGTTTCTTGACGCGTGACTTGAAGGCTCCTCTATCACACATCAAGGAACTCTATTGACGCATGACAGGGAATATTCCTTTCACCTATCAATAGGTTTCCTTGACGCGCGACAGAGAGCCTTCCAGTCGTGCATCAATAAATTTTCTTAACGCGCGACATAAAACCTTCCAGTCATGCGTCAAGAAAGTTTGTTGACACGTGACTAGAAGACTCTCTGTCGCGTGTCAATAAAATTTTTTGATGTGTGACTGCAAGATTCCTTGTCACACGTCACTTATTCGTCAATGTCTGTAGTCTCCCTTGAAAAAATAGCAGGTGAAAATTTAGTTATGAAAAAACTAGAAAATTTTCCTTTTAGTGAAACCGGTTCCAGGGATATTCGTCAGGTATTTTCCACCTCCAATTTCCAAGAGGTCCTATTAAAATTAACCCTGATTTGAAGACACTGGTAAAGAAAACTATGTTTATAAGTTGAGAAATGCTTGTATGGTTTAAAACAAGCTCTTAGAGCTTGGTATGTGAAAATTGTTTCCTTTCTTAAAATTTTAGGTTTTGTTAATTGTTCTTCTAACAATTATATATAATCAAGAAATAAGGCTCACATATTATCATTTTATGTATATATGTTTGATGATTTTCTTATGAATGGTGAAAATTCTGAATTAATTCATAGGTTTAAAGAGAAATTGAAGCAAGTACTTTGAAATGAATGAGTTAGGTCTCTCACATCATGTTCTTTGTATGACTGTATTTCATTCTTTTTTTAATTTTTCAAAACAAAATATGCAACCATTGTATTGAAAAAGTTTTCTTATGATTGATTTTAAACTGTTTTTCCTACTTCAATGGAAGTTGGAATAAATATTGACCCTAAATTTGTATATGAAAAAGGTTGATCCTATTTTATATATGAGGTTATTTGATAGTTTGATTTATCTAACTATAACTAGATCAGATTATTTCCTATATAGTAGGAATTACTTCAAGGTTTATGCAGGAACCTTTTTTAGATATCATTGGAATCTTGTAAAAGGAATTTTTAGATATATTAAAGGAACAATCAATTATGGGTTGCATTATACTCAAAATGAAAATGCTATCTTATATGGATTTTGTTGATTCTAACTATATTGATGTTGTGTTATAAAATATATTGGATATGTGTTCAAGTTTTTTTGGTGTAGGAACCATTACTTGGAACAAAAAATGTAATCAACAGTCTCCATTTCTTCTACTGAGGTAAAGATGTACAATGGAAGAAGTAAAGAAGCCATGTGGCTACAATGGCTGTTGGTAGAGATACACATGGGAGTTAAAGGAAGTATTCCTCTTCTATGTGGTGGCTAGAGTTGTATTACTCTTGATTAAGAATCTGGTTCAACATTAAAGGATGAAACACATTGAGATACATATACGCTTCACCCTTGATAAGGTGCTAAGTGATGACATAAATATCAAGTTTGTGTTGACTAAAGAGTAAGTTTCTGACATTTTCATAAAGTCCCTGAGTGCTACAAAGTTTTGTCACTTTCATGAAAAGCTTGGATTGTCGGAGTTTCGATTGAGGGGGATTATGCATGACAATGTCACCTCCTAATGGAGCTTGGTTTTTGTAAAAATACCTTCAATAATTTTTAAAAGACCTTTGGGAAAGTGTAAAAAAATACCTTCGGGAAAGTGTAAAAAAACCTTCAGGCATGTATACCTTCTCAGCTTCTTTTTTAGAAAGAAGTGTAAAAAGATCTTAAAGGTGGTCTTTAGTAAACTCTTTAATGCTATTGAGTTTACTGTAAACATCTAGTACAAGCATATTGTTAAGAAGGTCCTTGGTTGTAAAAGGCTCCTATATGCTTGGGTTCAATAACCTTTTATGAGAACCTGTGAGAACATGTAAAACTCACAAATCATACTTATCCATTGATCATGGGATGATCTTTGGGATTCCAAATCCTTTTTTACTAAAAGGTAAATTGAGTATGATGAAGGTGTTACAATTCCTTCAACCGATATGTTAACCTAAAACCTTTATGGTTTAAGGATTATAAATCTTGTAGTGTATCACGAGCAGGTAATCTATTGGCATATGTTATATTATCCTACTTAACATTAAGGGGGAGTGTTGGAGCATACTGATTAATTGGTATGGCCAACCCTTAATGTATATGGGTCCATCACTAATATATAGGTTAATATTTAATAATATGAAATATTTTTATTTTTATTATTAAATATGCTAACCTATGTATATACTTTAGGTTAAATATTTAATATCATGAAATGATTATATTTATAATATTAAATATTATAAACCTAGGTGTATGTGTCAACCATTTTAGGTTGGAAAAGGTGGGTCGGGAGACATACCCGATCACATTATATAAAAAGGACTTTAAGTCCTCATTTGATATTTTCAGGAAATATATCAAAGGTGTGCAAATCAAGTGATTTAGTTTTACCCTTAATAAATAGGGTTTTAGAAGAGGAGGTGATCTTACTGGATGTAAAATAAGTTCTCTGAAGTAAAAAGTTATTTTCAAAGTGGTTTTCACCCTATTGGTGTTTTCCATTATAAATATTGTGTCACATGTGTTATTTATTTCCTGTAAGTATTTCTTTATTTACTTATGTTATGATGTAATATTTATTTTAATATTATGTAATATGTAAATTGATTAAATATGTATTTATTAGAATCCTCAAATTCTAACATGAAATGGGTAAAATAATGCATTGTAAGAATGCAAAGGAAGCATGGGACAAAATTCAAGTTCTCTTTGAAGGTGGCTCAAAGGTAAAAAATTGAAAAATTCAAACTTTTAGAAATTAATTTGAAAGCCTAAAAATGAATGATAACGAGTCAATTGTTGCATATCTACTTGGAGTTGACACAATTATGAATAACATGAAGGGTTCAGGTGATGAAGTGAAAGAAGAATTTGTAGTTCAAAAGGTTCTAAGTTCCTTGTCTTCTAATTTTGATTCTAAGGTGTCTGCTATAGAAGAAGAAAAATATCTAACCACTTTGAAATTGGATGAGTTACATGGTACTTTGACTACTTATGAAATGAGGATAGGTGACTCAAAATCAGCCAAGAAGGAGATTGATTTTAGATATGAAATTAAGACAAAAGACAAAGAGGTAAAGAAGGATGATACCACTCTAGAGATTGAAGATGAAGATCTCTTTGCTAAGTTGGCTAAAAGAATGAAACAAGTTTCTTCTAAGTATAGAGGTAAACTCCCTTTCAAATCCTTTAATTTTGGAGAAGTAAGACATTTTTCTACTAAGTGTCCTCATAGGCATGGTGATGTTGAACATCAAGAGGAAGAACCTAAGAAGAAGAACTACAAGTTTGGAAAAGGTAAGAATTTTTTTAAGAAGCCTAACTATAAAAAGGAGAAAATAAGTTTTTACTCAAATCAAGATGATGATTTTTTAGATGCTAGTAGTGGTGTATCAGATTTTGAATCTAAAAATGAGTATGAAAGCATAAGTAATGAAGCTTTATTCATGACTAAAGAAACTATGAGATCTTCAGGTGATGGTTCTTCTCTATTAGGTGATTTTATTTCTGGTTATGGTAACTATTTTGATAAGAATGTGAAGATGACATAGATGATTTTGAAAGTGTCAAAAGGGATCTTGAACAAGCTGAAAAATATAAATAAAAAACTTACCTTGCAGATTAAGGAATATGAAAATCAATTTCATAATATGGATGAGCAATATGTGATTGAGTCTATAAAGCTAATTGAAGCAAACAAGGTGCTAGAAGAAAAGGTGAAGTTTCTTATCTCTAACATGTAGGAAAAGGAGAATTTGTGCACCAAGTATGAACAAGATATAAATTTTTTGAGGGCTGAGCTATTAGAAATCAGTAAGAAGACTATGTCCTTTCAAAAATTTGAAAAGAGTGCTAAAGATCTAGATGACCTACTTGGGAAACAAAGAGTTGCATATGATAGGACTGGTTTGGGCTTCAAACAAGAGTCTAAGGAAAAATAACTTGAGCGAGAAGCTGGTGTTTCAAGAAAAGAATCAGATAAACCTACTATGAAAGAAGAAAGGAAGGTGACTCTTATTAAGAACAATGAAAGATCAAGGTCCATTAGACAACCCCAAGCTTCAAGGTATGAAAGAACTTTCAATGGTCATTGTTTTACTTGTAATGCTTTTGGTCATAGATCTAAAGAGTGTAGAAGATATCCTAGAGATGATCATCCTTGGAGAGACAATAGGAGTGAGTTTGCTAAGATAATTGTATGCTATAATTGCAATGAACAAGGACACACTACTAGGTATTGTTTACATGATAGACCTAGTCAAAATAAAGGTCTAAAAAGGAAGAAATCAGTTGTTTGCTACTACTGTAATGAGATTGGTCATGTGGCAAGAGTATGTTTTCATGCCTACTTAAGACAAAAGTAAATGAATCAGAGGCCTAGAGGTATGAGAACAAATTTCAAGGTGCTAGATTGCAAGGTAATGACTCTAGAAGACCATGGGAGCCAAGAAAAGACAATGTTGTCTCAATCAAGAGCAATTGACATTGAGAAGAGAAATGCAACACAAGGTTCAGATAAAAAAAGGGAAGATGAATTGCAGGTTCCCAAGAAGGCTTGGGACCTCTTCAAGACCTTATTTTAGGTCTTTATGGAGCCTATATACCTTCACTATGCTTCTTGAAGGTATACCAATGAAAATGAAGCATCTAGGTGAGGAGGAGCAGTCTATGTCATCACGAGTCATCTCTATAAGTCAAGGTATGAGTATATATGCCCTTCATAGTCTTTTTGGTTCAATTTTATGTGTTTTTTTGTCTTGGTGACAATCATGAGTCTTTATTGTGTCTCTCTGCACATTGAGTAGTTTAGATTCTTGTGTGTGCTAAGTTTGGTGTCTTATGCACTGTCATGTGGTATCATGAGTTGTATCTAAGAGTTATTGATGTGGTTGGAGTTGGTAAAGGTGTCTCCGAGTTTCCAAGAGTCTTCATGAATGAATAATAGGCTCTGTCAATTGTATTAGTCTGTTCTAGCTATCAGTGGTCTGTGAAGGTCTGCTCAGTCTTGTCTAGGTCATAAGAATTTTATATGGAGTTGTCATGATGGATAAGGGATCTTGACATGAGTGTCACAATTTCATCTATAAGTATGAAGCCACAAGTGTTTTTAGTACATTGTAAAATAGGTGTCTTGCATTCATATCAGGAATGTTGTCTGTATTATCAACATGGATGCCTAGTTTGTGTCATGTTTTTAGGCATATTGGGTATGTATCATGAGATATCAGAGTAGTGTATAGGCATATAAATTATCTTAAAAGGTATTCTATGGAGATCAAGTTTCAACTTGATCAGTTTTCTCATAAGAAGGTTGATTGTGATAGTGATATAGTAATGAATACACTATTTGCAAAGAAAATGAAGGCTACAGGTATGTAAAGTGACTACTCATGATGAAATTTCATTGGATAAGGTGATGAGTAAGTTCAAATAAGTTGTTTCAAGATGATGATGCTAGTATGAAGAAGATAAGAGAAACTTTTTGTCAAAAATGTTAGTTCACTGTTCTTGACTATGCTTGCACAGTCCATTCAAGCAGAGTACATGGAAACTCAATTTTGAATAGTCAAATGATTGAATTTTGGTCTGAAATTTTTTCACTTAATCTAGACATGTGGGGCTAAAGGAGGTGAAATTTTAAAGCTTCATGTATGCATACTTTCTCTGTTATGCATTAAAGTATTAAGAAGTTGCATTTATGACCTAGAAAGGGCTATTTGAGAAGTTGACAGTGGTGTTTTGGTCTACAATATGAGTTTTCATGATTTGAGAAAGTTATTTGCATTTGATATGTGCCTCATGAAGTGTCAAAATGCATGAATAAGATGAGCTATATAGTCTATCTCAGTGTTTTTGGTTATTTGGTTGTTGTGCATCATGATTTGAGCTAGAAAAGTGCACTCTACAGTAAGTTGACTATGGCTAGATGGTTCAATTTTGACATGGTTATTGTATTAGTGAAATGTTTGAAATGCTTGGAATGGTCGATTCCCTGTATACTTTTGAACCTAATGTTGCTCTTGAAGATATCCTTATAGAAAAGGTGAAATAGTATATTTCAGAGATGCTTGGAATCTTGTTTGGTTAAAAATGATACCTTTTATATATATTGGTTGCTAATGTTATATGTGCTTGTATGAACCCAATAGTGCTCCATGAAGGAAGAATGAACACCTACAGGTCTAGGAAGTAGAGTTGAGTTGATTCAGTGGCATGAAGTGATATTCAAAGATTTTTCTCATACTGAAAGGTAAGATTCTTTCATTTACCCATGATTTTCAATGCAATTGTGTAAGAAGAATGTCTTAGGTACTTGATGAGGCTTGAAAACAATAGCACTCTATAAGCCTCTAGATGCTTGTTTTTGCATGGAGTCGATGAAAAAGAAGTCATAAGATGATCTCTTAGTATTTTGCATGAGATTTTCATGATGGATGCATATGGAGTAGGTCATTCAGGGGTGAATAGATCAATTTTTAGGCCTATACATTGATGTTGATCTCCAAATATAGACTGAGACAGTGTTTTAATGATCTGAGATATACTTTTACACGACTAAGGGTGCTTTGTGAAGTATGATGTTGATACATAACTGTGGGTGAGGTTTTTCTAACATGACTGATAAGCCTAACTCAATTTTTTGAATCTTTCTTAAAGAGAAATAAGTTGAAAAGGTGTGAGATGCTAAAGTGTATGAGAAGAAGCTAATCTACCATGCTATAGTACCCTGTGATAGAGGGTTGATGTTTAAAATAGTTTATTTTGGTAATCAAGATAGGGGGAGTTTGGATGAGTCCTCAAAGCAAGAATTTGTAGGTGTTTGAGTGCCTCAATACATGTTTTTTCCTCTCAAAGGCGCTTTTGATTGGGTTAAGGTGTTGATTGTCTTTTAATTGTGTTGAAGTGTTGTTGAAGCAAGAGAATTGTTGATTCAAGGTGTGTATGGGCTCTCTAAGATAGGGGGAGTACTTGTTTGATTTCCAAGAGTGATATGTTGTTCTCAGGACCATTCAAGGTGAAAATTTGTTGGTTACTCCTTGATATTGATTGCAAAGGTATGTACTGGCTCAATTCAACTGAAAATGACTAAAGATGACTGAAAAAGTTGTTTAGAGACTATTAAAAGTTGTAGAGTTGGATTCAAGACATGGTTCCAAGAATAAATGATCTATTTTTTGCTTAAAATATATAAGAAGGTGTTGTAAGCTCAAGGGGAATGTTATTTGATAAGTTTTAAGTATGGATGAAATGTAGATAGATGTCAAAATTGGCCTAATTTGCTCTAAAAGGATTGTTATGGTCTCATGATATTGCCCTTAAGTGTAAAAATATGAAGAAGCCTTGATATGCATTTTTTGGCCAAGAAATGGTGGATTCTTGTCTAGAATTTTTGTGAAATGATGAAGTATGAATCTTTATAACATTTTTAGCATGAATCAAAGGTGGTATGGTATAGTCATTTGTTGTTAATGTGCTCTTGAGTAGTTCAAAATAGGGTTCAAGGTGAAATTTGCCATGTTTTTGCATGCCTAGAAGGATGGAGAATGATGTTTTAGCCCCTAACAAGGTGAAATATTTTTAATTTCATGCTTGAATAATGATTCTCAGATGTTGGAAGTTCTTATTCCAAGGGGAGCTTGTTGCTTGCATGCCTAAAATGAAGACAAGAATAAGATTTTTTGGGAAAAATCAAGAGAAAGAGTCAAATTGAGACCTTTGGTTGATGTTTCTAACCAAAGCATGGAGGTATGAAGCTGATGAGGTGAAAAAGTCAAGTTACAAGTATGCCTTTTTCATTAATGTAAAAAGGGGGAGAAGTCCAGGGTGTTTTCCATCAATGACAAAGGGGGAGATTATTGGCATGTAGGACTAATAGGTGTTGTCATTGATGTAAAACCACATTAATGATAAAGTGAATGTTGTAGGATGATGTTATGATGTTGTTTATGGTGCTAACATACTGGTTGATATGTTTATCAGCTACTATAATTGGATTCAGTGATGTGTGTTTACTCTAGCAAGCCTATATAGGTTCCTAGGAGGTATATCTTGACAGTGTGAGCTTCCTGGATACTTGGGAAGCATGTTGGCATGTTTTCTATAATTATTTAATGGTGCTTGAGCACTCACAATAGTGGCATAGTGCAGGTACATGTGGTTCACCATGTTACAGGTGCTCATTGGGAGCAGGTATGACAGCTTGGAGGTGTGAAAGAGTGCATTTGAGCCATTTGAGCTCATCAAAGCATGTAAATAGGTATATAATAGCATATGAGGTATTTTTGGGTCATTTTAGAGGTTTTATGTTCATTTATTGCATTATTTTAGTTGGCCCTAGTTGTTACTATGGGGATCTAACATACAAACATAGGTAAGTCTTAGTGACTGGAGAGATTGGGATATGGTGTTATCATTATGATGATTAGAGATGTTAGAGGGATGAGTGATGATACTCTCAGTAAATTTTTAGGTTCCCATGATGTGAATTTTGCAAGATATGACTAATTTTGTGAGACAGGGTCAAAATCTAGTGCATTTCTAGCTCGAAGTGCAACTTTAGATGCTTGTTGTGAACAATGTGATTTACATGGGACCTTGTGAATTTAAGGTATGATTATAAGGTGATTTTATAAGTTTTTTAAAAAATTAGGTCAGTTGATCATCACATTTTTATGAACGAATGTTAAGAAGGTAAAGAGGTCTAAAACCCTAGTTAAACCCTAACGAGGAGAAGTTTGCAGAAAGTGAAGTGTTGTGACCTAGTTTTGATTGGTTCACAAAAAGTGATGATTGGATGTTATAGAGGACTCCTTAGGATTTCCATAAATGTATGGTTGAGGTCATGGTGATATGTGGGCCCCACCTAAAAATAGTATTTTCTGAAGAAGAAGGTTCTAGGTCAAGATGGTCCAAAGGAGTAGCATACAAAATTAATGGTGCATGATGATTGGAAGTTTTTATATTAATTTTCATGAAGGTTTCATGATATTTTCATGTAGTTTCATGTTGTTTGAGGTCTAAACAGGTTGACTAGTCAAAGGTCAGTTTTGGGGTCTCAAATAGTAGGGTCCAGTGTTTTGGCCATAACTTGAGCTACATGTGGAATTTTGAGGTGATTAAAGTTGTGTTGGAAATTATATTTATATATATTTCTAGTGATATATGGATTTCCTCATGAAATGTGACTTGAAAAGGTTGGGTTTCTAGGACATTATTTCAGTAAGAAGGTTTTTGGTAGTTCAAGACAACATCTATTTTTGTGCAAGTTTGATGTTGTTTGAAGCATAATATGGATTGGGTGATGCTTCCTATCACCTGTAATGTGAAGAGGGATGAATTTGGAATCCAATGAATCCATTTGGAGGTCTTGAATGCATGTATAGTTGATTTTATGAGCTAACCTTTGGAAACATATTTTTTGGTAGGTTGATTTGGTGAAGACAAATGTTGTTGTGGTTTGAAGTGAAGGATGTTTCATGATTTCTAACTTGCTTAGAAGTGTTATTGAGTGGTCACATAGAATTATTTGGTTCATTATAATTTATTTGGTGATCAAATGAAGTTTCTAGGGTGCTGAAGGGTGCAGGAAATAACTGTTTTGAAGTTTGTAAAGGGAACTGGGCCCAGTAAATGAAATAATTTGATTGGTTGACTAAATGTGCTACCATATTTGAATGTTTTATGATGTATTAATCATATGTAAAGGATTTTGGGTCATGACAAATTTTACTTTTTATGTAAGGACATTTTAAAGAATGTGCCCATGGGGTTTTAAGCCATTGTTTTGGCATATGTAATGGGGGTTTTAGATAGGACAACATATATGGGTAAAATGTAACTATTGTAATTTAAATTTATGAATTTTATAGAGGTGAATGGTTCAAATTCATCAAGGGGGACCGACCTCTTGAGGTTAGAAAGGTGGAGAAGCATATAAAAAGCATGTTTTTGGTGCTTTTGTGAACTAGTTAAGTGTGTGCAAGGTGGATCGACCTAGGTGGATGTTATCTGCAAGTGTTGGAGCATAAATTGGGGCTGATTAATGTGTGTTGCAGGTTGAGAAAAATAAGAGAACATGAGAGAAATGATTTGATGATTTTTAGAGTGATTGAAGGTTTTGTTTTGTGAATATTGATCACCTAGGGTTTGAGTGAAGAAGTGTGAGTTGAATATTGGATCTCCATCATTTATGACAACAAAAAATCAGATATCTACACATCATAAGGTAGTTGAGTGGGTGATTGATCATCTTGGGGTGTTGTATCCTCCTTGTGGAGTTGGTGCTTCACAAAATTAGGGGTTGGTTCTTTGTGTAGGGTTGGTGCTCTACTAAACTAGGGGTTGGTGCTTCTTGTGGGGTTGCTACCTCACTAAATTAAAAAATATATCAATGTAAAATATTTTTTTAGTGTATTTTCTTCCCATTTAGGGTTTCCCACTTATATCTTTTGTTCTTATGGTGTTACTTTTCTTTCATGGTTTTATGTTTTATTGATGGTTTATGGTGTGCACACATTAAAAGTTGAATAAGTGGTTATTGTGATTGAATGCATATGGTATTTTGAGTTTCAGATCTGAAGTATAATTAAAAATTTTATAAGTACTAATTCACCCCCCCTCTCATTCCATTGTGCTTCTAACACAACACATTTCTTAGCACATCAGGCAACGAATTTTACCGGGCACGCGGTCTTTAGAACTTGGCATACATGCACTACACAACATTTTCTACTTTCGTGTTGGATCAGAATTTTTTGAACTAAATCAAATTTTTACACACCATCTGCAGTGGTGTTCTACACTTTGGGAAGCGGTTAGATGTTGGAGGATGACACCATACTTTTCTCCCTACACTTCTTAAGTGTTTGGCATGTGATCACCCAAAAAACCCGTTCTTCTACATCATCTTTAGGATTCTTTCTACACTTTTTTACTCATCATCGATCAGGTTCACATTTTAATTTTCACATTTTACACACTTTCTTACATACATTATACACATTTTGATCATATACATGCATATTTGACTACTTTTTCATTCTTCTCTTTTATAGTTCCGTCCTTATGGGAAGTGTTAGTCACATCATCATCATAATCAATACATTAGCAGCAATCGACATCAATAACAAGTACAATCACAACATTTACACATACATTCTTGCCCTAGGGTCATCATTGTCACTTATTTTTCACTTCCTGTTCTCTAGTTTCCACGCTTTACATTTTTATTATTCCACGTTTTTCCTTGTCTCTCAACACACTTACACCATCAATCTACATGGTTATTAGGTACACATCTCTTATCTACTTTATTTTATCAAACATTCACTCAAAAACATAAAGTGGTGGAAAATGTAGACACTAAATCACTCACTTTGGGTCTCTATTTAGTCTTGATCACTTACTACTATTCATATGATTCATAAGAAATAAAAGTATTAATTAACCCATGTTTTTTGCCATTTTTGCTTGCTTTATGTTGCCTCTATTGATCTTACACTCCTTCTAGCTTAGTTTGTCTTGTCACACTTCATCATTTCTCACATTGGACACCAACACCCAGCCAGAACACCAGCACCAGGTGGCCCTGTCCCCTCTGGGTGCTCCTGACCTTTTTATACTTTGCTCACATCTTTTGGGTCCTTTCTATCTATTTGGGCATCTTATATTTTTGGTGTTCATCCTTTTCGGGGTTAATTACGAAATAAAAGAAAGGGAATCATATAAATATAAAGTTATGTGACCATAATTAAGGACCAAGCACTAAACATTTACTATCACCACCTAAGGTTATATCCAAAGGCATTATCAAGAGCATTCAAACATCCATCTAACATCCACACAAGGGAAAGGGACTCCATTATTCTACATAAACTTTATAGGAGGAGAATTTCATTCTTTTATGCACACATCTATCTACAATTTCTACATCTAGTTATTTCTCGCTATCAAGTGATACCCGCACAAGATCCACCTAGGGCACAATCTCTTCACACACACACACATAAAACTACATTGGGTCTAAAATGTAGTGTAACGCTCAGTTGTAATATCACTCATTTGATAGCTAAGGATAGTTTTACCCCTCATTTATATTCTTTTCTTTTTGGGATTTAATGCACTTTTGAGGGTTTTACAGGTCACTTCTTTATTATAGGTTATCAGTGACATCGATGATCATTACACGACATACAAACGACAAGAAGTGAAGGAAATTGAACACCTTGTGACCATTTAAAAATGGTTTTATAAGGTTTTTGGCAATCATAAGTGCCCATAACTGGTCTGTAGTGCCCGCAGGTGCCATTGATCCATCCCAGATGCCCTAGTCTAACATATTCTGGCATCTCTACATTTTTCTGGGTTTTATTACGTCAATTTGCACTTCATATTTTCCATTTCTTTAGTTCTATATACCATTGGGATCATATCAAAATAACTAAGTCATTTTATCTTCCCATTTACACTTAGGGTTTTAAATCTTAATTTATTATTTACCTGGGTTTATTTTGTACTTAATTGATTATTCATTTACTACTACATTGCAATCAAATTTAGGCATGTAGTTATTTCAATATTTACTTAATCACCAAATCTCTTGCAAGTCCCTTCCATTTCATCTCAGTTCATTACCAGCTCCATATCTACCTCTAAGGCCTCTGAATATGCATTTTCTATCATTGTTTTAGTTTATGTGCTTCAGTCGCTATTAATTGAGCCCTGCAGTATTGGGTCACCATCGACCTACACGGGTTTGGTTTAATTTTCTTAGATCAGATCTACATTTTATCATTTTCATTGCATTTTAATTTTTGTTACAGTCCAAATTTTGCTACATCCAATTTATCAATATTTTATCTTTTCTTTATCAAAATGTGGGTTGACATCCATCACAAGAAGTTTTCACTTCTCAGTACTGACATTTTCAAGCAACCCACCCATCTATCTACTAGTCCATTTTTCATGCTGAGTTCACTTGATTTGTAGGTCACCTATCTCACTACGAGGAGGATCTTTCTTTTGTGCTCATATCTATCTTCCTTTCATCTAGAGGTACCATAAACCCTCTCATACTTGGTGTTACTTGTTTCTTTTATTATTATTTCACTAGTCTGGAACAAGAACGAGGCAATTTGTTCAACATGTACAACATATTATTATTGTTTAGATTTTCTTGATTAACATTATGATATGTTTTGGATTAAAACATTTATTTTCATTAATTGATGATGCACTAGATGTATATTTAATATGAAATTATAGTTATTGATTATTGTTAATGCAAATATGTTTTTTATGACTTATTTTAAAGTTGATTAATTATATTGGACATATAATACATTGGGTATTGTTGTTTTCCCATGTGTATATGTTCTTAGAATTCAAGAAAGGGTATCATCAGGGAGAGAAGATAATATGCAGTAATGGGTATTGAAAGAGAGAAATTGTATATGTATAACAATGCTCAAAAAATACGTCAAAACATAAGTTGGTCAATAGAACTCTTTGCTATGATTTAAGCCTTGTTATATCAAGTATCATTTATACGACATGTCGATTTTAGTCGTAATGAAAAAAATAAGTAGTGTGCACTCTCAATTAGGCAAGGAGCATAATATTTCATTTCAAGTTAGTCAAATGGTATGTAGTCACTTTACAACAATGGCTCGAACATGATAAGGTTTAACTATATTCATTTTTGTATTAAAAATTTACTTTGTTTAAAATAAAAATATAAAAGCAAGTTATTTTGTCTCCAAATATTTTAAGCCATTTCAATTATATGGTGTGATTTAACCCCTGATTATATTTATATATATAATGTTCTTGTATTAGGATAATCGAGCCACTCGCCTAAGATCTCAATGATCCATTTCATGTTAACTTGTTGAGCTACCACCAATCAAATTTTGCTCATTAAATGAGCTATGTGTTGCAAGGTTCACCATATTATTAAATATCACCATCATCACATTGTATAAAGGTTTCATACTCACTAACTAATCTATATGATCTTCAAACTATGTCAACCCCAAGAGCCCATGTAGGAGGGATTCTACCAAACTAAAAGACCCATGAACCCTGAGACCCTGTGAATGATCAAATGATCTAAGCACATGATTGGTCGAGAACCATGATCCGTTATTGGACTACAAGTCATATTCTTGTTTTGCAAATCAACCATTTTTTATTTTGTGTTCGTGTAAGTAGAAAAAGAGTTTATTGTCTTTTTCAAGGTAACATGTTATACCTAGGTCACATGTTATTAGGATCAAAATAAGTGAAAAAATGATCGATGTGGTATTTACCTTAGGTTGGAATCAAATATGAGTTCGTTGAGCTCAATCCTACCCCATATGAAAATATAGCTAGAACCTTCCATTGATCAATTGATCGTGTAAATAAGTGAATCAATTATGTGAACTAGTGAACTGATCCTTGAGACCCTTCTCCATAGGAGCAACGTCACTTTGAACCAATCATTGATGTAATCATGTGAATTTGTGATAGGGAACTATAGAAAACTCAAAATAAAGTTAAGATCACTTAAAATTTAATTGATAAGAATTAATCATGCCCAAGGTTGATCAAATATTTAGTAGGATATAATTAGCCATGAACTGATATTGATTAATCATGAAATTGATTAATAAATCAAACGGGGAGTAAACTTGATAAGGGGCTGAAAATAGAAAGGTACGAATCTAAAATTAAAGAAATGGCAATCGATTTTTGGGAAAAATAGAAAACCAGAATCTATAATTAAAAGAATTGAGAATAGGACAATTGGGTGAATAATATTAAAAGAACAGGGATTACTAACAGGCACAAGAACATAAATAAGATATCAGAGGTAGATATTTTACAAGATAAATTCATTGTTTTCAAAGAGAGATCACGGTGACATAGAGACGTAGATAAAGATCATAGACGACCGGAGAGATAAAGATTAAAAAAAGGATATTTTTTGGAAAACATATAGGAACATATAGAATGCATAGGTTTTCCTCTTTTAAGTCTGATTTAATTCATAAAATTTACTTGATTGAATGTTAGTAAATTTTTATAATTTGATTGATTATATTAAGAGATTTAGGGTTAATATAGAAAATTGATCACGTAAAAACTTAGATCATGATTTAACTGATCAAAGTTCATAGATCACAGTCACAAAGATCTGTAGAGGATTGGCTAAATGGTCTAGTCACTGTGATAAAGTAGAATGGACGTAAAATCTATTCTAGCCCCAACATATTTTATAACATATCACAGTCAGTTTCAAAACATTATATAAAATTTGACACGAGTCTTTAAATTACATCATCTAGAAGGCCGCGTTCAATTCCAAATCATTATATAAGTCTTTAACATGAATATTTAGTTCACACTCTCTGAGAAGTCCAAATGGCCAAGGCTTGGAATTATCCAAAGAGGGGTTACAATTTGATTCCCCCTTCTCAATCCTTTTGATATACCTTTATATCAAAAGTTATGTAGTTAAACTAGAAAATAATAATAATACAATAGGTGATTAAACTTAGAGAAAGAAATTAGGACAAATGATCTTAGTGATAAATGTGACTAGGATTATAAATGTTAACTTTAGAATCATTAAGGGAGATTCAAAACACAATAACAAGAATGTGTTTTAAAGGATATTATGAGTGATTAACTAAAATATGAACTATTATAGACTAATCTAAAGTTATTGTAACAATAAGTAAATTAATAATTAATTACAATGTGTATCCAAGAAAACTAAACACAAAAGTATGAAACCCTAATTGTAAAATAAAGGAAATAAAATACTTAGCTGGTTCACAATGGTGTCAAGGATATGCGGAGCTAGAAACCTATGAAAATGGAGGTACATACTTTCGCCATGCTCAGAAAATTGTGTGACTTTCGAATAAGGGCAGACAATAGCACCCACCAAAGGGGCTAGGGTGCCCGTTGGCTCTCTAGTCTTGATATGGGCTTTGTAGTCATCACAATTTTTCAAGATCTAATTTTTTCTTGGTTGGAAGAGTGTCGCAAATATTCACTTTTTGTCACTTCAAAGTTGTAACATCCACTTTTTTCCACTTCATATGTAGGCTTTTTTTAATATTTAATTTATGTAGCTAATTCAAATACCCATATATTTAAATCCAACATAAACCTTAATGCAATCCATTTTTGATAACTGTCATGAACCATGTGCAGCTGCATGAGAGAGTACTAAACCTATTCATCCCCTCTCAACACTCTGTATGAGCCCATACATAAAATGTATCCTTTGGTTCTCCTTTATCATGATATGATATATATAAGTGAAGACTCCTAAGTGTCTACCTGGGTTCCACCTATGAATTCCATAGGCATCTGACAACTTAGATAATAGTTAAATCTCGACAATGTAATCAGCAGCTTACACCACTTTGCACAAATTTTCAGAGTCATGTATGCCATGCTCAATTCCATGATGGTACACTCGTCATTAGCAAATTTATCATTTCACCGTAATCACTTATTTGGTTATATGGATTCACAAACGTAGATGTTGTAAATAGTTATAAGTCTTGAACAAGTTATAAATCCAGTTTAACCTACATGAAGACGTACCTCTATGTCATCCTATGATGCCTATGGTAAAGTAAGTGTCTTCATAAAAATTCACCTTGCTACTAGACTACTTCCCTTCCCGTAGCCATCATAAGTTGATATAAGGGTGTGTACCCAGGAGGTCCAATCTTTCTTTGTAACTCTATCAAGTTTTGTACTTAAAGCAACACCATACCACAATCCAATCTCTTGATGAGACAACTCATTATAGCTGCTAAACAATAATATCCTAATGGTGAAAACCGTCATTATAGGGATACAAATGTGTAGCAAATCCAGTGAGTTAACCCGCCTAGAATCCTGTATTGGAGCATGGAATTTAATGTTTTCAAGGTAATTATTAATCATTAAAGAACAGTTTAGGCCTCATGACACCTTCTTCACGAATGGGTCGTACCTAAGGTCTAGTTTATGTTGATCCCAGGGCCACATCGCTTAATTACCTTTCTACAACTCATGCCCAAGATAACCATAAATGTATAACGATACTATCTTGGTCTATGATCAGTATTACTATTTAAATACTATCATAGCTTAATCAATTAAGCCCATGTTTCTATAATTCTCATTATAGAGATATTTATCTACATATAGCTAATTATTTAGTTATGTCTCATACTTTTTTTTTCAAGTACCATAGACTATCGATGCAAATCAACATTTTAGCATAAGCCCTTCACTTTTCTTAGTTGTAACTTAATTAAGAGCATTCATTTGTTTTATTATATCCATCAAGTAAGTTATGTTTGGATTATCTGATATGTTAGATTGGATTCACTACTTGCCCATTCATCTTCTCCTGTTATAGCCTTTTTGCATAAGATCTTAATCTCTTTTATAATGTTCATATACTAATCCTCTTTAGAGATACTAAATTTTTTTACTAGGGTTTGGGTTCAGATACTATGTTATTTCCAACTTAGTGAGCATGTTTCCATTTTACTTCCATTGTAACTGGATATCATACTTATATGCTCAGAATGATGCATTATGGGACAACCCCTTTTTAAATACATTATCATCTCCTAGACCAAATTATCACATTTCTACAATTCCTAAACAATGAAACCAACCTTATTATATCTTCATGCCAACTTCTTTGGTGTCCATAGTTGTATGACAATGAATCTCGGCTATAGGACCAACACCCTCTTCCTATAATTTGACGTAAGCCTACACCCTCCAAATTTCTTTACGGTTATATTAAACTTATCTTTATATCAGTGTGGACCCTAATCCTTCATAGAGGTATCAACGTACCTTAGTACTTGATTATTTAGCATTGTAACCTCTTTCGCTTGAATACTCAACAGACATAGATTATCTACCTGATAACACAACTTGACCATAAATGATTAAAATACTGCCTACGAGAACAATAGTCAACCGCATATGGTTGACTATACCATTTTGAATATAGCTTCTATACTATTGTTTTGTCAACGTGGATCACATTATCCATGAAGTCCTTTTTACTTCATGTGCAATTTATCTTTCCTAAATGCCAATCATTCCACTTGTTCCCTTACTATTTTCTTACATGGCATCACATCTTTGTCCAAATATGAGTAGGTCTCTGCCATTATAGACAATGGTTAAACTTTAAGATCATAATTTATGTAAGTTGGATTATATTACTTGACCTTTCAAGGCATTAGATATGATCCACCACTTAAGAATATTATCCTATTATCTATCTACCGAAACTATTGTTATTTACTTTTTGTCTCATTATTAATTACCTCCATTCTTATTAATTGAATTCACAGTAGTTGAGGTTAGAGTGTTTTAGGGTGTCCATACATGCTACCAATACATATTCATATCTTTTCAGTTAAGCTAATTGGTAAAGTTCTTAAGACCCCTATGGTATAAGGTCACTTCACCGGATATACCAAACATGATTTAAATAAGTAGCACCCAACTATATACTGATGATATGCAACAATGTTGCATGCATCATTATCTATGTTGTAATGCCATCCTACTTTCAATAATACTTGAAATAATAAGAGATATTTATTTATTTACTTTCGTTGTTAAAGAGTGACATAATATAATATTTTCTCAATATATTTATTTGGTATACAGTCCATAAGGATTACATATTTTGTAACTTATTGACATTTGTTAAAATAACCAATAATATTTTCCAATGTATAAAATCTATTGTGAACCATAATACAAAATGACTCTTGCACCCAAATGGAAATCAAAACATCATATTTTATATTCATTTGAATAATTGATTTGTAAATATCTTTGATTGCATCTCATCAATTAATGAGTATGATTAAGAAGTCAAAAATGTCTAATCAAACTTGATCATAAATTGTAACAGGCTTATTTGCCTCTGGTTAAAATAGAAATCTTTTCTACACATCGTCAATTATCCCCTTTTTTAAACATGACCAAGGTGAAGCTCATAAGTGAGTCAGAATATCTTAGTTCAATAGCCCTCATTTTCACAAATAAATCTTGACTGAAAATTATGGTTTCAATACATTCCAATCATTCATGCATTCTAATGCAAATACAAAATGCAATCGTCCAGACTTTATTCACCACAAAATTCATTTCACCCTACACTAAAATGTTGATGTACAAAATTGCACATGGTCAGTCCAACATGACTGGCATGAAAAGCCATTTCCCCCGGTTAATGACTTATGCAATATAATACTTGATTAAATGATATGCTGCAACATTAAGGTCATAATAGAAACACAATAATTCAAAGAATCATTCATCATATATTTTAGAATAATTTCTTTTTATCCATCTGAAAATTATTCACTGTCATAAATTTTAAATTCCTTAATATAAGGAATTCACAGGAATAGACCACATAACAGCATAGGGTAAAAGCATTCATAGAATTCATTTCACTTTCAATATTGACATAAATTATAAGTCTGTAAAAAAATTCTAATAACATGTAATTCTATTATTATATTATTATATTAGTATATCCTTAAGATATTCTTCCCGGTGTCCATAGGGACTATTCTCTACGTGCTACTTAATGCCGTAACGGAAATTCACTAGAAATGGGTATTCAGAACAACAACCCTCAAAAACATTTTTCCTCCTTATTTCCCACCAGACGTCCTTTACTAGAATAGGTCGTTAATGATTTTTGAGAAAATATTATACACTACCTTTCATGCATGACTAATATAATCTTATTAGAATAGTTTATTCTTGTTCTTTAATCCTAGTTTATGTATCTTACTAGAGAATCCTTATTTTTCCCATATATAACAACCACCAAACTCAACATATGATATTATACTACCAAATTCCCAAGTTAGACGTTAATAAGGTAATTTTTAATTAGCTATAACTGAATCAAGATCCTTCAAAATACCTGTAACCTTCTTATTTAATCGAAACATGTCCCTTCTAACATCGATATTAATCGACACCTAAAGGGGAATAACTTAATACTGGCTTATTCACATGTCAGGAGGTCACCTTATTTCCTATACGGTGGCCGATAAAATATAACTAGACAGGATATATAAAATTTAGAGCCCACCAGACAATCACTCACACTCAAACAAGCTACTCGCATTACCAAATTAGGTTAATATAACATATATGCATGTATCAATCATTATATGTGCTTAGAATGACTAAATGAAACTAATCAATTAAAATTGACCAAATTATAAAATCCCCTTATGGGTTTTTATTGCATATTGTTGTTGGGTTCCCTAACATGGAACTGACCCCATAGTCCGTAAGGAAAATAATTGGAAACTATACATGGTTTTAGCTATACGGTGAAATCAACAAAAACCCCCTAATACCACAAGTTACAGTGCATACCACTTAAGGTATTATCCCATAATACTATAAATATTTCAAGCACCTAGGTAAGACCCAAAGTTAATGGAATAATATTGAAAATAGAGAATAATAGAACTCAAGGAAAAGAGTTTGTACTATTCAAAAGTATAGCAACACACAATATTAACAACCATATTCAAGCAGTATAAAAACACACCATATTAACAGTTATCACCGTAACTCTTTGAAAACTCAATCACAACCACTTATAATTTCACAAGAATCAAACAATACATAGTAACAATCATCCTCAAGTACATAGTTCAAACCCAAGAAATGTTTCCGAAGATTATCTATGCAAATACTAGATTGAATAAGATATTAAGAGGGGGAAAGAGTGATCCATGCCTATTAAAACTGAATTCCTTCCAGCGCGCAGTCCCAACAACATTCCTCACTACCAAGATGTGATTACCAATGTTTCTTGCACAAGGTCGCACAATACACAGTCCCAAATAAAAAAACTCATTTATATCATGTTTCCACCTTATATAAAAAAAACTTGACCTCCTTTTATCTTCTAAAATTTCCATGGAACTAGCTTTCAAAATCTGCATGCAAATTGGTTCCAAAAGTAGAACTTTAGAAAGGAGAAGAGGAGCTCACAGTTGTAACATACAAGAACAAAATTAGATTTCCAGCATGTCTGATAGCTTCTTCAGGAAGCTTCATTGCTTCTCAAGCCTGAATCCTCATTAAGTGAATTTAATATTTTTAATGTCATTTAATAGCCAACCAGTCATCCACCACTAGCCTCAAATTTCTTCTCCACAAATGGAGGGATTAACACATTTTAGAAAAAATTATATTCCTTTTCCAAAATCAACCACTTTGTATGGACAGGCGTATAACTAACTACTTGCATGGCGAACACCTTTATCATAATCATGGTTTGTGATTAACTATGTCTGGTAAGAGAAATCATCAATTACCTTAATCAATGTATTAAATAATGCTTGGTGGGTCTTCAATTTAGTAATTCGACATATATATCCTAAAGCCTCATGCATGGCCTATATAGCCAATAAAGATACCCAAAAGTAATTGATTTAATGTCAAAATATAAGTAATATTAATCAAAACAACTATCTTACAACATTTTGATTATTTTAATAATTGAATGCCTCTATATAACTTAAAATGTTCTTCAATTAAGTACATAAACTTATAGAAGTTTACCATAACAAAGTTTGCATGGAGGATATTCTGATAGGCCGAAGGTGATGATTACAACGACTTCACAATCACGCTCACTGACGAATTAATCAAACATTTATCCCATACTACTTAATGTAAGAATTGATCAAACTCACTATAACGGTTGTGTAAGAAATCAAGCTCAATATACAAATTAGTACCTTACACAATATCATTATTTCCTCATAATGACTAAAGTATAGAAGTTGTGTATAAGCTCAACCATATTTTTGTAACTTTAACTTACCCAACATGCAAAAGTAAAACAATAATAATAGCCATGAAGGTACATATGCCAATTATGCATCCCATAATGAAAGTTCATCTTTTCTAACTAGAAGGTATTTCACAACACACAGTAGGACAACGTAGCCATCCGAGATGATTAATAAAACTATCATCTACAAAAACAAGGTAGCATACCAACACGTAAAATAAATTACAACATTAATCAGTTTGTGGCTACGTGATAATAGGATCCATTGTGATGTCATGCGTATAATTGTGCATGAGTATGCATACCCTTTTGGCTATGCATACGTGTCCATGGCGGTACACGAGACAACATAGCGGTACTGGTTGTTTTGCTACTCGCAAATTATTTTAATGCTTCAATTTATTTTATGACAAAAGAGAATAAGGGATTGAGGGGTGTGACAAAATTCACACTAAGATCAATGGATTCGTCGAAAACCCTACAATGAAGAAAACACATATCCAAGCATCAAAACCCTAAAAAAGGAAGAATGTAAATTAATGGGTTGGACTGACCTCCACTGCCACAATAGCGGGCTTACTAAATTGAGCATTGCACTACATTTAAGACCCAAATATATTTTGGTGAGTGTGTGCATGTTGTGCCCTAGGTGCTCTTGTGTTAATCACACTTTGTGAAATAGCGAGAAATAGCTAAATGTAATAGAATGTGTGCATGGAATAGAATAG
The DNA here is from genome assembly GCA_019776745.2 of Taxus chinensis. Classification (NCBI taxonomy): domain Eukaryota; kingdom Viridiplantae; phylum Streptophyta; class Pinopsida; order Cupressales; family Taxaceae; genus Taxus; species Taxus chinensis. Next base: position 295,857,786 of record CM034151.1, read on the forward strand.
AATCCCTCCCCCTGTGAAGTGTGATGTAGATGTGCTAGTTTGTGCCTTGATGATGGAGCTATGTGGATGCCAATGTAATAGATGGATGTAAATCTAGATGGAGTGATAGTATTAAATGATGTTAGGTCCCTCATTATGGTTTCATAACTTTATATTTATAGGGCTCTCTTGCTCTAATTTTGTAATTAAACTTGAAAAGGTTGACCACAAGAAAGATAAAGATAGAAAATGGCTAGGAGAGGCCCAAAATGTGGTGAGAAAGTGTTATAAGGATCAGGGAAACCCCAGGTGGGACTAAGGCACCCTGGGCACCCCAACCGAGGCTAAAAAAACCCAAGATTTTAGAAAATGGTTGGGCATATGGGTGTAATAGGCCGCAAATTATGAAATAAAATAATAAAGATGGCCAAAAGGATGGGGGTTAATTAATAATTTCTTCAAGCAAGAACCTTCTAAATAGTAGTATGAGACCAGGATAAATAAATGTCTAAAGTGCATGATTTTGTGACTACATTTTTCCCCCACTTTATGTTGGTGAGCAGAAAGCTTGGTAACATAAAGTAGATAGAGATGTGTACCTAATGTCCATGAAGAGTGTAGTAGAAAACTCATCGAAGGACTAGACAAAAGCATGGAATGAAAAAAATATGGAGCATGGAAACTATAAATGAAAAATGCACAAAGTTAAAGTGATGAGAGTGAACCTAGGGTGGAATGTGTGTGTAGCTACTGCAGTGTGTAGTGTACCTACATGGTTAGTAAAAGCATGTGTGCTACCATGGAACATTGTTGTTGTTGTTGTTATTGTTTCCCCCATTTGAATACTTGTTACTCATACGACCAAACCTGCAAGGAGAAAATGATCAAGTAGTCAAATATATATGTATGTAAGAGTAAAAATGATATGTAAATATAAAGGTAAATGGAACATGTGCACATGATCCATGCTGAGAGAAAGAGTGTAGAAGGATATCCTATACTGTGAGTTTTTTATGTGATCTCAAGTCACCTTAGCTGAAGAAGTGTAGGGAGGAAATGCTTTGTGTCCTCGAAGCTCTAACTGCTCCATTGAATGTGTGTAAAGAGATCTTTGTACTAGTTTTTTGGGTGACCATGTCTTATTAAATTTGTTGTGTATGGGGTTCGTAGACTGGTTTGAACCCACTCGTTGTGTATAACTAAACCGGTGTAAATATGTTGTGTTAGTATGTAAAAATCCCAAATGATGTCCCCCTTTTTGGGGGTGCATGTGACGTTGCTGATAGGGGACATGTGGCTCCAAAAGAAAGAGTGTAGAAGGATATCCTATACTGTGAGTTTCTTAAAGGTAAATGGAACATGTGCACGTGATCCATGCTGAGAGAAAGAGTGTAGAAGGATATCCTATACTGTGAGTTTTTTATGTGATCTCACGTCACCTTGGCTAACCATGTCCTATAAAATTTGTTGTGTATGGGCTTCGTAGACTGGTTTGAACCCACTCGCTATGTATAACTGAACTGGTGTAAATATGTTGTGTTAGTATGTAAAATTCCCAAATGATGTCCCCCCTCTTTGGGGGTGCATGTGATGTCGTTGATAGGGGACATGTGGCTCCAAAAGAGGACCAACCACATGCACGTTGTAACCCTAGAAAGTGCTTGGTAGAAACCAAGGCAAGCACAAACAAGAAGGATAGCCAAAGACAAGTGTAAACAAATAATGCATGCATATAGAAAAAATGTGTAAGCTACACAGACAATGTAGTAAATGTAAACACACAAGAAAGTAAGTTAGCTGCACAAAGCAGGCTACAAACATGGGACATCACTCACAATGTCACAAGACATGCAAGGCCATTATGGTCATAAAAAACAAGCAAGTGTGCACACAAACATAGGGCAAATCCCACATACAATAGCAAACAATGGTAGATAAATACAAAAAAGAAAAGAAGAAGTCATGGAAACATGTAATCTTGCAAAACAAGTTCTGAACATGGGACACCCACTAACATGTTATGGAAATAACCAATATTTCAAAGCATGAATAACCAAGTAATGTAAAGTGATAAGTACAAAATAAAACAATAGCACCTGAAAGAGACGAAGGTGGATGCCCCCAGTGACCAATATAGGAAGGGTAAATGGAGAGCATCTGTGTCATGTTTAGGAGTCATGTATTTGTGATCACACTAAAAAAATATGTGAACACACATGTGTGGATGGTATATATAATGACATGTAAGAAATCAATCTAACATGTGTAGTAAAGTGATCATGTAAAACACTGGTAAATAATATTAAATACTCCAAGACAATGCAGTATGTTGTGGATGGATGGAATGGAATGTAATATGGAATGATATAAGCCACATGCCCCCTAGTGAATGGAAGTGTATGCAGTGGGGTTCATTTTTTTCCCCCCTCAACAGTCAAGAATGAATCATAAAATAGATTGTGTCATTGGGAAATGGTCGAATAGTGTATGTTGTGTCTAATGCGTTGTGATGAATGTGTAAGTGTGGTGATGAAATGTGGCCTATAAATTATGTGTGCATGAACCCTATAGCCGAAGCATATATTACGACTAGATGAATATATAAGTGATGATTTATCCTAAGTATATATTACTATAAGATGATAGAAATAGGTGATGATTTAGCCTAAAGTGTATGTCACATGATGAAAGGTAAAAATAGTAAATATGTGATGAGTTTAAGGTCCATTTGATTGGTAAACCCTCAACAGTCGAGTATGGACCGAGGAACTAAATTTCATCATACGGTGGTGAGTGCATCGTGTAGAAGATAATGTAGTATAAGTTATGTCCATGAGATGAGTAGAATGTGTAAATAAGTTATGTGTAGAATGTGATGCTAGATGTGTAGAACGTGTAAGGTGAAATGCATAAGACAACTTGTAATATATGTAGATAGGATAACAACTTAGTGCTAGACTCCTATATGATGAAGATTAGTATAACATGTAGAATATGTGTGAAGATGTGTGGTGTAATATGTATGGTATGTAGGCAAATGGATAATGTGATATGTAGGATACTTAGTGTAAGACATGTAGACAAAGGTTTGGAGACAATGCATAGGTGTCAAAATGGTGTAGAATAAATGTAGAATGTAGGGTGTATGACACATACATGTATGATGAGGTGAAATGCGTAATTCTTATAATGCAGTGTGGGGTGTTTAGTGATAAGCCCTCAACAGCCAAGTGTGAACCGAAGCAGAAGAGTGTGTCATCAGGTAATAACAACACTAAAGTGTGTAATGCGCATGTGTATGCTAGGAGAGTGATTTATGAGAATGCAAAATTGAGATATGCGTAGATGCTAAGAGTATGGGGGGTGTGGGGTGTTATTCCCCCTAAGTGTATGATAACGTGTATACTATGTGATAAATGATGTATGAGGGTGATGAAGCATTATAGATTTTGTTTAATTGATGATGCCTAAGGAGCGTTAAAGTAGGAGATATATGGGTGTGTATAGGTGGTAATGTAATGGCAGAATATGGTAATGTAAGATGAAATGATGTTCTTTATAGTAAAATACCCCTCAAGATTCATATAAGAACCATAAGAAAATGAGTGTGTCATCAGGAGGGTAAAGTGATAAGAGTCACCTACCAAAGACCAAGTTTGCATGCAGTGGGAGCTTATGGGACAAATTTTATAGTAGAACTATGCAGTGGTGGTGAAAGTGAGGATATATTATAAGTATTAGTTGTTGGGATGAAATTAGTCAGTTGGAGCTTAGATTTGAGAGGAAACCAAGTTGCATGGAGTCTCAAGGGAGACTGCTTAGGTTTATTTTGTAATGCAATAGACGACTTAGTAGGAGTGGTTTGTGAACTAATTTTGATATGTGGTTGACTTTGTTGACTTGGGGATATCATAGGTGATTTATTAGGTGACGTTTTCAGTCTGAAGAAGGTGAAGCAGAAAAAGTGTCGTGATGCTCAGTAAGTGCACAGGAAGCAACATCAGAAATAGGAGAATCATGGGATGGGAAATAGTATTTTTCTAACTAGGAGAAGAAGTATTATGCACATGTGAATGATTGTCAACATCAAGCATGTAACGAATAAGATAAGCATCTAGAACTTCTATAGAAATATTAGAGGAAGACTCACTAGTATTTGCATAGCATGATGTAGTAGTTGTAGGTGGGCATGCAAAAAAATGATGTGCATTTAATGAGATAAAGCCATGATGCTCAAGATGTTTGACTCTACGTTGTAAAGTATAGCAATCATTACCATTTTGTGCATTCATTCTATGATAGTTACAATATGGACGACCTTGATATTTTGTAAGTTGATAAGGAAGATAACAATGAGTAGGTGGAAAAGTAATCAACTGATGACTAAGGAGCTAAGTAAGAATGTCATGTGGCATAGTATTATGCTCAAACATAAGATACTCAGGCAATGGTATGTCTTGAGGTTCAACTAGATGACATGTAGTGGATGTAGATTACATATAAGATGTAGAAGGAGCACAAACATGTGATTGAGAAGCATCCTTAAGTTGTTGAATGTCATATCTATGGGATGTAATGGTTGGTTCCATAGCCTTAAATTTGTTTTGAAATAAAGCATGCAGATCTTGAATTGAATCTAATAAGGGTTGAGTAGATGGAGGATCTCTATGGTTAGAGTTATCAGATAAACAATCGAATATAGAATTGATTTGGTATGGTGGTGTATTGTCATCTAGATACATGTAGTCTAGTTATTTTTACAAAATTTCCTGACAATAAGGATATCTTTGAAGTAAAGTAGATAAAGAGACTTGAGCAACTTGGGGAGCAATGATAGAAAATATAAGAAAAATACTAGAATGAAGGTGGACTCGAATGTCGGGTTCACCAAAATGGTTAACTAAAATATGAATTATTCTAGACTAATCTAATGTTATTATAGTAGTAAGTAAATTAACAATTAAGTACAATGTGTATCCAAGAAAAATAAGCACAAAAGTATGAAACCCTAATTGCAAAATATAGGATATAAATTACTTAGCTAGTTTACAATGATGCCAAGGATATGCGTGATTGGAAACCGAGTAAAATAGAGGTAGAGGCTGTAGTAACCATGCTCAAAAAATTGTGTGACTGTCGGATAAGGGTGGATAAGAGTGCCCACGGAAGGGACTAGGGCACCTGATGGCTCTCTAGTCTTGATCTAGGTTCTGTAGTCCTCACAGGTTTTCAAGATCTGAATTTTTCTAGGTTAGAAGAGTGTCACAAATATTCACTTTCTGTTACTCCGAAGTCACACCAAGATCAATGGATTTGTCGAAAACCCTATAATGAATAAAACACAAATCCAAGCATCAAAACCCCAAACAAAGAAGAATACAAATGAATGGGTCAGATTGACCTCAACTACCACAATAGTGGGCTTACTAAATTGAGTTTTGCACTACATTTCAGACCCAAATGTATTTTTGGTGAGTGTTTGCATTTCGTGCCCTAGGTTATCTTGTGTTAGTCACACTTTGTGAAATAACGAGCAATAGCTAAATGTAAAAAAATTAATATAATGTGTATGGAATAGAATAGAATCCCTCCCCCTATGAAGTGTGATGGAGATGTCCTAGCTTGTGTCTTGATGATGGAGCTATGTGGATGCCAGTGAAATAGATGGATGCAACTCTAGATGGAGTGATAATAGTAAATGATGTTAGGTCCCTCATTATGGTCACATAACTTTATATTTATAGGGTTCTCTTGCTCTAATTTCATAATTAACCCTAAACAGACTGACCAAAAGAAAGATAAAGATAAAAATGGCTAGAAGAGGCCCAAAAAGTAGTGGGAAAGTGCTAGAAGGATTAGGGTACCCCCAGGTGGGACCAGGGCACCCATGGGTGCCCCAGTACTAAATCTTGGCATCCCGATCGAGGCTAAAATAATGTGGGATATCAAAAAATGGCTGGGCATATGAGTGTAATAGGTCATAAATTATGAAATAAAATAAACAATATGGCCAAAAGGACGGGGGTTAATTAATACTTTCTTCACTCAAAAACCTTTTAAATAGAGTATGAGACTGGGATAAATAAATGTCTGAAGTGCATGATTTTGTGACTACAATAAGATATAAGTATGATATCTAAGCTAACTTGAAAAAATAAATATCAATATATCACATACCTTGGAGAATTTAATTATCATTAGTGGTAAGATCTAGTGGCTTGATTATAGCTTTTAAACTATATTAATACTGGGTCTAAACCTATGTTGTATATCAACGAAATCATAATAGTAAGTGTATATCATTTAAAAACATGTTAAAATGAGGATTATGGGATAATATACTATTTTATTTATTCAGATTTAATAAGGTATGAATGATGTTTTTATTATCCCAAATTCACCCCCCGGGTTAATTTGGATAACTCATAATAAATGAACTTAGCCATTCAATTTCTTGGACATGCGGGAGACCGTCGATTTCAGCCCCAAATGTCAAAGGAAAAAGACAACTTCGGATGACTCGCAAGTCAAAATTGAGATAATACGAGTTTTCTGGAAAGTCGCGGAAAAGGTTTAGAGCCATATCTTCTTGTCACACATCAACCATGTGCCAACCACTTCTTATTTTCGTGCAACAACATGTCTCGTTGTCTCACATCAACCATCTTCCTAATTCATGTAAATTGTGTCTTACTGACACTCGTCAGCTGCCTTCCCCTTATCATGCAACAACGTCCCTCGTTGACACAATAACATGTCTTCGTGTCACGTATCACCACCATCTTCCTGATGTGTGGCAACTATTTCTTGTTGACTTGTGTCAATCTTCATTTTCTATTGCACGATAACTTTCCACCCTATCACATTGTCCATTGCTAACCCGCGTCAACATTCCTTCTTGACACACATCAACCTTCCCTCATTGTCATGTGACAAAATTTCTTCTTGTCGTGCGAAAAATCATTCCTTTGTTGGCAGACAACTACTTTTGTTCTTGTTGGGCATCAGTTGGTCATTCCTGTCGAGTGTCATCAAGGAACATTAGCTATGGACCAGGCATTAATAACATTGTACAATAGCTCAATAACTGGTTTGATGAGGTATGGCACCCATGTTTGTCATGTAAGAAAAGTACCATTAGAAAGCAAACCAACATGGTCACCCATACCTCTGTACAGGTAATTAATGAAATATGTCGGTTGGTAGCTTCCTCTTCTCTCTCTCTCTCTCTCTATATATATGTATGTATTTTTCCCTCATTTGTGGGGGAGAGATTCTAGAATGTAAAGGAACTCTACCAAAATTGTTCCATCACTCTTGTGAGCCATAGGCCTTGAATTTATACAATTTATGAAGGATTTGATGCTATATCTCTAGATTTGCATAAATAAATTAAGCAATAATTAATTGAAATCAACACATGAAATGAAAACTACAAAAGATAGAAACCAAATATAAATAGAATGGAGAAATTTCTATTGAATATGAGAGGGAATTTTCTACAATTGTTTTCTCCTAAAATCATGGAGTCAAGTCTTATCATTTTATCCCCATATCTCTCCTTTATTCCTTAGTCTTACTCTCAATCCCAAGATATTCTCACACACTCTTATCTCTATGATTTGTGCATGAAAACTAATTATGCATGCTCACATATTATTTAAATATTAAATAATACTAATATTCAAACCATATGATCACACTATGAACACTTATTTCCTAACATTCACCCCCTTAGTGTGAACATGGGTGAGTTCTATCTAGTACCTGCTCATGTTCTACAATTTCCAATGGTTTTCAAAGAGTACCATCAACTCCAACAAGATTTCTAGTGGAACCATTAACCACTTTGTATGTAATTTTCTAAGAGATTCACAAACTATCAAATTGGTTTTCTAGTGGACCACCAACCATTTTCATAGCAACATACATCTTTCTCCGCCCTCATTCTTACATTCAAGGGAAAATATAAGAAATATTGCTCACGCAGGAGCTCACTTATTACAAGAGTGAATAGGAATAAATCATTTGTTCTTATTACATCACATAATGAAAATTAAACACACAACAAAAATAAATGTCACAAATTCATTGTGTGGCCCCTTCGCTTGTGGATAGTGAGAGGTCACTAATTAACCTCCTTCCTTCGTTGCCTCCTTCCTCCATCGTGATGATGTTAACTCAGTCGAATTTGTCTTTGAGGCTCATTTTACAATTCTATTAGGTGTCAATTTCAATCGATAATTCACCCTTACAATAATAATTAGCTTTATATTTATCCAAAATAATAAAGCATATCAGATTTTTACAATTGCTTGGAAATAATCACTAATTTTTTTTACAAAATAATTAGAAACGTTAGAATTGTTTTTGACTGATATCTCTTGTAAATAAGAAATGGGTTTCTGTAATTTTTTGAAAAAAGTTTTCCATAATACAAATAAACAAACCCAAAAAAAGACTTAGAAAATTTCTAATCTGGGTTTCAAGAGAAAATGTGAATTACCACAGTCTTTTTTTTTAAGATCAGAATCCAAAAAATTACGATGGAAGCTTTAAAACTCTCAGATCTACATGACCAAATGAGGCTGCGGTTTTGTCCTGGCAATCAGGTCATAGCATATTCCTAACCTTCTCTAATACTAGATGATGATAAATCTCTAGATTTACATAAATAAATTAAGCTTAATTAATTAAAATCAGCACATGAAATGAAAACTACAGAATATAGAAACCAAATGTAAATAGAATGGACTCAATTTCTATTGAATATGAGATAATTTTATACAATTGCTTGCTCCTAAAATCATGGAGTCAAATCTTATAATTTTATCCCCATATCTCTCTTTTATTCCCTAGTCTTACTCACAATCCCAAGATATTCTCACACATTGCTTATCTCTATGAGTTCTGATACCAAATATTATTTTTGGTTCAGATTTAAATGTAGAAAAAATAAAATATAACACACTAATAAAACACCGAATATAAAAATATTAACAATTTAATTCATTTGGGATATATTTTCATTATGAAGAGATTACATATAAGTTGGTAAATGACATCCTTAGAATAAGGAGTCAAACCATATCAATTACCCAATCCCCACTTATCTCTCCAACATGATTCTCTCCACCTTTATTTTCTCATAACTATCTAATAGTGATTTGTTCTCACAACTCATGTACACACAAACTATAATAATATCTCACACTCACTTAACTATTACAATATTATATTATCATCTGGATAATATAATTCCACAAACATTATTAATGTTCACACTAACACATTAATTTCATAACACCAACTCTTACCGACACCATGCCACTACTATGAGTGTTTTAGCACCCTCAAAACATGTTATAAATCATGTCAACATGCTTCCTAGGAATCCAAAAATCTCATATTTCCAAGCTACATCTCCTATGCACCTGTATAGGCTTGGAAGAGCAAGCATACCTCACTGAATCCCACTATATCAACTGATATACATCTGAAACATCATGTTATCACCATGAACAACATCCTATGACCTCAATGCAACATTCACTTTATCATTAATGTGATTTTGCATCAATGAAAACACATAGTAGGACCACATTCCAACACACAATTTGTTTTGTGGGACAAATATAGGAAGGTGATCAAAAATCTTGTAAATTTATAAGTTTTTGCTTAGCAAACAGGGAGTTGAATCTTCCTTGTAAGTTGTAGCTTGCAAAAGGTCGAGTAGGAGCTTGATTGAATTTTTGGGAGTTAGAGATTTCATGCAAGTAGGACATTGCTAAAGGTCAATTATAATATTGGACAAATTTTGGAGTTGTAGCTTCAAGTTGAGTGGATGCTCAACACATGAGATACTTGTAATCTTATAGGACAATTTTTCTACACTAGTGCATTGATTTCAGTGGGATTTTCTCCCTTAAAGAGTTTCCCACATTAAACCTTGTTTTCATGTGTACTTGCTTCTCATCTGCATATGTGTGAATGTCATTGTCTTAACATCATAAAGACGGATTAAGATTGAATGTCTTACTGAGAATTTGAAATGTTTACAAAGTATTGAGAAGCACTGATTCACCCCTCCTCTCTTAGTGCTTGTGTTTTCCAACAGTAAGTACCAACAGAATTCAAATGTATGAAAGCATTATATTATGAATTTAGGATGTATATGTATACACACAGGGAATTAAATATGCTATGAAAGTGACTATTATAAAAATAATAAAATATTTGAATAAAATGATCACCCTTATCTTATGAATGAGGAGAGTGTTGGTTCCCAAACACATGGTAATGAAAGTGTAGTGAAGATCTTAAGGTGAAAAGAGTGATGTTAAGACCTGCTAAGAAAGTGAGTGATATAGTGCAAAGAATATTTTTGGACTATATGTAAAGTGAGAGATAAGTATTATAAGGTTGTTATTGATAATGGTAATACTTATATATTATTTTCTGATGAGATGTTAGGAAATATTATGCTGAAATGATTAATGTATCCCAATCCATACAAGGTGTCTTGGTTTGTAAAGGGACATTTTGTGGTAGTAAATGATAAATGTAGGGAAAGTTTTTAGATTTGGTCATATGAGGATGATGTGATGTGTAACATAATGCCCATGAATTTATATCATGTGTTGTTGGTTAGACCTATTATATGAAGGACACGCATGATGGGGGAAATACTTACAAAATTAAGAAGTACAGTACTAAAAGGCTCGCACTTACAAAATTAAGAAGTACAATACTAAAAGGCTCACACTAATTTATTGTGAAGGATAGAGGAGAAGAGGCGTACATCACTCCTAAAGTTTGTATGATTTTCGGTAAATAATTATCAAAGGAGGTAAAGAAGGATAAAATGTGTTTGAATTTCATTCCCAAACCCATGTAGGTTGGGAAAATGAATGGATTGGAAGAAATTCCATAAGAGGTAATTAATTCATTGAATTAATATGTTGATATTGTCTCCAAATATATGATAGATAGACTGTCGCCTATGAGAAACATTAAACATCATATAAATATAGATCCAAGTTCAAGATTTCCAAACAAGGCAACATGTAGGTTAATACTTATGGAGAATTATGAGGTGAAGAGACAAGTGAATAAGCTATTAGATTAGGGGTTTATAATAGTAAGTTTAACCATGTGTATAGTTCCAATAATATTGGAAATTAAGAAGGGTGGATGATTACATATGTGTACAAATTCAAGATAAATAAACAATATTGTTATCAAGTAGATTTCCATTTCTAGGAATTGATGATTTGATGAAAAATTTGAGTGGAGAAAGACTTCACTAAGACAAATTTGAAGATTGAGTACCATAAAATTTGGTACAAAGAATATTATGAATAGAAGACCACATCCAAGATAAAGAAAGGGTCTTATGAGTGGCTTCCTATACAATTAGATGAAAAATGTTCCAAGTTCATTCATGAAGCTCATGAATGAGTTTTTAAAACCTTATTTGGTTTAGTTTTTTGTTTTTTTTGTTTATTAAAGTTGAATGTAGTAGGATTAGAGTAGAGAATTTTTTACATTTGAGAGGTATTACAAAGTTTAGAGGAAATTTTTTTGGTTATCTTCAAGATGTATAAATTCATGAAGTAAAAGTTGATTTATTTGGAATTGTAAATCTTGCAAGAGGGACTGAAAATGGTTCTGGAAAAGGTAAGAGCAATACTACAATGATCATCACCTAAATATTTGTTTGAAGCTAGAAGCTTTCATGGGTTATAATGTTTCTATAAAACATTCATTAGAAACTTCAGCGATATATAGGGACCATTATGGAGACTCTAAGAGGTGATAAGAAGAAGTGTTTTTGGATTGTTGTAGTAGAGGACATTTTTCAATTTTTTGAAGAATAAAGTAATAAAACAAAAATTATTAGCAGAATTTGAATTCTAAGAACACTACACATGGGTTATTTATGAATCTTTTCAACTGAAGATGGTTTTAAAAACTTTATTGTGATAAAAAATTGGTTGAGTTTCATAATTTGATCCAAAGAGATCTAATAGTCACTCAATATTGGGATAAGTTCATAAAACTTATCAAATATGTGCCCCAGTACCAAAAATAAGAGTGGTTCCAAATCTACAAGTTTATTATATGGCTACAATCTCGTATTAGACTTAAGGTAGTGTTATCGGTCTGAAGTGCACACTTTAATTAGGAAAGCAATCTGAATCTGACTTTGGTCAGTACAATGCTATCTCCTTCGAGTTGTGGTTACCTTGGGTTGAGGAGAACCTCAATAGTGGGCAGGTTCCCTTGATGGATCACTTAAACTAACTCTTTGGGAGGGTTTAGGGAGAGAAAAACAACACAAACTTAACGAAAGTGGGTAAATAAGGTGATGCACCAACGTTTTGGGAACTCAAATTTACACAAGACACACTACTTGATGTTATAAGGACCTGCAAAGTTCACTTCAACTACTAATTGATTGACTTAGACACTCACAAAAGGCATGCAAAAGCTTCTAAGAAAACATGGGAGGGAAAATTTGGGTTCTATCCACTTCCAAGCTGATTAGTGAACTAAATTTTCACTTAATATGACCTATAAAAGCTTCATAATAACTTAAAGAAGGTGTTTGATAGTTTATTAAACATGCAAAGGAAAGAAAAATTCATTGAAATGTACCATAGTTTGTTGTTACACACTGCCAAAAACTACAATTAGAGGAAAGTAGTCTTTATTTCTTCAAGTAGGTTATGCACTACAAAATCGCATGGCCTAAGCACATGACCAGAGTAATTAGCCCTCTTAAACACTTGCACAAACAAGGTATATGTAGTAAAAATTCACCCCCAAGTTCCAAAAATAGATAAGGCTAATTGGAGACAAATCCAATTTTATCCTTACATGCACAATTACAGTCCACTTGCAAAAAGTATAATTTCTAATAATAATCAATTATTTACTATGCACAAAAAGGGTAAAAATAGCATGGTTTATCTCCTTGGTCAAACTATCTTTTGACTTGGTAAACATGCTTTTTGACTCTCCTTGGCAAGTGTACGGTCTCTTGGAAGGATTAAGGTAAAACTCCACCTTATCTTATCTACAAAAAAGATAATATTGGCTTATTCAACACATTCAATGCATGGTTTTATCATTGGTCTTCTGTGATTGGCTAATAATTACCCCTTTTGATTTGATAACACATGGGCATGTAGAATCTAATCACTATTTTTCCTTTATAACAACATGTATTGGTTAATAATTGGCTTTTTGACCTTGACTAAGGTTTACTTAACCCTTCCTCATGCAAAAATTAATCATGTAAAGCATTGCAAAATAATTTTCCAATATGGCAATCATGCATATGGTTCAAAATCAATATTTTCTTACCATGATTATGCTAACTATGGTTAATAATTTTGACTGGATGTCCAAAAGTTAGGGTTGGAAACCTAAAATTCATTGTGTCACTTGTGCTTGAGAAGCTTCTATGTTGGATGTGTGTTTGGAAAAACTTTCCAAAAAAAACCTTGACCGTCATAGATGTACCAAAAGCCTCAATTCTTCTTGCTATGCCACTCATTTGTTCTGGCTCGTGTTGCTTTTTTGGGTTCATGGCTTGACCCTTGCAATTTTTTCCCCTTGTCTTAGCTTAGGGCGAGATTTGTTCTGAAATTTGTCTCACCACCATTCGATGTGGCTAGAGATAGTTTTATTTTTATGGGGATTGAGTGATTTCTGAGTTGCATCCCATATTTACGCATTGGGTATGTTTAGAGCTCAAGTTTTGGTGTAGAACTGCTCTCTGTATGGCTCGTAAGGCTCAACTTAATGTTATTGGGATATGTTTGAATTTCCTCATGAGAGCTCTACAACCTAGTCTCCAACGGCTCCTAGGGTTGACTTTTCAACTCGAGCTTGCTTGGTAAACTATGGCTCACATTTCATTGCCCTGGGTCATATGCATTACCAACATCTCAATTTTTTTATAGCTCGTTCAAATATCACATTGGGTTTCCCTTCACATAGCTTAGGATACTCAAGGCTATGCACACCATTCGAGTTGGTATGGCCACCTTAATTTAGTTCCTGAAGATCATATTTGAGCTCCCTTTCACTGCCTCGACTGATCCATTATAGGTTTCTATTTGAATACTCAGTTCTATGTATCTGATGAATGACTGCCGCTTTTAATGGTTTTTTATATTATTTTTTATTCTTCTCATCTCAAGGTGGTTCTATAACCTAGATCTTCACAGTGGCTCTATTTTTTATGGCTTTGTTTTTGTTCATGTGAGGATTTCAAGATTTAACTCGAGAATTTGTGATTTGAGCTAGGTCACTTTAGATTGGTTCTGGGCCGAGATGATTTTGAGGACTCACGAGCTGCTTGAGCTCGGTCATGGAGGTTGAATGACTCGTTGGTCCTTCTTTTCATTGCTCATGGAACAACTTTGAGTTCAATGTGAGTTAGGTTTTTTCATTATAGAACTTGAGCTTTTGGAGCTTTGTGTTGACTCATAACTCAGTGATGTTTTTCCCTATGAGCTCAATTTTTTCCAGATGAATAGGTAAACAACTCATGACTTTATCTCTTGATGAAGAGCATTTGCACTTGTTGAATCTTATGGGTTTTCCAGAAAATTTGTGATTTTAATAACACACCCAAAATTTCTCTATGTTTCTCTATATACTTAAAATTGTCACTTTCTTACCTAAAAAGCATACTTTGCAAAGTATAAACCACTATTTCCTTAAAACTTGCAAAAATGGAGAACTAGAACTCTCTTTTACTCTTGGTGCTCTACTCCAGGTTGCTAATATCTATAGTTGAACCTTAATTTATCTCAAGCTGAAGCTTTAGTTGGAAATGTATACTTTACAACTAATTATGAAAACCTAGAAATTACTTTTTAATGCATTTGTAGTTTATGTTTATAATCTGATTTTGTTACATGAGTCTAAGCTGAGTTGTGGTTGCCACTAAACCTGCATAAATGTTTACTTTTATTTCTAACTCTGGGTGACTTCTCTAAACTTAAAGGTTTGTAATTTTGGGATGCATTTATACTTGGAGAATTTTTGTATAAAATGGAAATGATTTCACTTAATATTGTAGCATGTAATTTTGTACTCTTATGCTTCAATGTTGAGATTGATTTCATAACTCTATTTTGAGTTGTATGGATCGGTGTGGTCTTTCACCTTTGTTTCTCCTTACTAAGATCTCTAATCTTTGTATAAGGACTCTCCTCCGTAGCTCGTGCATTCCATTTTGCTAACTTAGCCTATATTGACATATGACTTGTTATGTTTGCTACTTTATGTTATAATGGTCAAGATGTTCAGGCCCAAGTGAACAAAATTTGTTATAATTTGATGACTTTTCTAACAAGTGATAGGTCTCCCCGCATGTATGATTTCTCCCTTTGTAGTTTTGACCACCTTTAAACCCAACCAAATCCTTATGTAAGCTTAAAATATCATATTCTTCTCGATCCCCATCTTCCTCTTGCCATTCTTTATCACAATAATTACAATGTCATGTACATAAGTGGCTGCCTATGCAAGAATGTTCATTCCCGTGGCCTTTTTCAAGAACATGTCTCCAAGAGCACTAAGTGATTCAATAAAATATATGATATTTTCTTAAAATCAGAAATTTACAGCTATGATAGATGACACATAAATGAATTATGAATGCTAAGTACTTACCTAAATTAGAATTACCTCGTAATGATATGGGACTAAAAATTTGATGAAATGAAAAAACAGAGTGTCATGATGATCTTAAGAAAATAGCAGCGGAGGTAGATCTAATCAGATTGGGACACCTGGAGAGGGATAGGGGCATCTTTGGGTGCCCTAGTATGAGATCTGGGCTCCCTGGTTTGCGAAACAACTTGGACTTTGATCATATGGTTGTTAGGTCTTCACAGTACTTTTCCTTTTTTCAGGTGAGTGTCGCACTTGGTTCACTGATGTCACCGTAGACCTCTAATGAATATTCACTTGCAAAACCCCACATAAAGCATCAAACCCTAAAATAATAAAGATGCAAATGAAGGGGTCAGACTATCCTCATCTACCAAATGGATGGACTTATCATTGAGCGTTGCACTACATCTCAGACCTGATGTAGTTCTGTGTGCTTGTGTGTGCAATAATGTGCCTAGGTTTCCCTATCGCCAATGACACAGAGATATCAAGCAGTAGATAGACAAAATACAAAATGGTGGATGGAATAGAATGAATATTCCCCTTCTGATGTAGTATGTGATGTAGAATAATGACCAAATTTAGTCCCTTGCTCTATGTAGATAGCTAGCCCTTTATAGTAATAGACCTCCCATAAGGTAGTATGTATGTTGTGTTTATATAGAGATCTATTGTTTAAATTTTGACACTAATGACCTGACATGCTAACTATTACCTAGGGAGATGAGAGGAAAAACCAATAAGAGTGACCTCACATAAAAATAAATAAAATAAGGTATGACGTGGACTAGGATGCCTAGAATCAGGACCAGGGTGCCTCAGGCGCCCTAATCCCTCTTTAGGCACCCTAGTCAAAGACTAGTGACAAAAACTAATAGGAATTCCTGAGACCTAATGAGAATTTTGCAAATGAGTGACAACTATACAATACCAACAAGACAAATGATTGGACTATAAAAAGGGTAGTTAGTGAATACTTTTATTATGCAAGATCCATATATAAAACAACATACTTGGTTGTATAGTAATAGCAGTAAGTGCATGATTTTGTGACTACATTTTCCCCCACTTTATTTTGGTGAGCAAAATATCAGTAATATAAATTAGTTAGAGATACATACCTGAGAGAAATCTGGAGAATCCCATGATGTAGAAGAACGCGTAGATATGGTAGAAGAGTCTGCCGAATTAAAACATATAGCGTGACAAACCATGGATCAATGTGTTGATCCATGTGGCATAACAAGAGATGTAAGACTGTGATCAAGTGTTCTAAATGATACTAATGTTTGTGATGTGGAATGATTGATAATTTTGACTTTTATATGATGACAATGTGATGGGGTAGGAAGTGATCAGCTCCTAACCCAATTACGTGTGTATGAAAAACTGGAGGATTTGGGTGTCATGCCACTAGAGGAAGAGTTTAGGGAGAAAGATGTGTTATTCTCCAACCTTTAACTACATCCTCAAAATATCTAGCCACTGAAGAAGAACATGGATAAAATTTTCAGTGGTTTTGGATCCAAATATTTTGATCAAATGTGTTGACCCATATAGGAGCAGTATAGGAAAGGCAATGACATCTTATTGCCCCCACTCCAAGGGTGTCACCGCAATGTATGGTGGCTTCCAAGTTAGGTCATATAGAAGAAAATGTGAAAAGTATAAAAACTTCCCATTATAGGTCATCTGGGAAAGTAACAAATGTAATGCCTAAGTTAGGTTATCTTGGAGGCTGCAGGTAACTCCCAAGTTAGGTCATCTAGGAGGCAAAATGTGTTGTATTGTATCAATTGAATGTTATGATTTTTATCATTATAGACTTGAACGTATTTTATTGGTTGATTGATTATTTTACTCATAGAGGTATTTTACGCTTACTGCCCCTAGGTTAGGTCATTAGGGGGAATCGATAAAAAATTATGAAATATTGCATGGTGTATTAGTAAATATTCTAAAATGATGAATTAGAAGTGTTGAATGATCATCTCATGGTTTAATGGGAATTATAGGATGACCCCAATTGTATTCTCCCTTTTGGTGAAAGGGGAAGTGATAATGAGAATGAACGTCGAGCCCAAAGTAAGCCAGTTAAGAGACAGTGTATGATAGATATCGCAAAAATGTGTGTAGATCGAGTGAAAGATAATGTTAAGGAGAAATAACATGTGTGTCATGTGTATGATACAATGGTTGGTATAATTCTGAAGAGAATGCCACAAACGAGATAGACATCAAAGTAAAAATGCTCTAGGTATTAGAAAAATCATGCGACGTGTATTAGTTGAGTAATGGATGTAAAGTATGACTATAGTAGAGTGAAAAATGAAAAGTGACTATAAATATTAAAGTGAAAGAGTGATTAGTAAACTAATTTTTCTTTTACACAAGTTTGAGAGTAAGCTCTGAGTGAGTAAGGATGCCACAAGTCAAAGCACTGCGACCTACCTGATTCGAGATGGTAGCGACTACCATGGCATCACGTATAATGACGGAGTTGGTAAGTGCAAATTTTTTTTCGAAAAATATGTGTAGTAGTCTTTTTGGTGAATTTTTTCAAAAAATTTATTTTTGTTTTTCTGGGTGTTTGGGACCTAGACAAGAGCAGTGAAGGCAGTAGTGCCCTTTGGGATATGAGCACCCGAGCATGAGCTCTAGTGTCTTGCTCCTGGGTGCCCCAATCCTACTTTTGGATGCCCATGTCCAGAAAGTTTGATTATTGGCTAGAGTGATGTAAACATGAAATTTGATGTGTAGTGATGTTATAAGTAAACATGTGTGTGTTTTTATGGTATTTTAACGTTGTGTTTGGTGTCATTTTGTGGTGTGTAGAGGGATATCCATTCAAGTGAGTTCTGTGGTGGTCGTCACTTGAGTACATTTCCCAAGATGGGTTTATTAGATGACGATTTAGAGGTAAAGGACTATGTTAGCCTGCAGCACATCATGAGGATGGGAGATGTGCCTCATACTATGCAGATGTTGATAAATTTGTGCGAGAGATGGTTTGCGGACACTTGTACATTTTGGATACCTACAGGTGAGATGATATTTGCATTAGAGGATGTATATCACATACTGCGATTACCTATTGTTGGTAAGAGGGTACAGGTCATGGTTGTGGACAACATAGAGAAACATATGAGTGCCTCATTTGGGTTCACCAAAATGATTCAATAAAATCTAATATATTTTATTAAAATCATAAATGTACAGCTATGATACATGACACATAAATGAAGTATGAATGTTAAGTAATTTATTTGATAATTTAAATGAAATAGGAAGGTACTTACCTGAATTAGACTTACCTCACAGTGATTTGGGACTGAATAGAGTGATGAAATGATGGAACAGATTATTGTGACAATCTTAAGAAAATAGCAGTAGAGGCATATATAGACATACTGGAATACCCGGAGAGGGATAGGGGCATTTGTAGGTGCCCTGGTCTGAGATATGGGCTCCCTAGTCTAGGAAATAACTCAGAATTTGATCCTAATATGATCATTAGGTCTTTTAAGTACTTCACCTTTGGTTGGGTGAGTGTCGCATTTGGTTTGTTGATTTCGTCGTAGAGCTGCAATGAAGAGTCACCTATAACACCCCACATAAAGCATCAAACCCTAAAAAAAGAAAGATGAAAATGAAGGGTTCAGACTGTCCTCAGCTACAAAATGGATGGACTTATAGTTGAGCGTTGCACTACATCTCAGATCCAATGTAGTTATGTGTGCAATAATATGCCTAGGTTGCCCTAGTGCCAATGACATAGAGATATTGGGTAGTAGCTAAATAAAATGCAAAATGGTAGATAGAATAGAATGAATACTCCCCTTCTGATCTAGTGTGTGATGTAGCATAATTCCTAATATAGTCCCTTGCTCTATGTATAGATAGCCCTTGATAGTAATAGTTCACCCATAAGGTAGTATGTATGTTGTGTTTATATAGGGATCTCTTGTTAAAATTTCGACACTAATGACCCAACATGTTGAATAGTACCTAGGCAGATGAGAGGAAAAACCAAAAATACTGACCTCAAATAACAAAAAATAAAATCAGGTGTGACGTTGACCATGACGCCTAAAATCAGGACCAGGGCACCCTAGCCATCTTAATCCCTCTCTAGGTGCATATTATCCAATTTTACACACATGGAAAAATTAGACAATGGTGTCATGTTAAACTCTAGCTCTTTACCAAAGGACTTAGGGGCATACATGAAAGTTTTTGTGTTTTGAGAATATTTATGATGTTCCAGGAGGATTCAGGAACATATTGCGCTATTTCACCTTTCCCAGGTTTTCAAAGCTAAAGGCTTACTCAGAGCAAGGAAATTGACGTTTGAGATGCTCACTCTCAAATGAATCATGAAAAAATGATCAAAATCCGTAAAGGATGTTTAAAAGGGTCTTGTTCTACTTACATTACCCTCTACTTTTAAGAAATATCCTAAGAAAGTCACTTATCAAAGAAAAATAACATTCTGAGTGTATCCACATTAGAGGGCTAAAGTAAGGGATAACTCGCCAAGTATCTTGGTGAGCTACTCGGCGAGCCGAGATTGACACAAAAGACGCTTCATAATTTAGAAGGCCTGAGTAGTTCCATGAAGGAATTCTTTCGTTATTAAATCGAGTCAAGACTTAACATGGTGAAAGCATGAAGATGGCTCAGTTTGAATCAACGAAATACAAGTATTATCCATGGGATCTCAATCAAATTGAAAGACTAACTTGGAAATGAACTCAGCTAAAGGATATTAAAGGAGTTCATGAATTGGTAAGAGAGTGAGTCAAGGATCAACTTGGTGAGTGAGTCATTTGAGGATGGATTCATCAAGTTTGTATGTATTTATAGGAGATAATTGAATCAATGAGTGATTCAGAGGTCTAGCCCATAGTTGGCGATGTCACATTAAGCGAGGTTACATGAAGAGCAATATTCGCTAAGGTTGGTAGAAGCTCGGTGTAAGGAACATGGTGAGATGTAGTTTGGTGGATTTATCTCAGGATTTCAATCAAGTTAGGAAAATTACTTGACCAGAACAAAGATGGCTCAGCAGATAAAGAGAATGACTTGGCATGGTTAACAGCTCGACCACTAACTCGACATCAAGAAAGAATAATGATATTATGCAAGCTCAAAACAGACATTCCTCATTGTGAATTAGCTCAAATGTGACTCAGGAAAGTTAACTCCATTGACCGAGTTAAGTTGATGTGAGGTGGAATAGGATACCTCATGTGGGTGAGTTGGATAGAGTCGAGTTGATTTATTATAGGAGCTCGGTCAGATGAGTGAGCAATGACATGAAATGATATGAGACAAGTTATGAGTGAAGTCATCTTGTATAAGATGAATCAACTCTAGTACACAAAAATCATGAAGGTTGATACATAGGTGAACTCGGTTCTTGCAAATGAAAAGGGTCAAGCTGATTGATAAGGGATCATTATCCTACCTCAGGGTCGAATACAAAGGTGAGCTCGGTAAGAGATAACTCGCTCAATCGAGTTAAGCTTGTGCATATTCATTTGTGAATTAGCGAGCTCATTTGAAAAAAAATGAGGTAACTCAATCGGCCAAGTTAAGACCAAGTTTAGGGATAGCTTGGTGAAAGACCTCAGAGCTCGTGGGAATATGAGGAGGTCATGCCCTATGGGATGAAATACCAAGCCATGATGACGGGATGTCAAGCTAAGGTAACGGTTCCACGATGTGGGGATTTCGAAGACTATGACCAAGTGGAGATGTGAAGGTGGTAAGCCATCTTAAAAGTCACATAGGATGGTGGAAAAGTGGAGATCATAGACTAAACAACCATGTCAAGCTTGACAAGACATCAATTGGGTTCCCAAGCTAGAATAGTTGTGATGGGAAAATTGATAAAAAAAACTCTGAGTTGGCCAAATCATGTGCTAATGCATTCGGCGGTCAGTACGTGGTTAAGCTCGTGTCGAGTTATTTAGTGAATCGTTAGTGATGTGAAGGTCACATCTTGGTGGTATGTCAAGAAGAACTAGTTGACTAAAAACTTGAAGGAAATAATTAATGTGTATGCTTAGGTCCACCGCCGAGTTGATAGTGTAATAGGTGGTTCTACACGGCGACGAAAACAAGAGGTATGCAAGAAAATGAGTTTAAGTTCGAATTAAACGCAAAGTCGACTCGGTATGGAACCAAGTCACAAAATACGCGTGTGCCAGGGAGGTTTTTGATAACTCAGAGAGAATCTTGTGTGATAGTTGTGAACATAAACTCTATTTTCATACTATGAGGATGAATCCTATAGAGTGGTAGGAGCTCTTGGAAATGATCAATGGGGTCAACTCAGAGTTAAGCTCGCATGAACTATGACCTGTGACCGGGAGAGAATAATGGTCAAGTTACCCATCCAAAATCATTGAGCTTGTGAAGAAGAGAAACATGAGAGCTTGGGCCTAGTGTTCCAAGTACTCCGTAGGAAATTACTTAGTAAGCCATGCATCAAAGAATGGATAGAATAATCGAGTGTGGTATTATTAAAAGATTTGAGCTATGGCTCAATTTAGGGGAGCCGAGTCAATGTTTGTACAAGGCGCAATAGGAGAACTTAGATTCATAGGGATTGTAATGACTGAGTCATGGAAAGGCATGCAATAAAATGAGTTCGAATTCAGTTTTGGTGAGCTCAGGCTGAGCCATTTCAAACATGAATTGACACACAATAGAACGACTCAATGGATCAACAAGCGAGTCACTCGAAAGGTGAATAAGCTCATAAAAACAATGGACTCAGCCAATACACAAGTCGGTAACATAGCTCTAAATCAAGATAATGGGTTAAACAAGTTACTCATATGAATTTTTCAAGGGGAGCCAAGTTGAGCTCAAAGTTACATTACCTATTCAGTCTCGTACAAAGCACAAAGAACTCAACTCAGTGAACCGAGTTGAAACCGAGTTAGGAACGGTTCAACAAGGCATTCGAGTATGAGGTCGGTAGGGGTCTATGAAGCCAACAAGGTAAATTCACCTAAGGAAAACTAACACAATGTGGAGGAACTCGGTGATGGTCACATGGGTGGTGAGCTCGGTCAAATGTGCTCAAATGAAGGATAGCTTGATGCATATCAAACAGAGCTCGTGAAGATAGAGTTCGACGGTGAGCTCATGCAGATAATTTTGGACTCGTCAATTTGGATACGGAAATGCAAAGTAGCTCGGTCAATGTGTGCAGAATGGGAGCTCAATTGCGGTGAGCAGTAGTGGAGCTCGAGCCCAACTCGGTGAGTTGGCTCAGTGAGACAACCACCGAGTTGGGTTGTTTTGAACCTATTTTCATGGCCCCCCACTTTCTTCAATTCAAACCAGTCTTCGGGGGGTCCACCATATTTTTTAATTATTAAATTAATATTTTTATTTAAATATTTTAATAACAATATTTATTATTATTTAAATATTCTTTTTATTAATTAAGGAGAACTAGGTCAACAGGCAATTAATGACACATGATGGAACCTTCTCAAGTGGTTTAACCAACTATAATAAATACATCACGTGCCTTCATTTTAGGAAGGTAATTTATGACTTCTTCTCTCCTCTCTCACAACTTCTATAAATGTAAGTTGGAAGCTCATTCCAAGGGGTCAGACAGGTTGGACAAGTTAGGTATCTAGGACAAGTGCAAATTTTTAAGAGTCCTCTCTCTTCTGCAAGTTGTCCTTGTATGTTGAGGGAACTTTCAAGCCTTTTTCCAAGATTGTAATGGCAACCATTGCCTCTTCTGAATGTATGATGCATTGTGCACATTGTTGAAGTAATAAAAGTGTGTGTTTTGTGACTAATCTCGGTCCTTTCATCCTTCTATACTTATTTGTGTCTTTTCTCATGCTTGCAAGTACACTGTGCGAGTTCAAGTTTCTATTGAAGGTTCTTTGAGTTTTGTGCTTATCAAGTGGTGGAGTATTGCATGTAGTTGAGTTGTGGTGCTTATTCACCCTTCTCAATTTCATCATTCTTCATTGGAAGACTGGTAGATTATTTTTTCTGATCGATTTTAACAAAGGGAATGCATGCTTCCTAGTATGTGGTATTTTGTATCCTCTCTAAGCTGTAGTAGGTGAAGTTGACTTATGGTGCACACACCCTCTTCAAATTAACCCTTCCTAAGTTTTTAAACACCCTTTATTTGGTGCATCACCATCCCTAGTATATTTTTATTTCTGAAAATCTCTTTTCCTAAAACCCATGAAAATGTTAGCGTAGTTCTAGATAATCACTTTATTACACTAGGAGTAGTATAGCACTTAGTTTAGGAAGAGGAATTCAACCTTCTCCAGAGGTTCACCTCGAGCCTAAGTCCCATAGCTTGAGAGGTGATCCCATTTTTCCCAATCACACTGAACGTCCTATTCACATTCTGACCATTCAGAGGGTGCAGTGATTTGGCGACAACAGTGCCCTAGTCAAAGACTAGTGATGACAACTGAGTGACTACTGACTGATAGGAATTCTTAAGACCTGATAAGAACTGTGCAAATGAGTGACAACTATACAAGACCAACAACGGTAAATACCAAAAAAATAGATGACTGGACAATGGAATGGGTCATTAGTGAATATTTTTCTTACGCAAGATCCATTTATAAAACAACATACTTTGCATTATAATAATGGTAGCAATTACATGATTTTGTGACTACACTAAGAAAGATTGCACTCATAAACATAGAGGATTTATTTTATTTCTTGTTTGTATCTTAATGCTTTAGCTAAAATATTGAAGGTGTATTCTTCTCTTGAGACTATGTTGACTTGTTTTTCCTTTTTTATGAAAGCTTTTGAATTTGATATGATAAATTCATGATTGTGATTTAATTGATAAACATACTCCTTTCTATTTGATGGCTTCAAATTATAACTATAAAAGCTTCTTAAATGCATTCCTCTTCTCTCACTCTATTGTCGCATATGAAAATGGTTAGAAGTGCTTGTGAACTATGGATCAGATCTCATCATTATATGGTTGTGATGTTCATTCTTGCACTTTTGAATTACTCTCCTTCTTGATCATTTTAGGCTCTTCAAAATTTGCTTTTCTCTCAAAACTTCTTGCTAATTTGTTTCTTGTAATATGCAATTTTTGTAGTTCTTAAAGAAACATGTAGCTTTTAGGGAATTATGGCCCGAAATTGAAGTTCATGGCTATAAATTATCATTCATTTTGTGCAATCCACCTTTAAAGCATTCTAAAACGCTTACTTTGGACTTAAAATTCGGTGTTGTACCTTCTCCATATTTTTAGGTTATTGTTGTAGCCTATAGATTGTGCTCCATTTTAGTCTTGATTTCTAAAGAAAATTTGTAGTTTATTCGAAGTTTGTAACTTTAACTAGAAATATGTATCTCTTTTTGAAAAGCATACTTGAACAAATCTTGTGAAATTAGTTATGTATGAGAAAACTACAAAATTTTCTTTTAAGTCCCTTGTAAAAGTATGATTTTAATAACATCATTTCATTCACTTTGTGGAGGATATTTGAAAATAATTTGTGCAATGGTTTGATGCAAAGGCCTGGTTGTTATGTGTTGCAACTCTTGATCTGAATATTCTTCCATTATGCTCATTCTAAAATTGTATGTTGCAAGTCTGGAAAATTGTTCTTGATAATATTGCAATACTACATTCATTTCAATTCAATTAATGATGCATTTACATCCAAAGTTAGAAATAGAATAGAAAAGAGTAACCCTAATCTATAACTACCTTTTTCTTTTTACTTCTTCAAGTAAAATGAAGTAACAAAAATGCTTATGTAGAAGCAGCTCATTAGGGAGAGGATCTCATCTAATAGGCAATGATGGGTTCCTATTACCCTTTACATTTCTAGCTTTCATTTTAAATGCATTTTCCTTTCAGCCATATCCCACGGCTTTTGTGGGATCCTTGTAAACTTTCCTCATGAATAAATGAAATTTTCTTTATGTAATGAGTTATGTATGTTCCTTTTCCATTTTGTTTCAGTTACATCATATGGAATGAACTTTTACAACTCAATACACGGATACAACTTCACCTAATCGTAAGGAAATAAAATGAATTAATTGTACCTTTGCTTGATTATCTCGAACACAAGTAAACATAACTGATGCAAACTATATTTAATCCCAACTCCTCAAATCTGTAACTAGGTTTGTTGTTCCAACAAGTTGTTTTATGATGTTCAATGCCCTTCCCATATTTTTCATGATCCTACAACAATTTGAAAATATTTATGTATGATCTTGACAAAGATGAATGCTAGAAATGCCTCTTATATGAGGAATGAACATCTTGGAACAACATGCTTAGTTGCTTAATTCCCATGTGTTGTCCAATCTACCACTGAAAAAAAGCAACCTGAAATTTTTGTATACCCCTTTCCGATGATGACCAAAAATGGTCAACATCTTTGGTGACTATGTTGAAATGGTTTCCATCTAATCAATAATAACCCCTGAATCTACTCACTTACAACCATGAAAATAATCTAAAACCTTATACCAAGATTGACCATGCATGCCAAAGGTTGGGAAACACTGATAAAGAATAAAAATCCTCCATGAAAACTAAAAAATAACAACAACAACATGTGAAAAAATGCACTTAGAGAAAAGATAAAAATCCTAACAAGACTAAAAAATCATACATGCTCCTAGGGGAAGCATGCAGAGTGTGCAAAGCACTTATTCTATAGATAATAAAGCTACACTAACCTACTCTAACTACATGAAAATGGTAAGCTAAAAAAAGCCTGACACATGCTGAGAGAAATAACTTTCTTTTCTAAGAAAACATGACCATGAGATCAACTTGAGAGTCAAATCACATGGTGAAATCAAAAACATGATTTGTACCCTTAACTTGCCCAAAACATCATCCCAACATATGAAAACTACCTCTATCATATATGTAATCTGTTTTGGAGGTATTGGGGCTAAGTTTTAAGAACATGAAGCTCTTATTAATGTTCTAAATTAGGCACAATTGTTGGAAATACTTATCTTGAATCCAAAATGATCAAATATATGATTGGGAATGGTCTTCTCACAGTTGGTTGTCACTTTTGATCTTCCATGTTTCCTTTATTTCCTCTCCATATTTGAGCACATGCAGAAGTCGATAGGAAATCTAACCTACTTCATCAAGCTGCTCTATCTCATCCATCATGACTTATTTAGAAATGATTTCAATCTCTTATTCTTTATTATGATCCAGCATGAGGTTTGAAAGATCAAAATCATCTTATGGCTCCTCATCGGCAACATGATTCTCTTTAATTTCCTCCTCCACGTGGTTGTTTACAACTTGATAAATGATGAGTTTTGCTTCAGCTTCTTTTTTATTATCATAATGCTCATCTAGAAAATAGGCTGCGAGGCTGAAATCATCTTGTTCTCTGTCATGAGACAACTCTAAATCTGTTAATCCTTCCTTAGATTGGATCTGAAATTGCTCTCCATTCAAATCTGATTCATGATCACTTATGGGTAGTTTTTCATACATGGTTAGCAAAATTTCATTCTTCATATCAACAATATTTAAATCAACAATAGGTAAATTAATAACTATCACTAAATCATTTTCTAAACTAGAATATGATACAATTTCAAAATTGTTGATTTAAAACTTTGAATTTTTTGCATGCTCATTAAAAACATTAACTTTACCTTATAGCTCAAGAGAATGGTGAAAATTATGTCTAACCTTTGCTTGTTGTTTTGAATTTTGTTGTTTTTTTGAAACTTGCACCTCATTTTTGCACTCTTTTTCCAACCATAGAATTTGATTGAAACTAAACTTGGAAACCCAATTATTCAAATTTTCCATATATTCATCCATGTTAGTTTCTATCACTAGTTTCCCTTCTTGACTAAGGTTTTTTCTTGTCCCCTTCCCAAGTTGGGATTAGGAATGAGAGAGGAGGGTGGGTTGGGTCTCAACCTGATTTAGAAATTTTTGGACAATGTGTAAGGGCTCAAAATCTGATTGTGGAGGAGGGGGCAGAAATTGTAGTATTTAGAAAACTTGGAATCTGATAGATGGCCTACGTTGGTTGAAAAGGGATATACATTGAAGTTTGATGGGGAAGGTAAGTGGGAACATCCCATTGACAGGGTTCCTCAACCTTCTACTTACTAGCCTCTAATACTTATACATATGTAAGACAATCAGGCAATTGAGGGAGAGAGTTTTTATTATCTCAAGCTTTTATTATGGGCTAAGCCAACTAGGTAAAGGACCTCCCCATTGACAGAGATGTTCTGCCCCAGGACATTTAGCTTGCAAAAATTGTAGTTTCTCATTTTTAGCATGCCACATTTGCTCTATTCTCTGAACACCTCTTTCAAAATCTTCTTCCAGTTGGCAATTGCTTCCATAACCTGCATATTGTTGTTCTACATACCCTACATAACCTTGTTCTTGAACAACATAATGATTGTAATGATGACCATACTGATTTACAAAGTTTGGATCGTGGGCAATACTCATTATGGTAAGGGTTATAGTTCTAATCTGGAGGAGAATATGGGTAAAATGGAGGTTGATTTGGATGATACCTTAGAGAGAGAAATTCCACTGAGGAATTGACATCATGATTGCATGACCTCATAAAAGATGGAAAAATGGTAAAACAAGTCTACTGAAAATAAAAATAGGCTATTGGATCAATAAAGTAACCAAATATGTTTATGAAAATACCTCCAAAAGGATTTAATTTCACCAAGAACACATAAAACATGGCAAAATTATGAAAAATATAGACCATGATGTTATGGAACACCTCTAAAAAGTATTATGAATTCATAGTCCCACCAGGCGTGCCAAAACATTGTTATCAGTTTGAAGTGCATGCTTTGATTAGGAAAGCAATATGACTCTGTCTTCAGCTGATACAATGGGATCACCTCTAAGTTGTGGGTGTCTCAGGTTGAGTAGAACC
Organism: Taxus chinensis; assembly: GCA_019776745.2. Lineage (NCBI taxonomy): Eukaryota > Viridiplantae > Streptophyta > Pinopsida > Cupressales > Taxaceae > Taxus > Taxus chinensis. Next base: position 295,886,438 of record CM034151.1, read on the forward strand.
TCCAGAGTGGGCTGGTTCCCTTGATGGATCACTTAAACTAACTCTATGGCGGGGTTTATGGAGATAAAAACAACACAAACGTAATTAAAATGGGTAAATAAGGTGATGCACCAACATTTTGGAAACTCAAATTTACACAAGACACGCTACTTGATGTTATAAGGACCCATAAAGTTCACTTCCGCTGCTAATTGATTGACTTAGGCACTCAAAAAAGGCATGCACAAGCTTCTAAGAAAACATGGGAGGGCAGATTTGGGTTTTATCCACTTCTAAGCTGATTGGGGAAATAAATCTACACTTAATATGACCTATAAAAGCTTCAAAATAACTTAAATAAGGTGTTTGATAGTTTATTAAGCATTCAAAGGAAATAAAAATTCACTGAAACACACCCTAAGTTGTTGTTACACACTACAAAAACCTATAATTGGAGGAAAATAGTCTTTATTTATTCAAGTAGGTGATGTAGTACAAACTGGCATGGCCTAAGCACATGACTAGAACAATGATCCCCCTTACACACTTGCACAAGAAAGGTATATGTAACAAAAATTCACCCCCAAATTTCAAAAACTAACACAGTCCAAAAATAGACAAGAAGGTTAATTGGAGACAAATCCAATTTTAGTCTTACATGCACAATTATAGTCCACTTATAAAAAGTACAATTTCTAATAATAATCGATTATTTATTATGTACAAAAAAGGTAAAAATAACATGGTTTATCTCCTTGGTCAAACTAACTCTTGACTTGGTCAACATGCTTTTTGAATCTCCTTGGAAAGTGTACGGTCTCTTAGAAGGATTAAGGTAAAACTCCACCTTGTCTTGTATGTAAAAAGGTTAATCTTGGCTTATTCAACATATTCATTGCATTTTTTATCATTGGTCTTTTTTGATTGACTAATAATTACCCCTTTTGATTTGATAACACACGGGCATGCAAAAGCTAATCACTATTTTGCCTTTATAACAACATGTATTGGTTAATAATTGGCTTCTTGACCTTGGCTAAGGTTTACTTAGCCCTTCCCCATGTAAAAATTAATCATGTAAAGCATTGCAAAATAATTTTCCAATATGGTCATCATGCATAGGGTTCAAAATCAATATTTTCTTACCATGATTATGCTAACTATGGTTAAGAATTTTGACCGGATGTCCAAAAGTTAGGTTTGGAAACCTAAACTTCATTTTGTCACTTATGCTCGAGAAGCTTCTGTGTTGGTTGTGCCTTTCGAAAAACTTTGCAAAAAATACTTGGCCACCATAGATGTACCAAAACCCCTAATTCTTCTTACTATGTCACTAATCTATTATGGCTTGTGTTACTTTTTTGGGTTCATGGCTTGACCCTTGCAATTTTCATCCCTTGTCTTAGCTCAGGGTGAGCTATGTTCTACAATTTATCTCACCACCTTTCGATGTGGCTTGAGATAGTTTTGTTTTGATGAGGCTTGAGTGATTTCTGAGATACATCTCATCTTTATGCATTGGGTATGTTTAGAGCTCAATTTTTTGTGTAGATCTACTCCCTGCATGGCTCGTAAGGCTTAGCTTCGTGTTCTTGGGCTATGTTTGAATTTCCCCATGTGAGATTTGAAACCTAGTCTCTAACGACTCACAGGGTTCGCTTTTCAACTTGAGCTTGTTTGGTAAACTGTTGCTCATATTTCATTTCCCTAGGTCATGTGCATTACCAACATCTCAATTTTGTTTGTAGCTCATTCAAAGATCATGTTGGGTTTCCCTTCACATAGCTTGGGATACTTAAGGCTTTACATGTCATTTGAGCTAGTATAGTTGCCTTCATTTAGTTCCTCAAGCTCATATTTGAGCTCCTTTTCACTGCTTCGACTGCTTTGTTATGGGTTTCTATTTTAATACTTGGTTCTATATATCTGATGAATGGCCGCCGCTTTCAATATTTTTGTATAGTGTTTTTCATTCCTCCTAGCTCGAGGTGGATCCGTGACCTAGATCTTCACTGTGGTTCTATTTTTTATGGCTAAATGTTGTCATTTCTCTCTTTCTATGCTTTATCATGTAGCTCCGAGATTTTTTTAATGCATGTGAGGATCTTGAGATTTAACTCGAGCTTTGTGACTCGATCTCGGTCACTCTACATTGGTTATAGGCTGAGATGATTTTGAGGACTCGCAAGTTTCTCAATCTCAGCCATAGAGGTTGAATGGCTCGCTGGTCCTTTTTTTACTTGCTCATAGTAGAGGTTAGAGTTCATATTGAGTTGGGGTTTTACATCATGGAACTCGAGCCTTTGGAGCTCTGTGTTGACTCATAACTCAGTGTTGTTGTTCCTTGTGAGCTCAATACTTGTCAGTTGAATAGGTAAACAACTCGTGACTTTATCTCTACATGAAGAGTATTTACACTTGCTTTAGCTTTTGGGTTTTTAGGAAAAATTTTGATTTTAATAACACACACCCAAATTTTATCTATGTTTCTCTATATACTTAAAACTATCACTTTCTTACCTAAAAACCATAATTTGTAAAGTATAAATTGTTATTTCTTTAAAACTTGCAAAAATAGAGAACTAGAACTCTCTTTTACTCGTGGTGCCCTGCTTCATGTTGCTAATATATGTAACTAAACCTTCATGTTGTTAATATATGTAGCTAAACCTTCATTTATCTCAAGCTGAAGATCTGTTTTGAAATCTATTCTTTGCAACTAATTATGTAAACCTGGAAACTACTTTTGAATGCATTTGTAGTTGATGTTTGTAATCTACTTTGGTTACATGAGTCTAAGTTGAGTTGTGGCTGCCACTAAACCTGTATAAGTGTTTTCTTTTCTTTCCAACTCTAGGTATCTTCTCTGAACTTGAAGGTTTGTAATTTTTGTATGAAATGGAAATGGAAATGATTTCACTTAACAGGTGTAGTTTGTCATTTTGTGCTCCGATATTTCAAGGCTGAGATTGGTTGCATAACTCTATTTTGAGTTGTATGGATTGGTGTGGTCTTTCATCTCTATTCCGCCTTACTGAGATCTCTTATCTCTATATAATGACTCTCCTCCATATCTCGTGCATTCCATTTTGCTAATGCAGCATACTATATTGACATATAGCTTGTTAGGTTTCATGTTTTATGTTACATTGGTCAAGATGTTCAAGCCTAGGTGAATAAAATTTGTTACAATTTGATGACTTTTCTAACAAGTGACAGGTATCCCTGCATGTATGATTTATCCCTCTATAGTTGTGACCACCTTCAAACCTAGACAAATCCTTGCCTAAGCTTAAGATCTCATATCCTTCTTGATCCCCATCTTCCTCTTGTCATTCTTTATCACAATAATTGCAATGTTTTGTACATAAGTGACTACCTATGCAAGAATGCTCATCCTCAAGGAATTTTTCAAGCACACATCTCCAAGAGCACTAAGAACATTTGCACCCACAAACAGAGAGGCTTTGTTTTCTTTCTTGTCCATGTCTTAATGCTTTAACTAAAATATTGAAGGCATATTCTTCTCTTGAAACTATTTTGACTTGTTTTTCCTCGTTAATGAGAGCTTGTAACTCATATTTGATAAATGCATAACTGTGATTTAATTGATAAGCATGTTCCTTTCCATTTTATGGCTTTAAATTCTGACTCTAAAAGCTTCTGAAATACATTCCTCTTGTCTAACTACATTGTCGCATATGAAAATGGTTAGAAGTGCTTGTGAAATATGGCCCCAGATCTCATCATTATATGGTTGTGATGTTCATTCTTGCACCTTTAAATTTCTCTCTTTCTTGATCATTTCAGGCTCTTGAAAAGAAGCTTGTCTCTTAGAACTTCTTGCTAATTTGTTTCTTGCAATTTGCAATTTATGTAGTCCTTAAAGAAACATGTAGCTTTTAGGGAAGTTTGGCCCAGAATTGAGGTTCATGGCTGTAAATTGTCATTAATTTTGTGCAATCCACCTTTAAAGCATTCTAAAACACTTACTTTGGACTTGAAATTTGGTGTTGTACCTTCTCCATATTTTTAGTTTGTTGTTGTAACCTATAGATTATTACCCATTTTAGTCCTTATTCCTGAAGAAACTTGGTAGTTTATTGGAAGTCTACAACTTTAACTTGAAATTTGTATCTCTTTTTGAAAAATACATGAAAAAAATCTTGTGAAATCAGCTATGTTTGAGAAAACTACAAAATTTTCTTTTAAATCCCTTGCAAAAGTATGATTGTAATAACATCATTTCATTTGATTTATGGTGGAGATCTGAAAATAATTTGTACAAGGGTTTGATGCAAAGGCCTACTTGATATGTTTTGCAACTCTTAATCTGAATATTCTTCCATTATTCTCATTCTGAAACTATATGGTGTAAGCTTAGAAAATTGTTCTTGATAATACTACAAAACTATATTCTTTTCATTTCAATTAATGATGCATTTACATCCAAAGTTAGAAATATAACATAAAAGAGTAACCCTAAGCTCTAACTACCTTTTTATTTTTACTTTTTTAGGTACAACGAAGCAGCAAAAGTGCTCATGTAGAAGCAACTCACAAAGGATAGGATCTCGTCCAACAGGAAATGATGGGTTCCTCTTACCCTTTACATTTATATCTTTCATTTTAAACGCATTTTACTTTCGACCATATTCCACGGATTGTGTGGGATCCTTGTAAACTTTCCTTATGAATAAATGAAATTGTCTTTATGTAATGAGATGTGTATGTTACTTTTACATTTAGTTTCACTTACATAATATGGAATCAATTTTTGATGCAAGAGCATCATCTCCATCTCTATAAATATGGCATGATGTCATCAATTTTGGATTGGAGGTGAATCTATAGGATTAATAAGCACTTCTCAGTCCTTTAGGTGTGTTAGTTAGAGCTTGGACTTTTCAAATTTTGAATCTTGTACTTTTCCCTCCAAAAGACTAGTTCAAATTGGAGGATCGTTTTTTGGTTTTCTTAGGACTTTATAAGAATTTTGAGGTCATTTCTAGTGTGCTAAAGTTGTAATAGGAGCATTAGGAGTAAAAAAAAGTGTCTTAAGGGGTTAAGGTCTTGGAGTTTAGCAAAGATCAAATTGTGCACAAGATAGCCATATGACCATATGGTCTCTAAATTCTCCTATTTGAGTGGAAACTGATTTGAAAAGATATAAAAAAACCTTGTGTAATTTCTTCTCTCTCATTCGATCTGGATGAGAATCGTGAAGAAGAGCTCAGAGGAAATTATGAGTAAGTCTCTTGTGTATATATTCTTATGGTAACATTTTATTGCTTACATTGGTGTTGTCATTGTGGAATGACTTTCCAATATACCTTTTGGAACATTGCAGAGCACTTAACTAGGGATGAATTAGAGAACTAAATTTTGTGAATTTGGTAAGAGAATGATTAATTTGTGAGAGAGTTTAGCATTTTTCAAGATTGAACAAACTGTGACAGGGTGGTAGGAGGCTCATTGAAAGTAATTTGAGGATGGAGGATTGATAAGATCATGTGCATGCAATAATGTAGGAGTTTACGACTATAAAGATTTATCATTTGATGTTATTCATGTTTTGAACATAATCTAACCTTGAAAAAGTTATGCAAACCCTAGGAAAAGAGTTTCGAGTACATACTAAGTCACTGCAACAGTTTATGAAATCTCCTTAGCAAATTGGCCTTCATCCATTAAAATATCATGTTGGTAAACATGCATGAGGAGCATTTATGCATAAATAGTTGAGAGTAGTAACATTTTGTTTCTTTTTTGTTTGAGCCTATAATGTAGTTATCACAACTTAGTGTCAATTAATATACTATAACACTAAGGGTCTCAAATATAGTTGGAAAAGAGAGATTAATTATGAGTTGTATTGCATATAGATAGGTGAATTTTTCCATGTTTTTCACTAATCATTCATAGAACCTATTTTTATTATTTTGAAATAGGGAGTATGATAATGAATCAATCTCTTTTTGTTACTCAACTTAGGAATCTACAGTAGAAGAAACCCTAAAATTAGGGTTAGCTCATAAGAAACTCCATTTTCCTAGGATTTCACCAACTAAATCTCTTAACACTTTGAAGGAATCTCTGTGAAGGTTTTTTCCAGGAGCTGGGAAAGAAATTGGAGTGAATGGTGGTTTCTCTCTCAAGATATTTTTGACAATTATTGGGCACAATATTGGCAAACTAGTGAAAAATTCAAACTTAGCAAGAAATCAGTGGTTGAAGGGTCTAATGAAGGAACCCAGGCATGAGTTTTGATACAAATTATTAAAATTCCATAAGATTATCCTAAAAGGCTTTGGGATTTAATCTCCCTTAAATCATAAGATTAATATGACAGTATGTTTGTGTTAGGACTAAGTGTACAAGTATTAGTTGTAAGTGGAAATTATCATCTTGAAGGAGCCTAAAAAATGGTGAATTATGAAAACTTTAAAGCATAGGACATTTCCTGAGTGAAAGGGAGAAGGAGATGGTGAGTTGAAAGCACTCCTCTAAATCAGATCCTATGACAATAATTCTTAAGGAAAACATGTTGCACAGTGATATCAGGGATTACATAGAAAGTTGAAGGAGAAGGGGATACTAAGGTGAAGGGTCTTTAAGAAGGTGAGTTATAACCTAAGCAAGGAGATTGAGGAACCTTAGGTAATATAAAAAACTACCAGTTTTCCAACTATTCAAAATATTTGAGTTTGAAGCATAATATAGGGAAAGATTACCTGTCCTAATATTGAGTCACATCTGAAGACTGTGCCAAGCCTACAGTGGGACTCACATCTATCTGACCATACAAACTTCCCTGTGGTGGAATGAATATATTTGGGAGTCCTTGAACATGAAGTTAATGCCTAAAACTAGTAGAGTGAGGTCTAAATTGTTTAGAGTGCATTCTTGACAAGTTTAAGCCATATTTAATGAGGTTTAGTGATACAAAGTATTAAGAGGGTGAAAGAGATGTTGTAGCTTGACTAAGATAACCTGGTGGATCATAATTATATTGAACCATTCATGAGGGCATGCTTAAGAAATATCATAGCTCAATATTTAAGAGTGATTCATGGAGTCTGGTAGAGCTCTAAATAAGAAATAATAAATTCATAGAACCAAAAAATAGTGAACTTGGACTGGTACTCTATCTTTGGACATTCTAGAGGCTTGGAGGAACAAGTATAAGAAGTGTAACTTGGAAAGAATCTTAGAACCCTAAGTGGAGTAAAGTTAGAAAGTAAAAGAGTGTGATAAAGATGAGAAGTAGACTTCAAAATCAATCAAGGAGTCTTGGGATAAGAGCTCAAAGAAGGGTATGATAATGTATTAGAATATTCCAAGAGGTAATCCTCAGTCTGATGATATATAGTACTAAGTCAAGTTTAAGCACATTAAAAACCTTGTGTGAACTTTCTAATGCATAGTGAAGGAGAGGTGAAGTGAGTAACTATCTTGATAACTAAATAATTGAATGTTTTTATGCTTGTGACTACATCAAATTTTACAATTCAATATAGTGATACAACTTCACCTAATCATACAGAATATCACCTGTATAAACCAAGGGGATACACTAGGATGGATCAGACCGAACTCCAGTAAAGGCCTCAACTGATGCAACTTGTAGCTTGCAGAGCTCAAGGGTAGTCAAATCCGATAAGGTAGTTTGTGAGATAGGGTAAGTGTACCAAGATGGTGGGCAATTAAGTGGACCTAAAAAAACTAAAATTTAGGTACCATGAGCGCAGTTTATAAACCACGCTCGTACGTTTTTTAAATTGTTTCATGCAACTGTTTTTATATCCTTGGTTATTTCCAAACCTAAAACCGTGATCGTGGTCCTCTAGAGAGAAAAAATACATAGACCTCGCGACTCCTCATTTTCCCTCATTTTTCCTTTTCAAACTTGATTTATCCTACACCTTTGGCACTCACGCTTTGAATACCCCCTAAAAATTACTCTTCAGACTTTTGGATCGCATGATAGTTTCAACCATGCCGCAAAGACAAAGAGGTAAGCCCTCAATTTTGATCAATTTGTTTGCATTTTAGGTTTTTTTTGTGATTTTCATGGGTTTTTCAATTTTTTGTTTATGTATATTTTTTTTTTTTGTTTTTTCAGTTGCTCGGAAAGCTCGTAATCCTAGCAAACCATCTAAATATTCCTCAAAACCCTCCAAAAAATCCTCCAAAACCTCCAAACATTCCTCAAAACCCTCCTCCAAACATAAATCTGCCTCTTGTGGCTCCTTCTATCCCCACGAAACCAACAGGAACACAAAGCTGATATCATTGGAAAAATCTAACAAAATAAAATTACCATTGAGAACCTTATTCAAAATATAAGACAAAATCATGCCACAAATCCGTCCTACATGACTTTAGCCAACACATTGCAAACATTGATTGGCGAAGTTGACTTTACAACCAACCAAATAGACAGATGGAATACCTTTAGAGGTGATTGTAGGTAGTGATATGTAGATAAATTATCCCATGCTGCCATAAAAGACAATTTTTTTTACAAAATACCACATTTTTACATTATTTACTGACCCAAGAACCAATTCCCCCCCATAACTACTTCCAAATGGTTCCCAATCCATTAGTGCCACGATGACCGAATCAAGAACACTTTTTGGGACCGATGGTGGATGGTTTTTTATTATCCACCATGCAACAACAATGAGGTTCCCCTATATTTTTTGAAGAAATTATATTGCGAGTTCATGGTTAATGAGGTCCCAAATTATTTTGACTTTTCTGAATTTTATGGGCAATGTGATGGCTCTAAACAGAGTAGACCTGGTGCACACATAGGTCAACACAAGGATCCCCCATGCCCCAAAACCTCCACTTCCTTCAGTTATCCCTCCTACAGTGAAGGAGGTTGTGGAGATTGACACACTACATGCATTTAGGGAGCTCGCTGACACTCTGACCTAGCATAGTGAGCAGATTGCATCTGGTGATGTTGGTGGAGGCGTCAGTTCTAATGCACCACACCACTGTCGATCATGTGGTGCCGTATGTACTATGCCGGTGAGACATCGTTTGCTGGATCACATGATTTCTTTTCTCTAGATGAGATGATGGTGAATGTTTTTGGAACTGGTGCAAATGGGTCTTGGTATTTCATAGGTAAATGTCAAATAAATATTTAACACACACACACACACACACACACACACACACACATATACAATAGTTTAATTCATGTTTGAGATTTTAATATATATGTATTTCATTGTACATTATGTACATACATGTAAAAACTAATTTTTTATTTTATTTTAAATAGCAAGAGCCATGGTGAAGGAAACATCTCGGTGTCAACATGCTAGCTACTACAACTAGGTGCATCTTACAAACCTAAGTTTCAAGTTGTACTTAAATGTCAAATTTCATTTGATTGTGCACTTTTATTATTATAATGTTTCACATGTACATGTACATATTAATATATGTTTATCTTTTATACATGCAGGAGCCTAGTGCAGGTCATCATCTACTCTAGGAAACTAAGGCTATTAGCATGCCTCACGTGACTTTTATGCAGGTTAGTTTCTCTTTACACCTTGGTTCTAATTGTGGAAGTTCACATAGGATTATGTTTTGGCTCTGTTATGTGGTAGTCATGTAGATTAATATTGATTTGTACATGTTTTTTGTATAGCTTATGACTACCAGAGAGACTCCTCTATATATGAAGACTTTGGAGGTTGCTGTAGATACTTCCATAGCATCTTCAGATCCACTAACTGAGGTACAATTTTTCAAATTTATTAAATTTATTTAGGAATTATTTCTTCATTACTTAAATCTACAATATCAAATTTTGTACACATGAAATATTTAATTTGAAATTTAATTATTTATATGTAGCATACCTCTCATGAGTCTATTGTTTTCCTTACCATGCATCAATGACAAATTAATAGGGATCATGACATTGCGGTAAGATTTCACATGCATTTTAACTAAATTCTAAGTTTCTAAATTTTGAATGTATTTTAAAAATATGGGTGTTAAAAACTTGTTGTTTATGGATGTGCAGGTTAGGTTGTAGGCCTTCTTGGAGACACCTAGGACCACACGGATTAAATCCGTAGTGGCATCTCCCTCCACTACATCCCCAGGTCGTGGACATGCTACTTCTAGTAGGGAAAAGTGAGCGAAGATGTTTCATGATTAGATTCATAGGACCTAGATATATATATATATATATATATATGGATGTACATAGATATATATGGGCCAGTCTAGATTCTAGTTCATTATTCTTCATATAGAACATTGTATATATAGCCTTATGCAACCGCATGTGGTCTTATATGTATGACACACTTAGTTCGAGATGTACACATGTTATGAACTTATATTTTTTAGAGACGTGCATCCAACACACTTAGTTTGAGATGTACACATGTTGTGAACTTATATTTTCAGAGACGTGCGTCCAGCACACTTAGTTTGATATATTATATATACATGTGTTGGTTTTCATAACAATATTACTTCTATGTTTGATTCGATTTCATTACACATGATATCATTCTATGTATGTATGTTCTATGTATATTATTTATATATGTATGTTTGATTTAAAATTAAAAAACCACGTCCCGGAGCACTACATGGTACAATTGTTAAGCAAACCTATTCCATTAAGCAAAACCTATGATAACCATGCTAGGTGAACTACAAAAGTTCAATACGTAATTAATTTTTTCATAGTAATTATGTAGGGTGTGTGTGTAACTCTAGAGGAGGTGTCGTTTTGGTGCGCGACAATGTCGTTGCTTCCGGGCTACTTCATTCGAGCATAGTCCCTTAAGAGCCCTGAGACCAAAAAAGCATTCAACTTCGACGGGTGACTATGCAGACTCTGTGGCACCTAGAGACATCTCGTCTGATCCTACACCTCAGTGTAGGGACCCTTTACAATAGCTTATCTCAGTTTTTTCCTTCTCTAATCGGTGCTCTTGTTGCCCTATTATTTGCAAATGCACAAAATAGTGTAGTTTGAGCCAGTGTAAGGCTGTCAAACACTATATTTTGCAAACAGTGGGTCGTGGCATCGAACCAAATGCATCGACACATCCAAGTGGCAAAGTGAACACTAGAGGAGGTGTCATTTCAGTGTGCAACAACGTCATTGCTTCTGGGCTACTTCGTTCGGGCATAGTCCCTTAAGAGCCCTAAGGCCAAAAAATCATTCAACTTCGACGGGTGACTATGCAGACTCCATGACACCTAAATATGTCTTGTCTAATCCTACACCTCAGTGTAGTGACCCTCTACAATAGCATGTCTTGGTTTTTTCCTTCTCCAATCGGTGCTCTCGAAGCCCTATTATTTGTAAAAGCATGAAATAGTGCAGTTTGAGCCATTGTAAGGTTGTCAAACACTATATTTTGCAAACAGCGGGTCATGGCACCAAACCGACTACGCAGACACATCCAGGTGGCCAGGTGAAGACTAGAGGAGGCATTTTTTTAGTGCGTGACAATGTCGTTGCTTCCGGGCTACTTCGTTCGGGCGTAGTCCCTTAAGAGCCCTGAGACCAAAAAATCATTCAACTTTGACGGGTGACTACGTAGACTCCGTGGCACCTAGAGACATCTTGTCTAATCCTACACCTCAGTGTAGGGACACTCTACAATATATTATCTCAGTTTTTTCCTTTTCCAATCGGTGCTCTCACTGCCCTATTGTTTGCAAATGCGCGAAATAGTGCAGTTTGAGCCAATGTAAGGTTGTTAAATGATATATTTTACAAACAATGTGTCGTGAAACCAAAATGACTACATCGACATGTCTGGGTGGCTAGGTGAACACTAAATGAGGTGTTGTTTTGGTGTATAACAACATCATTACTTCTGGGCTACTTCGTTCGGGCATAGTCCCTTAAGAGCCCTGAGACCAAAATATGGTTCAACTTCGACAGGTGACTACATGAACTTTGTGGCACCTAGAGACGTCTCGTTTGATCCTACACATTGGTGTAGGGACCCTCTACAATAGCATGTCTCAGTTTTTTCCTTCTTCAATCGGTGATCTCGTTGCCCTATTGTTTGCAAATGTGAGAAATAGTGCAGTTTGAGCCATTGTAAGGCTGTTAAACGCTATATTTTGCAAACGGTGGGTCATGGCACCGAACCGACTATGCACATGCGTAGGGATGGTCTTGTAAACTCTTAGGGAGGCATCATTTCAGTTATCTAAGCTCCAGGTAATTCTGGGCTACCTCCTCCAGAGCCAAGAACCCCCTCCATAGGTACATAAATCATTGTTAATTATTTCTCTTTTCTTGTAAAACAATGAAAGATTCTCTTAGCTTCGAGAATTTACAATTCTCTACTAACAGTGCCAACCACGTGAAGGTGGAAGCTTTTTTGGCACCACTAACCTACATATAAAAGTGTTAGTCAAAGAAATTTAAGTTTCAAATCAAAACCATACTAGATATATACAAAATACACAAATTTAATAAAATATATGAACTTAAATATATTTAACTAACAAATATATATATACAAAAGAAATTATATATACCAAACATGAGCATTGTAAATTCATTCCAATGAACCATCAGGATCGGATCTACTCTGAATAGCGGACAAGATTGCTTCATGCTCTGACTCTCGAACCTTCCAAAGAATCTTGTTATTAGGCCTTCCTCGATATCTATACAACTGAATATTTGTCGCTAGAACTAGATGTGAAAATAAGAGTATTTTCCTGTGTGTCTCAAAGTCTTCAAACACCCAAAAATAGGAGTTTTTTAATGGATACCGTCGAAGCCAAGTTCCAATAACTACCACTGACCCTATAGGGTACTCAATATCTTTGCCATCTATAAGAGGAGAAGTCAAATTCTTTCTTTCCTTAATGCAACGACATAAGAAATAGTCTATTCCTTTTTTTTTTTTATCGCAATAACTGCAAACACATGTCCTACAAAAAACAAAGGCTTCAACTCAAATTTAAGTTGTACATATTAAACTTTCAATGGACATAACTCAATACAAAAATTGTAAATAACCATAGATACCTTATCGCACCAAAATCAAAATTTCATCAAAGTCCTTGGATGTTGAAACTTCATCTGTAGAAACAAGTTGTAATGCTTATGGAGGTTGATAACTAAAAAGTGGAGTTAGAGGCCTACAAATCCATCCATCTACCCATTCTTGTGAATCACACTCAGCAGTGACAAATTCGATACAAGATGCACAAAAACATGTCAACTTTGTTTTCCATGCGGCCCACGAAGTAGCATCTGAGCTACAAAAGGAGTGCATATCACTGGACCCAGTGAGTGTCATACAATCCTCGTAGTTAGTAATTTTTTGTTCCTCTATCAACAAAAAATATCTGTGAACTGTAGAATTTTCTTGAGAACCTCGAGCCATGTTATCAATACATCATTCCACTATGCTCTTTACATCTTTCAATTTAGCACCATCTTTGTACTTCAACTCTTCTCTTGCAAGAGCTCTTTTCACACATGCCCCTACACCATCATGCTCTCCTTTTCCATGTCCAGCCTCGATGAAACTCCAAATATGTTACACACATATCTTGAAGTGCATCTTGCTCATCCAATAAAACATTCGTGCATTCTTAAACTGAGACGTGTAATTATCTGACTATAATGCCTCCGTTTATTATTAAAAAATAATAATTAAAAAAATATTTTTAAAAAATGAAATAAAAGGATTCAAATTAAAAGAAAACCCGTGAAAGCCTGTAAAAGAGGCAGATTAGGGCAAAACCCTTCCCTCATTTTGAAAACGCAAGTCTGCAATGTGTTGGGCACCTGGTTTAGGGACGTAGGGATCTGCACAAAATGAGTTTGTTGAAAAGGCCTTAGAAACTTTCAAGCAAATGCAGTTGATACGTGTAAAGCCAGACTCCACAACCGTTTTCAGCATTCTCCCATGCCTCACCACACACATGCGTGGGAAAATCAGAGCATAATGGAAAGAGAGGGTTTTGACAGATGTTGTAGTTGCAAATACCTTAGGGGACGTGGTTGTAGGTTTTGACCAGAGGAAAAAATCAGACAACAGCTCTCTGGAAGGGCATTTTTTGTTTACAGCTTACATAAGACATGGGTTCTCCCTATTAAGGCAATCATGCTATTTCACCGTGCAACAAAAAGGTATCCAACCTGATCAGTTTACATTTGCCAGCGAATCCCCAGCCTGTGTCAAAAAAATGTGCCCAGACCTGCGTGACTTCTTTCAGCCCATAAAAGATACAAAATTTTGTCAAATGTTGAAGTTGCAAACGCCCTGGTAGATACATATGCAAAATGTGGAATCCTGCGAATTGTTTGTTAGAATGCCTCAAATAAATGTTGTCTCATGGAATACCATGATTGCAGGATATGCACAAATGGGTCGAGCTTAGCAGGGGATGGTAGTAGCATTGTATAATTATTATTATCCATTTTTATTTAGTTTTAGCGTTGAACTATTTTGGAGTGTGTTTTTTTTCCATATGTTTTAGCTGCTAGTGCAGTGGTAGATGCATATGAGAAATGTGGACACAAACACCAATCATGTGTACTATTTAACTAAATGTCTGATAGATATGAGAGCTGGCTTGTTGTGGAAATGCTGAAAATGTTTTAGATCTACTTCTTGGGGTTTTGGATGGAGGCGTTGAAGTTTTTTTTAAAAAGAAATATGGTCTCGTGGGCAGCAATGTATGCAAGATACATGTAAAAATGGATTTTGTTGAAAAGGTGTGTGATCTGTTTGACATAGAAAATGTGGTCTCTTGGATTGGGATGACTACTTGAAAACACAAAATGGTTCTTTTTGATGAGACATGGGTGCACAACGAATGGCTTGGTTTGCACATGACTACTTGGCATCAGGTGGCAAAAATGGTGGTCTCGACGGATCACGAGTGTAAACCGCTTAAAGCCCCTTGTACCGTTTCGCTCATCGTTTCCAGGCATGGTTCTTCTTCCCTTACCTCTCATAATTCTTGTGTTTTAGTTCTCTTTTACAAACTAAATAGAATTTTAAATTATTAGGATTTTTAATACAGTTAAATGTCCCTTCAACTCGTTGTAAAACAATAATTGTCGTGTCGTAACTCACGAAGTCATTATAACTCACCTACTCTAAACCATGAACTATCACCCTCACTTCTAGATAATTTAGAAAACTCTTACCCTTCTTGATCGCTCCAATATCGTTTTATCGACTAGACGAAATTTGACTTTCCACTGATAATAATGTTAACCAATTCTCTGTAAAAAAAAAGTTTTAGAAGAAGTTAATTTTTTTGCATTTTTCGGAGACTCACTAAGTACCCATCGCAACTCTTGAAACGAGATGTGAAGTTTCATTCGTGTACCTTCGTATACGAGGAGTCTCCTTGATTTTTTGTTTGACCCGAAACGATCATATGACATCCTTTTGATGCTGTTATAGGAGCCCTATTACACCAGTTTATAATAGTAGAGAGTCTGTTAAAACTAGAAAGTTGGCTTTCGTTTTGGACCACCATTTGAAACCCGGAAAGAGAAATCACGTTCCCGTCTTCGCAAACCTTTTAGTGTTTATACTAGAAAACTGCATGGAACTTTCAGTATAGGAAATAGCACTTTTTAGGATAGTTTGGCGAAGCCATTTTGTAGGCCTCCGGTCATAGTTTGACATAGTCAAACTGGTCCAATTTCATCTTGTCGCTCCAGAGAACTCGTTCGCCGTTTAGAAAATGGGTCTCTAGTGTGTCAGTCCTCGTCGACTCTGATGAATTATCCTTATATAGGGGAACTAATAGGATACGTCTCACTGCGTGCTCCTCCATTGAACATTCAGTTTTGGATGCGGTTTTCTGGGCCCTCGAGCTAACTTTTGTCAGTTTACAACTGGGTGAACTACGACCAGTAGGCCTCGAAGAACTAGCTGCCAAATGCAAACCGTTCGCTCTTTTCCCAATTCTGTCAGTTGCTAGGAACTCTTGGTATATCTAGGGACACGTAGAAAGTTAATCGTAGTGTGCGCGCTCATCGGAAGATAACCTTTGGAAGCAGTTTTTTAGCCTCCAAGCCCGTTTTGATCGTTTTGTAGCTAGCGAGAAAATGTAAGAATAGAAAGCTACGGGACCCTCGTAGGGTTGCCAAATCACCCTGGAAAACATTTTAACACATGTAAATAACTGTTTAAAACACTATAGTGTAACTTGTTGTGTGAATTAGAACTTTTGACAAAACGGTGATTTCTCTCTCTTCCCTTCTCTTTCTCTCTCTTGGGTTACAAAATAAAGTGAAATGAAATGCATTGAATACATGTCTCTAAACCCTTTCTTTCATTTGCAAATTGTAATTATTATCATATGTAAATGGGAAACTAAAAAATGATACTTATGATTGATTAGGGTGGATGCCATGCCAGCGATTTATCGCTGATATCATGCTCACGTGGTTTTTGCAGGATGAAAGAATGATGACGTAAAGGCGTTGAGTAATTCATTATTTATTTTTGGTATTGTATATTGAAAGACTTATTAGTCTCTTGTTACAAAATTGGTAGTATGTAAAATTCGCTAGATTATTAAGTGCTTAGAGAAATTAGGTATTTCTTTCATGGATGTTATTTTTGATCCCAAAATTGTGTTATGGTAAAAGTGGAATACAATTGTCAAAAGGAATTGAAATTATATACCTTGTAGTGAACTTTCATTGTATTCATTATTGGTTTAATAATTGGTGTTGCGCTTCTTACCTTGAAAATGTAATAAAGGAACCTAACCACAACAGTTAACCCTAGTTCAAAATTTGTATATATAACTAACCTGCAGATGTTAATCCTTTTTAGCGTAGAAAAGTAAGACCTTTAAACGAACCTTTA